>JASDDO010000008.1:33979419-34304935 GCA_030015575.1 Agapanthus africanus
TTTTTAATTACCGCCATCAACCCGGCCATATGCAGATGTAATACCCAGCCCCCTTTTATACCAATATCCGTATTTATGAAAATTTTCACTTACAAATTCGTTAGTTTATATTTAAAATTATTTTAGTTTAAAAACCCTATCACGTATCTATTTTAGACTTTTCCCAAACTCTTTTATTGCTATTTCCAAGCCGGCCCCTTTCTTTTCCTATTATTTTAATCCCTCAGCCCAACTAAAATTTCCTTACTTATATCTTTTTCTTGTTATAAAAACCCACAGCCCAATCTTTTCTCCACTCTATTTCTTTAAGCCCCGGCCCCCTTCCTTTCTTATTTATCATTGAATTTTTATTCCTCAAGCCCTAGCCCAGCACCATTTTCTCAGCCCATCTTCCTTTATTTAAACCCCATTTTTAAATCCCCAGGCCCGGCCCAGTGCCCCTCTCCAAGCCCACTTCACTTCTGCCCGCAGCCCGCTTCACCCTCAACCCGCGCCCGCTTCACCCCCGACCCGTACCACTTCGCCCCCAACGGCCCTTTCCCATTTTCCCGCTCCCCTGTCCCTCGCAACCCACTTCCTTCGCCGACGCTTCCGCCCGCGTTACGCCCACGTCGTACGCCCGAGCTTCCCTCGCAGCCGTTTCTCACGCGCGCCCGCGACTCTCGCCAACTGACCCCGGCGACGCGCACCTTCCTTACGACCCGCTCTCCTCAGCATCCCCTCATTCTCGTTCTCACTTCTCTCTCTCTCTAACCCTCTCTTTCTCTCTCTCGCTCACACACTCTCTCTCTCTTCTCGTTCTCACCCCCTCTCTCTCTCTCTCTTCCCCACGATCTCTCCTCTTCCTTAGCTAACCCTCCCTAAAACCCATCTCCACCCCCGAGCTCATCTTACCGAGCCCTCGCCCTTGTCAGCCGATCCCCTACTCCGGCTACCGTCGCTGCACACCGCCTCCGTCACGCCTTCTTCCTTCCCCATACCTTGCACCATTGCTGCATCCCCTCACCATGACCACCTCATTGCCACCATCCCCTCACCATGACCACCTCATTGCCACCATCCCCCAAGCCGACCCTCACAACTCCATAGTCGACCCCTTCGCTACCTCCTTCCCAAGCACCCACCATCGTCACCGAGGCCACTACTACACCACCGACCACCAACCTCGCCTGCACCCCGACGACGCCGACAAGCTCCCCGCTGCCCCGAGCCGTCTCGTCGACTCGAGCACCACCTCCTCACCTCCCTCTCAGCCGAGCATATCTCACCGAGCTTCCCCCACCGTTCCCACCTCCACGTCGGCGCTGGCATGACCAAGCTTCCTCCTCCGTCGACAACCTCACCATCTCCCTCGAGCAACCTCCAGTGACCAAAACCACGGCAATCACTACCTCACCGGCGAGCCCATCAACCCAGAACCCCGAGCTCACCCATCGTCGCAGCACCACCTTGCTGTTACCATCAACACCGACCTTTGCATCGCCGACGAGCTTCCCTGCTGCGGCCAGAGCACCACCACTGCCGTCGCCAACAATTCCGCCATTGATTTTAACCCAAATCCACGGCACCATCGAGCTCGGTCAATTCGCCGAGCATTTGCATCCATCCCAATCGCCGTTGTACCGGTCGCCGTCTCCTGCCTCCAGCCCCCATCCGAGAACCCATATCCTTCTTCCCAAACTCTTCACCGCCCGAGCATCTCCAAAGTTCAAAACCCGAGCTCATTCCAAGACGCTGCCGTCGCTGTTCGTCGCGCGTTCGTGACGTTACCGTCACCGTACATTCCCGAGACGTGTCCAGGCAAGTTCCCTACTTGCTACATGCTACCTTTTGTTAATTACAAATCAAAATCGTATATATCCCATGTTTTACTTTCTGTTAAATATTACGACGTAACTGTTCGATACATGTTCTCATAGGAAATCATCATTTAATTTGACGGAACTCAATTGTATAAGCTGGCCCGTATGGCTGTGAATCTAGTGTGTGAATTTCGTTGGAAAATATGACCGTTAACGACTAAAACGACAACCCCCAAGCTTACTCGTAAAACTGGAATTTTCTTGTACCTGAAAACCGATAAAATCACCATAAATTATTTACATACTTGAATGATGCGTTCGAGGGCTCAAATCGAAGCCGACTCGACGAACTATAACCCTATGCTAGTTTCCAAATATTTCTGTACTCAAACTGTGTCAATATTTGGATCGGAGTGCGACTCTGGACTGCAGTCCGAAGCGACTCCGGTTGTTGTTTACTGTCCCGTAATGGGTACCACACCGTTTCCTTAACTCGTAGGTTGCGGAACTCCGCTGTTTATTATAGGTGAATCTGTTAGCTAGACAACACAAGTGGTTTCATCCTGTTTCGTTATCGTTTGTTATTTAATCTGTAATTTAATAGATGTGGACGTATATCAGTCCCAGCAGAATCAGAATTTACATACTAGTATTGAACAGTGTATATCTCATGGCGTACAGACGCGATTGAAGATCCGTCTATTGCGTTGAAAACCTTACTGAAAACCCTAGATTTCATTCAACTGTAGCGTCGCTAAAATCTGATCCCAACTGAGATTAAAATGCGTTGCGAAACGGACTTCCGATTCTGAAACCGGATTTTCAGCCGTGAACGCTTAAAATGAAATGGCTATAATTAATGATCCTGGAACCCGATTGGCATGAAACCAAATTCGCTGGATAGATAACTGAACATACTATTTATTCCCCGTTCATCGTTTCACTAAACTGTAACCGTATGATTTATGATAAGTTATGCAAGTGGTAGATTATTGATTCATGACATCCTAATCATGCTTTACATACTGTTTACGCATCATATCATACACATGTCACTGCATTGATAACCTAGTGATAACGTGCATTACCCAGTGTTAGGTATTAGTGATGATTGTGGCAAGTACGTTAGTGTTCGTGTATCAGTGAATAAGTGAAAGTGATACGTACTTGTATACAATCAGTAAACCTTATGATTCTATTGCATTGTCGACGTCTGTGGGACGCGTGTACGTGTGACTATAAGTGGTATGGGACACTTATGGAAACTCTTGCATGGGTGTCACAGATAAGACATCAGACTGCCATTTATCTTAGGTATTAGTCGGGACGTGCTTGATGGAGGTCCTGCCTCCAATTCTCGCGCAGACTTGTCACAGACCGACCGATATTTAGGGTTATGGTTGGCGTTTGATGTAGACCACGGGGTGTGGGGTAGTTTGAGTGCGAGTTCAACAGAATCTCGGGAGTCCCTTGCCGGCTTATATATATGGAGATATATGGAGATTTACAGGGTACATGATTATTACCGTGAGTTACATGTTGGGCCCGTGGTCCCTTGCCCTTGGGTTCTACCCTTGGGTGGAGGACACTCGCGAGTGGTTGACTCTCACACTTGGACTGACGATAGGTTTAGTGACCTGTACAGTGAGACTTAGAGACTGATAGGGATGATAGCATCGATATACATACTTACTGTGTTGACATACGTGGCATATCATTTTACTGCTTTTACTGTTCCGCTGCATTGATTACTGCATGTTCATACCTATACCGTCATTGATTTACTGTTATATATATCTATTATCACTGTTAGAATTGTCACATGATTTTATATATTATATTGCTATTGTGTCGCTCTGACGACTTGAGTATGCATGCTCAGTGTGAGGAGAAGATTTAACCTGGACCAGGACTAGACGTATATCACAGACATCTCGACTTGCTATCCAGAGTTATATTCGTTTGTTTCCCCTCAGGTCAGTTCTTTACATTGTTTCATTCAGTTACTGCATTTCTCATTACCTGCGCATCATTTACTGTTTACCATGAAAAACTAGAAGCCGAAGTGTGACTACGGCAGGATATTTCCTTGACCGTAGGCGCATGGCTGGCCTTGTCAACCCCACGTATTCCGTATTTTGGGAAGCGGGGCGTGACATGGTTTAGTTGGTATCAGAGCCCAGGTTTTGCTTCGATTGAGATTGCAGTTTTTCGTGTATAGCTTGGCAATCTAAGACATCTCTTGGTCTAGGTTGTAAACTTGTTATTCTTGATCCATATTCACATCGAGTATTCTGCTATCTATTCGCTAGGGTTTCAGGTGACTTGGTAAAGTTTCGTGGTTGTAATTGTGAACTACATCACGATTACACTACCATACTCTGTTTAAGTCACTTAGAGCCCTACAGTTGATTTCCACTTGTAATGAATTTCATCACATCTGATATTCTTGAATCTTTGTCCAGTCCATATTATATTTGATTCTTATAGCTTATGCCTTATATCATCCTCAAAATTATTGTTTCAGTATCATGTCTTCCAACGACTCTTACTCTATCTCCACTCCCCAGAATCAGACTGTTGAGATCCTGAGTGTACTGCAAGGTTTAAAGGAAGCCTAGGAGCGAACAAACGACTTGTTAGCTGAAGGACTGAGAAGGCAGGTGAATCAGGCACCAGCGGGAGTCTCCAATCATAAAGGGATCCCCATTAGACGAGGAAAAGAGAAGAAGATGAAGCGCCATTTTGTTTCCCTGCGACAGAAGCAGCAGAAGACCCAATGTTGTGGGTACTGTAAGAGGCCAGGACATCTTCAGAGGGATTGTCGCCGCGCCCAAGGAAAATGTCTGATCTGCGGATCCAGCGAACATCTTATCAACGTTTGCCCAAAAAGAAAGGAGCTGCAAGGAGGAGACTCGACCACACTCCCCACTTCTGCCAAGTGATGATTACTGCGTAGTTCAAACTTCGAGGATAAAGCGGACACAACACAGGATTCAACTCGCGTGACGAGAATGCAGCGGTCTAGCGATCAAAGAAGAACTTTCATGTTTTCTAATTTCAGTAATAATGTTGTCATCCTCTTATAAATAATTCTTTCCGTTTGAAATCTTGTATCCGTCGAACTTTTAGTTGAATGCAATAAAACTTTGAATCATAATATATGTATCATTCTCTTGTTTTTTCCATCATACCACAACATTTTAATCCTGATTTTTTTCAGTTTCCTGCCTATCGTATATTTTCCTATACTCCGTACACTTAGCTATTTTTTGATGTGTTCCACTATCTAATCGCGACTCTTTCCTTTCAGACCATGGCCCACCCTGGAGCAGCGTCGCAACTGGATGAGGATGCACAGTCATGCGTTTCTTTAGACCACACGCTGATGAGTTCTGACGATGAGATCAATGGTCCCCAGGTCATTTTCGGAAACAACGATTCAGAGGACGAAGGAGCAAACGTCCCAGAGTTTGACATGATAGGCGATTCCGACGAAGAGGAAGAAGACCCTGAAGAGAACCCGATAGAAGAAGATCCCGAGGAAGACCCGATAGAAGAAAATCCAGTGGAGGAAAATCCCATGGAAGAGAATCCAGAAGAAGAGAATCACATGGAATCAGACCTCGATGAAGAAGCTCCAGCCGAGGGAGAAGGACCAGAAGATCAAGACCTTGCTGTGGAAGAACTCCCAATGGCGATCCCCGTGAGGCGCTATGGAAACGGACGTCCCTACCTGAGTGTGCGAGCCTACCGCAACCTGCTGAATCTCCACAACCACGACTGACGGGATTATATTTTTAGCTGTTGTCCTTGCTGGCCAAATAAATCTGTGTATAGTTTAGGGCCACCTTTCGTTTTTGAGGATGCTTTGTTTAGAAACTTCTGGAATGGAATAAATCGCTGAGTTCGCTAATCTTTCGATCTTCTTAGTTCACTTACTACTTGATTATTTCTTCTATACAATTATTTTCCTACGGAGATCTGTCCACCCCTACTCCTTACATTGTCTAAACCCTCACTAAGATTAACCAGTACCACACCCGATCTTTTAGAGGTCCACCCTCCATCCTTCGTCTGTGCCTCGTTTGAGATCCTTCTGGGAGGAGATAATTTTAGAGAAAACTTCCGAGTTCGCTAACCCTTCAAATTCTGGATTCATATGATGTACCGTTCGTTATCCTCCCCATACTTTTCCCTTGTAGTCCTTTGTTGCTCACCCTTACTTCCTGTGCTGACCCGATCCCAATCTCCTTGATCTTCAGCCTAAAGCCGCCACACTCCGACCTTCTGATTGAGCCACACTTCCTTGTAATCATTACCCTAGCTAGCCCTATACCTCTTTGTGTTCTTCCTATTACCCTAAATATATATATATAGGGACTTTATTATTCGAAATTTGGTTTTCAGTATTTTGTAATTATCGAAGAGTGCGTGATATCGACTAATTAGTTTTATGTATTGTAAGCACACTACTATTATCCTCAGTTTTCAGTAGCGCAACCTTACACCGCGCATATTTTTGGTCCATGTTTCTTAATTTCACTATACGAGTTTTCTAAATTATTTTAAACCTATTTTATCGATACATTATCCTAAAATGTTTTAACCTACCGACAAATCTTTCACTACTTTATTATCGTTACTTCATTTTCGGGTATTGTTGCCTATGATTACTATTATAAATGGCTGTATCTTACTCTTATTTCTGCCGTGCTACCTTTGATATACTTATACATGCACATATTTGAGTTTCGATTTTATCGAGTGCGCCTCGAATATCATTGTTCGTTATTGTTGCTATTGTTATTCTCGTATACATATAGTTGCCCCTATAGATATTCCTGCCTTATACCTATTTAGACCTATCTTTTTGTATGTTGTTCTTACATATTTATACCTCCAAATTTCTTCGTTCACGTATTTCTAGTAAATCTTTATGGGTTAGTATGCAATATAATAGCTTTCGCCTAGGTTTGTATAACTTATCGTTTATTTTAAATTTCGAGGACGAAAATTTTGTAAGGGTGGTATGATGTAATACCCAGCCCCCTTTTATACCAATATCCGTATTTATGAAAATTGTCACTTACAAATTCGTTAGTTTATATTTAAAATTATTTTAGTTTAAAAACCCCATCACCTATCTATTTTAAACTTTTCCCAAACTCTTTTATTGCTATTTCCAAGCCGGCCCCTTTCTTTTCCTATTATTTTAATCCCTCAGCCCAACTAAAATTTCCTTACTTATATCTTTTTCTTGTTATAAAAACCCACAGCCCAATCTTTTCTCCACTCTATTTCTTTAAGCCCCGGCCCCCTACCTTTCTTATTTATCATTGAATTTTTATTCCTCAAGCCCGAGCCCAGCACCATTTTCTCAGCCCACCTTCCTTTATTTAAACCCCATTTTTAAATCCCCAGGCCCGGCCCAGTGCCCCTCTCCAAGCCCTCTTCACTTCTGCCCGCAGCCCGCTTCACCCTCAACTCGCGCCCGCTTCACCCCCGACCCGACCCACTTCGGCCCTAACGGCTCTTTCCCATTTTCCCGCTCCCCTGTCCCTCGCAACCCACTTCCTTCGCCGACGCTTCCGCCCGCGTTACACCTACGTCGCACGCCCGAGCTTCCCTCGCGGCCGTTTCTCACGCGCGCCCGCGACTCTCGCCAACTGACCCCGGCGACGCGCACCTCCCTTACGACCCGCTCTCCTCAGCATCCCCTCATTCTCGTTCTCACTTCTCTCTCTCTAACCCTCTCTTTCTCTCTCTCGCTCACACTCTCTCTTCTCGTTCTCACCTCCCCCTCTCTATCTTCCCCACAATCTCTCCTCTTCCTTAGCTAACCCTCCCTAAAACCCATCTCCACCCCCGAGCTCATCTTACCGAGCCCTCGCCCTTGTCAGCCGATCCCCTACTCCGGCTACCGTCGCTGCACACCGCCTCCCTCACGCCTTCTTCCTTCCCCATACCTTGCACCATTGCTGCAGCCCCTCACCATGACCACCTCATTGCCACCATCCCCCAAGCCGACCCTCACAACTCCATAGTCGACCCCTTCGCTACCTCCTTCCCAAGCACCCACCATCGTCACCGAGGCCACTACTACACCACCGACCACCAACCTCGCCTGCATCCCGACGACGCCGACAAGCTCCCCGCTGCCCCGAGCCGTCTCGTCGACTCGAGCACCACCTCCTCACCTCCCTCTCAGCCGAGCATACCTCACCGAGCTTCCCCCACCGTTCCCACCTCCACGTCGGCGCTGGCATGACCAAGCTTCCTCCTCCGTCGACAACCTCACCATCTCCCTCGAGCAACCTCCAGTGACCAACTTGAAAACCACGGCAATCACTACCTCACCGGCGAACCCCTCAACCCAGAACCCCGAGCTCACCCATCGTCGCAGCACCACCTTGCTGTTACCATCAACACCGACCTTTGCATCGCCGACGAGCTTCCCTGCCGCGGCCAGAGCACCACCAATGTCGTCGCCAACAACTCCGCCATTGATTTTAACCCAAATCCACGGCACCATCGAGCTCGGTCAATTCGCCGAGCACTTGCATCCATCCCAATCGCCGTTGTACCGGTCGCCGTCTCCTGCCTCCAGCCACCATCCGAGAACCCATTTCCTTCTTCCCAAACTCTTCACCGCCCGAGCATCTCCAAAGTTCAAAACCCGAGCTCATTCCAAGACGCTGCCATCGCTGTTCGTCGCGCGTTCGTGACGTTACCGTCACCGTACATCCCGAGACGTGTCCAGGCAAGTTCCCTACTTGCTACATGCTACCTTTTGTTAATTACAAATCAAAATCGTATATATCCCATGTTTTACTTTCTGTTAAATATTACGACGTAACTGTTCGATACATGTTCTCATAGGAAATCATCATTTAATTTGACGGAACTCAATTGTATAAGCTGGCCCGTATGGCTGTGAATCTAGTGTGTGAATTTCGTTGGAAAATATGACCGTTAACGACTAAAACGACTACTCCCAAGTTTACTCGTAAAACTGGAATTTTCTTGTACCTGAAAACCGATAAAATCACCATAAATTATTTACATACTGGAATGATGCGTTCGAGGGCTCAAATCGAAGCCGACTCGACGAACTATAACCCTATGCTAGTTTCCAAATATTTCTGTACTCAAACTGTGGCAATATTTGGATCGGAGTGCGACTCTGGACTGCAGTCCGGAGCGACTCCGGTTGTTGTTTACTGTCCCGTAATGGGTACCACACTGTTTCCTTAACTCGTACGTTGCGGAACTCCGCTGTTTATTATAGGTGAATCTGTTAGCTAGACAACACAAGTGGTTTCATCCTGTTTCGTTATCGTTTGTTATTTAATCTGTAATTTAATAGATGTGGACGTATATCAGTCCCAGCAGAATCAGAATTTACATACTAGTATTGAACAGTGTATATCTCATGACGTACAGACGCGATTGAAGATCCGTCTATTGCGTTGAAAACCTTACCGAAACTCCTAGATTTCATTCAACTGTAGCGTCGCTAAAATCTGATCCCAACTGGGATTAAAATGCGTTGCGAAACGGACTTCCGATTCTGAAACCGGATTTCCAGCCGTGAACGCTTAAAATGAAATGGCTATAATTAATGATCCTGGAACCCGATTGGCATGAAACCAAATTCGCTGGATAGATAACTGAACATACTATTTATTCCCCATTCATCGTTTCACTAAACTGTAACCGTATGATTTATTATAAATTATGCAAGTGGTAGATTATTGATTCATGACACCCTAATCATGCTTTACATACTGTTTACGCATCATATCATACACATGTCACTGCATTGATAACCTAGTGATAACGTGCATTACCCAGTGTTAGGTATTAGTGATGATTGTGGCAAGTACGTTAGTGTTCGTGTATCAGTGAATAAGTGAAAGTGATACGTACTTGTATACAATCAGTAAACCTTATGATTCTATTGCATTGTCGACGTCTGTGGGACGCGTGTACGTGTGACTATAAGTGGTATGGGACACTTATGGAAACTCTTGCATGGGTGTCACAGATAAGACATCAGACTCTGCCATTTATCTTAGGTATTAGTTGGGACGTGCTTGATGGAGGTCCTGCCTCTAATTCTCGCGCAGACTTGTCACAGACCGACCGGTATTTAGGGTTATGGTTGGCGTTTGATGTAGACCACGGGGTGTGGGGTAGTTTGAGTGCGAGTTCAACAGAATCTCGGGAGTCCCTTGCCGGCTTATATATATGGAGATATATGGAGATTTACAGGGTACATGATTATTACCGTGAGTTACATGTTGGGCCCGTGGTCCCTTGCCCTTGGGTTCTACCCTTGGGTGGAGGACACTCGCGAGTGGTTGACTCTCACACTTGGACTGACGATAGGTTTAGTGACCTGTACAGTGAGACTTAAAGACTGATAGGGATGATAGCATCGATATACATACTTACTGTGTTGACATACGTGGCATATCATTCTACTGCTTTTACTGTTCCGCTGCATTGATTACTGCATGTTCATACCTATACCGTCATTGATTTACTGTTATATATATCTATTATCACTATTAGAATTGTCACATGATTTTATATATTATATTGCTATTGTGTCGCTCTGACGACCTGAGTATGCATGCTCAGTGTGAGGAGAAGATTTAGCCTGGACCAGGACTAGACGTATATCACAGACACCTCGACTTGCTATCCAGAGTTATATTCGTTTGTTTCCCCTCAGGTCAGTTCTTTACATTGTTTCATTCAGTTACTGCATTTCTCATTACCTGCGCATCATTTACTGTTTACCATGAAAAACTAGAAGCCGAAGTGTGACTACGGCAGGACATTTCCTTGACTGTAGGAGCATGGCTGGCCTTGTCAACCCCACGTATTCCGTATTTTGGGAAGCGGGGCGTGACAGCAGAAGGATTGTCGGAGGAAACATATACTCTGCTTAGTTTGTGGATCAACCGACCATTCGGTTGGTACGTGCCCTTCGAAGCTACAGTTGAAGGGCGATGTCCAGAAAACACCACAGAAACAGATCACTCGGAGGCCCTACTCAGAGGCTTAATCAGAGACGGGCCTTCATCCTGACGACCGAGGAGGCCAAAGCTTCAGACGATGTTGTTTCGGGTATCTTACTTGTTTATAATTTTCCCGTATTGGCATTATTTGATTATCGTACATCCCATTGCTCCATGGCGTCCAAATTTATTGGTTCACAGTCTAATCCACACGGTCCTATCTAGTAGATGGGACATACACACTGGGAATGAGAGAATTATATCTAGTAGTGAATGCAAGAGTTGCCCTATTGTTATTTGCGGATGGATGTTCGCAGATCTCTTGGTGATACATTTAAGCAATTATGACGTTGTCTTGGAAATGGACTTTCTTGGCATTTTCCACGCTCATATAGACTGTAGAGCAAAGAAGATAATTTTCCAAATTCCCAGGCATCCGGAGTTCGAATTCTTGGGAGGCAGCAAGTCAATTTGGCCAGTCGAATTTAGGGTTAAGCGGGCAAATGCCGTTTTTCGTCGATGGAAGTGATCAAGGAGGAAGCATCAGTAATAGTTCGGAATTTCATGGATGTGTTCAAGGACATTTCAGGGTTACCGCCAAAATGAGATGTAGAGTTCACGATTGATCTCATTCCTGGAGCAGCGCCAATTTCGAAGGCTTATTATCCGATGGCATGAGACAAGTTTCGGAATTATTAGAGAAGGGTTGGATTCGCAGCAGTGGTTCACCTTAGAGAGCTCCAGTTCTTTTGGTCAAGAAGAAAGATGGAATGCGGAAAATGTGCATCGACTATCGAGAGCTAAGTCGGGTAACCATCAAGAACAAGTACCCAATTCCTCGCATAGGCGTTTATTCGATCAACTCAGTGGCGTGAGTATTTTCGAAATTGGATTTGCGATCAGGTTATCGCCAAGTTTGGGTGAAAAGAGAAGACATTTGTAAGATGGCGTTCCAAACTCGATATGGGCATTACGTGTATTTAGTTATACCATTTGGAGTTATTAATGCACCGGCGATATTTATGGACTTGATGAGCCGGATCTTTTCACCGTTTCTGGATCAGTTCGTGGTAGTATTCATCGATGATATTCTTGTTTACTCAAGGAGCAAAGAAGAGCGTGAAGAACACTTAAGGACCGCACTGCAGACATATAGACAAGAGAAGCTGTATGCTAAGATGAGCAAGTGCGAGTTTTGACTCGATGAAGTGAAGTTCTTGGGTCATGTTATATCCCGAAATGGAATCGCAGTTGACTCCGAAAACATTGCAGTTCACGAATGGCCTACTCAAAAAACTGCAGCAGAGATCAAAAGTTTTCTTGGGTTTGCTGGTTACTATCGAAGGTTTGTGGAGAACTTTGCTCGGATAGCAGAGCCATTAACCAAGTTAACACGGAAGGAGGTACCGTTTGTTTGGTCTGAGAAGTATGTGTTAGCTTTTGAGACGCTGAAGCAAAAGTTGACAACCACTCCTATTTTAACCGTGCTAGATGGTTCCGGAGGATTAGTTATTCACAGCGACGCATCTGGGAAAGGCTTGGGATGTGTTTTGATGCAGCATGGAAAAGTTGTAGCTTATGCGTCGAGACAGTTGAAGACTCGTGAAAAGAACTATCCAACTCACGACTTAGAGCTAGCAGCTGTTATCTTTGCACTAAAGATTTGGAGACTACTTATTGGACGAGAAGATCGAGGTATTTACCGATCATAAAAACCTAAAATATGTGTTCACGAAGAAAGAGCTCGATATGAGGCAACGAGATGGTTGGAGCTGATGGCCGACTATGATCTTGATCTAAAGTACCATTAGTGGAAAGTTAATGTAGTACTGGATGCTTTAAGTCGGATGCCAGCAATAAAGATGTTGATTTCGCAGAAGGAGATTATTGCGGATTTTCAGAGATTTGAGTTGGAGCTCGTACTACCGGATTTTTCGGGACAGTTGATGCAATTGTGTGTACAGTCATCATTGATTGATAGTATTAAGACAAGGCAGTTGCACGATCTTAGATTGCAGAAATTTCGAGGACAAGTAGAGACATCTTCAAACGGATTTATTGATTCATGAAGATGGTTTTTTGAGGTATGGAAGTCGATTGTGTGCCTAAAGGAGAAGTTCATGAAGGATGCTCATAGTTCTGCATATTCGGTACATCTGAAGGCACGAAAATGTATAGAGATCTGCGACAACATTTTTGGTGGGAAGGCATGAAAAGAGATCGCCCGTTTCGTGTCGAGATGCTTGGTTTGTCAGCAAGTCGAGGCTGAACATCAAACGGTCGCTGGTTTGTTGCAACCACTTCTGATTCACCAATGGAAGTGGGAACATATAACCATGGATTTCGTGACAGTATTACCACTGAGTCCAAAGGGAAATAACGCAGTATGAGTGATCGTCGATCGACGGACCAAGGCAACTCATTTTATACCATTTCGGGTTGGTTAGTCGACGAAGGCTTTAACAGAGATACATGCAGGAGATTGTAAGATTGAATGGAGTACCAGTGAGTATTGTTTCTGATCATGACACCCGGTTCCTATCACATTTTTGGAGGAGTCTACAAGAAAGTTAGGGAACTCGCTTGAAATTTAGTACGGCCTATCACCTTCAGACAGATGGACAGTCCGAGAGAACGATCCAAACTCTTGAAGATATGTTGACAGCTTGCATGTTAGACTTCAAGGGTTTGTGGGATGATCATTTACATTTAATGGGGTTCTCGTACAATACTGGATGGCTCCGTTTGAAGAATTGTACGGTCGTAAGTGTCGCCCGTCAGTATGTTAGGACGACGTTGGAGAAAGAAGATTGTTGGGACCGAAACTGATTGTGCAAACTGTGGAGAAAGTTAACTTGATTCGTGATTATATGAAGGTGGCACAAGATCGACAGAAAAATTGGGCTGACATTGGAAGAAAGCCATTGGAATTTGCTGTTAGTGATCATGTGTTCTTAAAGATTTCACCAACTAGAGGAGTTATCTGATTTGGTAGTCGAGACAAGCTTAGTTCTCGATTCGTGGGGACTTTCAATATCATTGAGCGTATTGGAGAAGTGGCGTATCGATTGGCTTTACCACCGTCCTTGGCAGGTGTGCATGACGTGTTTCATGTATCTCAACTTCGCAAGTATGTTCGAAATGAGACGCACGTCTTAGACCACTCGAAATTGATGGTGGGGGATGATTTGATTTATGAAGAGTAACCGATAGCTATTGTGGGTCGACGAGAAAAAGTTCTCAAGAATAGAGTGATCCTTTTAGTTCTTGTTTCGTGGGAAAATCGTTCGCATGGAAAATTTACATGGGAACGTGAAGAGGAAATTCGACAAAAGTTTCCACATCTGTTTCATTGAATCTGTATCTCCTTGTTCTTGTCTTTCCTCTGTTTCCGCGAATTTCGAGGACGAAATTCTTTTTGTAGTTGGATATAGCATGATCATGCGTTATTTAATAATATTAAACAGTGCATTGGGTTTTCTTTTAATTACTATTGTTTGGGTTATGATTGGTGTTTGGATAGTATGTGTGATTATTATGTTTGTACCCGACCCGCTTGCGTGAAATCCGTTATGGGTTGATATTTAGATAGAGTACATTTTTATTGATATTTATCCATAGAATATAAATCTAGATGAATCTCAAATAATATATGTACAATATTTAAACTGGAATATATTTTTGTAGCCATACATTATTAAAGGTTTTATGATAAGTTTGTTATTAAAGATAATTAGTATCTAACAACTGTTTGCCAATGTACTTTATCTTATTTAAAGGTTTTATGATATTTTATTGATATTTATCTATTGTTTGTAAATTTATTTGCATATAATATACTGTCTAGGATATTTTGTAGCAATGATATTATGGCTTAACATGTTGTGAAAGAATATGTATATAAATTAGTTGTTTGATAATCCCCTAAATATATCTTTGAGATTCTAGTAACAGGTTGATGTGGTTTTACAATATCTTTTATAGTATTATATTTACGTAACTAATACACACACACACACACTTATAATAATACCTTTATACAAAACCAAACCAAATAAAAGAATAGAAAAAAATAATTATACACAAACCCATATCTTTCTCTATTCCTCTCTTGTCTTCAGCCGAGACCACGTCGCCACCCTCGCCTTCCATCCTCGCCATCGTTTTCCTTCACTTGAGCATTGGACTTCACCCAACTCCGACCATCTCCACCGCCTCCATTGCTTCAATTGCCTTCTCCTTCATCACCATCGTCATCTTCATCCCCTCCGAGCATCCCAGCACCAACCCAACACGACCACAGCCACCATCTTCATCATCTCTTCGTCCTCGATCGAGCACGCACCATAGCCATCACCTGCATCTTCCCCGAGCTCCGTGACCCCAACCTCGACCAAGAACGGATACCACCGCTTTCTCCTTCTTTCTCCATCTCGAGCACCCCATCGTCGTCGAGAAAGCCCAGCACACTGAGCCACCTTTGCTGTCTCCTTCACCTCGCCGGCGCAATCATCTCCTTCCCTTGACCCAACCACCAGCCGATACCCCATCACCGATCACCACCACTGCTGTAGACCTCGCCGATCTCCCTCGACTCCTTTAACCGAAACACATATCCAAACCCAACTCAAAACCTAGCCGAGCAGTGTTCGTTTGATGAGACCAAGTCTTGATCTTGCTCCGTTCGTGTTCATGTCCGCATACGTCGAGTTTGAGGCAAGTTTCTAACTTGTTACATGCTATAGTTATGCAATATACACATATATTGTCGTAATATTATTATTATGTTATTTTATACTATTATATATATATTTACAATTCGTATGTCGTTAAATAGATTAACATTAATAAGTTTTGTAATTTTAGTTTATAATCTTTTATGCAAATATATCTAAATAATAATACCTAATGACAAAACTATTCTAATACGGTCACATTGATAAATTGAACTTGTAAGAATTGATATGATCATTTTCTTTACATCATATATCGCACCTGGGTAACGGTTACAACTATATTCTTCATGACTTGTTTACGCGATATTATTACGAGATAAACACTTCACCTGGTTTAGTACACTATCTTTGATATGCTTGTAACCCGCTATCTTGTTATTATTATTGCTATCATGTTAGTACATATTTGTATGTAGTACTTACTGATACCAACCCTGACTTGTTGTTCTAATGGATGAATATCTGTTGTCTTGATAAACAAACTTACACCTGCTTGCTCCTTTGTTGGTATTAGGAAGATATTATTTTTATATGAACATAAAACCTAGGGAAATGTGGAAATAAAAAATGTAACTGAAGTGTAACTCAAAAGGATATTACATTTTTCCTTGGTTCCGGGGTTAACGAAACAAATCATTCTTGATTCATACATCTTGCGTCTGTGGTCCCAGGGGTAACGGGATATATATTGCATCCGTGGTCTCGGAGGTAACGGGATATATGCTGTTGAGTTACATGGAGTACATTAATTGATTTCAAATACCTTTACGATAGATAACCTACAAAAATGGATACATAGGATACACGTGACATGTTTGATTACCTATATCTTGCTTGTTATATCACATGTAACTGCATTTGTTTATACTCATGACATCTTACTCTTGCATATGGTATCTTATATAGCATATTGTTTATATTATTATTATGATATCTTTGACGCACTGACGTCTGGGTTTTGCATGGCCTAGATCCTTCGACCTTATCACAGGAGGATCAGGAATACTTTGACAGGATTGTCGAGTGGTAAAGAGCTTTCAGTCTATTTAGTTTAGTGATGCTTTAGATTTATTTTCTAGTTCTGGATTTATCGTTTTATCGTTGTGATCCTATAAGGGACGAGCCTAGGATATTGTTTCTTTTATTATCTTGGATCTTTTATTGTTTCCGCTACCTTTCTCTTTATTATTTATTGTGCAGTTTGGACATGAGATACATAGATGTTTACTTTTTGTTCCCGATATCTGATTGACAGCCGTAATGTGACTATAGAAGGATATTTCCTCATCATAGGTAGCATGGTTGGCTTTATTATGTTCCGTATTTATGTAATTTAGAAAGCGGGGCGTGACAGATAGGACTAGAGCATCATAAATGCTTAGGAGAGATAGAAGCTTCCGGAGATTAGCCAAGACATTGTAGTCTACTAGAGAAGAACTCGGGTCCTCATGAGCCGGCTCTCCGTCATTTTCTTCGTTAGCGACTTGTTTTTCTTTCTCTTTTTAGGTGTTTCCTTGTTTCGGCGGTAGAGCCTTTCCGCTTCTGAGCTGAATTTGGTTGGTCTTTATGACGAGTTCCTTATCTTCTTCGGAAAACAGAGCTTTTCCTCAGAGTTACTACCAAGATGGATGACATAGCAGGTCACAATAGGGACCTCATCATCGGAGTCTTTTTTTAGCTCTTCTAGAATCTTAGCCGCTTCTACGGGAAAGAACTCCTTCAATTGAATTAGAGTTCTTTTTTTTTATTCATAGTTTTCGAGGGAATCGATATATTTTTGAATCGTCGATTTCCCTGCAGACTCTTTTTCGCGTCGAGCCGCACCTTTCATTCTCTTCTTCTTAAGCTCTTTGGACTTTGAGCCTGATCAAGCCGAATTGGTAGCTGGAACGGTGGGCTTCTTCTGCGCCTCCCATTTAGTTCTGGGCTCTTTCCAAAACAGCTTTTACATCTTCGTCTTTTTTAGATATGTGCATGCTCCACAGAGGTTGCGGCGAGTCGGATTCATTTCTCGGGGCAGCTGATTCAGCTGTCTGCTCCGAGAAGGCTTCAGCTTCTGTCTGTATAAAATTGGTGGTCGCAGCTTGATTGATCACCTACACGTTTTTGGACAGTTCGATCTCTCCGATTTTGTATTGCTTTTCAACCCAGTCCTTGAAAATATAGCAATTCTTGATCACATGGCTCACTACTCTATGATACGGGCAATACAGAGAATTGTCGGTCGTTTTTGTTTCGTAGGGTCTCTTTGACTCTGGCAATTGTACACCGTTGTTCAGGGCACCTTTGAATATTTTGTGGACTTTGCCCTTTCTGAAAGAGTGGACCTTGTTTTTTTTCCCCAGTAGAAAAGTCCTTTCTCCTTCTAGCATTGGCTTTCGAGACTGGTCTGTTTTTGATTCGTCTGTTTTTCGCTTGTCTTCATTGTCTGACGCATTGAAGGCGATGGTACTATTACAGCTCCCACTTTTACGGTCGTCGTCCTTTCTGCTCTTCCACGACTTGTCATTCTGAGAGTTCGGGGTAAACTCTTGCTTCGAGCGTTCCAACATTTGAACTCTTTTGGTCAGCTTTTGAAACGTTTTGAGGGCCGTAATACATAAGAATGGGACCATCCAATTGCTGATGTTCCCAATGAGGAGGCTAACGGACTGGTCTTGTTCTAATGGCGGTTCACACTTGACAGTGAGATTGCGCCATCAAGCGATAAAGTCGGTGTTGCTTTTGTTCTTTCCTGGCTTGGTCCTCACAAGATCAGCAGTGGAGATTGTCACCGACACTCGCGAATTTACAGAGACTCCATTTGGGCGAAAGTAGTGACGGACCCGTCTGATATGCTCGCGTACCAGTCGAAAGCGACACCAGTTAGGCTGTTGATAAACTGACGAAGAAGTGCAGCCCCTGTATTTCTGCACGATGCTTTAAAGTGAGCAATGTGTTGACTTGCGTTTCATGTCCTGTCGAATCTTCTGAATTTACGAATGACGTTACCACTGGGGAATTCGATCAGATCATACTGTGCGGGGTACGACCTCCCACTGCTGCTAACGTCTTTCTGAGGCTCGACTTCGGCCACCAATGTTTTAACTTTGCTGGTCACCAAATCCATTATCCGATCTTGTGTTAGTGGAGTACTGTTATCATGGGCCAAGGCATCCCCGGAAGTGGAATGTGATTGGCTTTCGTGTGGCTCGCCCATACTTGGACTTAAAGGGACATGCATCGGTTGCTTGGGGTCGTTATCACCCGGCTCATGAGTAGAGACTTGCGCTTGATTGGACGACGCTCAAACAACTTGAGCCGTGAGCTACATCACGACATTCATCAAGTTGTCAATTTTTTAGTAAAGCTTGGTAGTCTTCCTGTCTTTGCTTCAAAGCGGTTTTCTGAGCTTTTAGAGGGCTCCTGTTCTGCGGTCAGGGGGCAGAAAGTCGGCTCTTCTTCGCTGTCCGAGCTTGATTTCACATGGACTGGACTGAGGGATCCTTCTACTTATCGGCCTCATCGAGAGGGTTTTCATTATCCTGCGGAGGAAGCATATCTTAGGAAGTGGCAGCCACATTCAAGCCAGATGGGGTTTGGGATGTGGCTTGATCCTTGCTTTTACTGCGAAAGTTGTCGCTGGGATGCGTGCTCGTCCTGTAGACCGTGTGGATAACATATTTGGCCATCTTTTTATCACTGGCAGCTGATTTCGCGGACCGCTGTCGTGACCCTTCCGATTCGGGAAAAGGACAATCGACTGAAGATGGTTGGCTTGGCCGGGTTCTTAAGTGGCGCTGGCGTTTCTTTTCTGGCTTTGCCCCGCTGCTTTCACGCGACACGAAGTTCTTGGTAGACTTCTGAAGAGAGGGTGTCATGCATTTTGTGCTTTTGTGCTAGGGCTTGGACACATCTCTTCGTAGCACAGTTTAAATTGCGGTCTTTTTAATCTTGGCAGACATCGCATTCATTTGAACCCACTTTAAGGGTTCAAAAGACTAGCGGGTTTTCACAGCTGACACGGCTGTGATCGCGGGGAAGTCCGGGCTTAGGAATTTCACAAAATTTAATTTGGCCGGAGTCCTGGCCCTTTTGTTAGCTCTATATCTAAAGCCGCTTCTGCCTTAGTTTTTCCGTTTTGAGCACTTGGCGGGCTTATGCTCTTCGGGAAGCCGCCATAGGCCGAGTGATGGAGAGCTTTGAAGATACGTCTGATCGTACACTTGTCGGAGACATCGCCTGAGTTTGCCCGCAACGTTTGATGATTTCCTTTGTTTCGGCGGTCTTGCCCCCAGCTGGAGCGCCAGAGAGTCGTTCGAACACCGACTTACGTTTTGGTTGTGGTGCCTTGGTGATCACAACGCTCAGCCTCCTGTCCCTTGAAGTCGGTTTGGCCACTTGGTTGCCGGGGTCTCCGCCAGATGAGCGTTTCCGGTAAGGTAGATGGCGACGGAACCAAATTGACGGGACGGTTCCTCCCATTTTGAAGACTGAGACTTGCGGGGAGAACCACGCGAGCATTAATCTTGACAACGTACGGGATTGGAGTTGCCTCAGGGATCGAACTGGCTCTTGAAGACATTCTCGCTGAGTTTGAATATTGCGATTGGAAAGATGTTATCTCGCACAAAGAAGCATGATTTCAGTACGGGCAATTGATATATATATATTGATTGAGTTCGCATGAACGTTTAACCAGAAATATGGGAGGAGAGAAGATTACCACCTGGCGTACCAGAATCTGTAGAGTGTTTTTCGTCACTCTATTGAGATTGGAATATACGTCGCTTGTCAGGCTTATTACAGATTCCCCATGTCTTGGGTAGGCAGGGGTTTATTAATCGTGATGATTCAAATCTCAGGCAACCGCGGACTAAACTGTCATTAATTACCCCTCGCTTTTGGAAAAAGCGAGGGAACTTCCGATTAACAGATCAAACAGATCATGTGAACTCAATGTGCATTATGCGTATGTGTCTTGAAGGTGTTTTGAGCATATTGGGGGTCTCGCAGAGTTGGCACTTAGCAAAGTGAGCACGTGGTGAGGTCGTATGTAACGAGGTGTGCACCTGTCGAGATGCGTGCCCTGAAAGGTGTGATCCTGGCAAGGTGCGCCTCTACCTGGTGAGCACTTGGCGAAGTGCGAAAGAGTGAGGGGCCAAAGGGTCCCAAATAGGCTAAAAGGTCCAGTGGGGTGCGCACCTGGAACTATGTGCACGGGGTGCGCATCTAGCTAAATGGGCATCAAGCAAGGTGCGCACTTGCACGGTGCAAACAAGGGTTGAAACCCTATGGAGCTACAGTCCCAAACACAATTTTTGATTTTAGAAGATCAAAGGTGGTTCTTTTCCCCTTCCACAAGGCCCCAGAACGTGCGCGGATGGGTCTTGATGTTGGTTCTCTCTTCTTCCTCCTCTTCTATGTTAGATCGTGAAGAGAGATGGAGAAAAAATGCTCCTTTGTTGACGGAGATTTGTATTCCTCTCGATGGATTAGTGGCCAAAATCAATGTTATTTTTGAAAAAGGAGAGGATTTGTTTTGGATTTAATTGGAAAAGAGAGGAGGAAGGAGATCTTGAAAGAGAGGCGGCACAAAACCCTAGATTTATTTTGGGAAATCAAAAGTTGTTATTGAGTCACCATGGAGGGGTCTTTTATAAGCCTACATCTTTACATATAACCCCCTGGCTTTTACAAAATTGGCTTTTACCTATTTAATTTAAAAAACAAAAATTACATTTAATTTTCTCCTTTTCTTTTTTGGCCGGCCCCTCTTCGTGCTTGGGCTTGACCTGGGCTCAGGCCCACTTAGCTCGGGTTTGGGTTAGGGCCCACTTTGACTTTTTGGTTTTGACTTTGAACTTAAATTTGATTTTTTTATTTTGGCAAAGGGGTGTAATTTTTGACCGCAACAATTGTATCCACTCATCGATATGGATTTACTCGAGCTGTAGCAATTTCATCTCCAACACATTACTATCACATCACCAACACATTATGCTAATTAACATGCTTGGATTTGAATAGAGTTCTGAATTATTGCTAAAGATGGATGCCTCTTTTATCACAGTAAACAACATAATTTTGTCTCTTCCAACCCAATTTTTACAGAAATCAGTTCAACCACAAAGCTTACTTGCAAGATTCAATCTTTGCAATGTAATAAAACAGCAGCATAATTCTGCAATTTTGACTGCCATGACATCCCTCCTGCTAAAATTGTACTGCAAAAATTTCAACTTTTTAGAATCAACATCTACGGCCATGTCTACATCTTTACACTCATCTAGCTTAAGGCTTATTGCTGCCAAAATATGACGTCGGAATTGTCTCAGGTCCACATGTTTCACCTTTATGTTCCATGCATAAACTAGATCTAAATCAGCTGATACCATCAACTGTATCAAGTTAATTCAGATGTTTCCATATGCACCGTGTTTAAACAACTTAGCAACCTCTTTCAAATGGAATTTCTAAATTTGATGATTTCAAGGGAAAAGGATTTTATGCTAGCTATAGCAGCCATGATACATGAGGCTTGGTTTGGAGCTTGAACTTAATCATCTGGTTTCTTGCCCCCCCCGCGCTCCCTGCTATAGTGTGCATTGCCTGTAATGTAATTGAGTAAAGATGCTAGCTGTGCCATCACCTTAGCAAGATATCTATAACATTTCCTTAAGCAACTCTGTTTAAGAGGGAAATCAATTGAGATAGAAATTAGTATGATGCTTTTGAGAAAGTCTATATCAGAATTGTCATGTTCACAAGTTATCGCTCCTATGTTTAAGACCTTTTCAGTGCACGTAGTATTAGATTCGTTTCTTTCATAAGAGGAATTATTTATTCCTATGTTGTTGGCTGTTTATGTAAAATTGGTTATCTGCTCTCTTGTGAGTAGGTTTCTGGTTAATGGGGAAACGATGAGAAGTTTATCCAAAGATAATGATGAATTCCTTATAGATATTGCTGTATCAAAACCTTGATTATTAGATGATAAAATGAGAATTGAAGACATATATGTATTGCCTATATTACAGGTGAATCGGCTCTTCCACTGTTAAATTTCAGACTTGTTTGTCTAGCAACTATAGTTCACAGCTGCAATATGGTTTGGTGGAACAGCATGTGTTCAATATCCTTTTTTATGCAGTAGGCCATGAGCATCTCAATTTCTCATACATTTTCCATGTAGTATTAGTCACCTTAAATAACCAAGGCCTTTGTTCCGACAGTTGCAGGATCTTAAAGAAGAAAATCTGCGGCTTAATGATATCCAGGGAAAATCCTCATGGGATTACAAAGCTCGCGACGAGGAGATTGGTGGCATACATGAGGGTGTCCTCCTCAGCAAAAACTATGGAGTCACAACATGGAGCACCGATTATGAGGGCACTGGAGTGGCTCTCCAAGACATTCTAATGCCAAGGGACCCATGGGGTGTTGAGAAAAAATCAAATCTCAAGAACTATACCGATATGCACCCCAAAATATGTCGAGGGATTCAATAGTTGAAGAAATATTAGAACGCCAAAGGGTTATAGCTCTTTCTCGAAGCCTATTCAGTTCAATCATGTCACTTATAGTCGGTATGATCATTTGGGAAGCCGAAGATCCATGCGTGCCCTTGGTAGCTGCTCTCTTTACTGTTGTCGGAATGTCTTTAAACAGCGTGCTCCAGTTCTTTTCGACCATAAAGAACAAGCCAGCTTTCGACTCCGTCGCTTTGCTGAGCATTAATTGGTTCATACTTGGTAACATCACATCTCCGGCTTTGCCAGTCGTTGCTCGGATGTTGGCTCCACAAGTTCTCAGGCTCAATGATCGGTTATTTATCTGGCTTGGCTTTTCTTATTAGGTTGTGCTTCACTTACCGTGCAAATTTCTTGTTTTGGCTGTGTTTTTGCTTGTACTCTTTGGCTTTCGGTTTGTTTCAAGGTCTCTATGATATTTTAGCTCAGAAAGTTAGGAAAATGTATATAACAGTACTGTCGAATTTGCTGTGTAAAGTACAGGTGGTGGGATGTACACGTGTAGGAACCGTGTGAGGCGCATTCGCCGCTCCTTGTTTACAGTTTGAAAATGCGTCATCCTTTGTTTTCCCGGTGGTTATGTAGTTATATCCATTTCGATATTTAGAAGTGTCGTGATAATGCATGTATATTGGTGGCGTGATAGCTATTAATGTTTTGATTCTTTTAGCTCGCTTTTTTCAGTTGTTTCTTTATGTTTTGAGCAACCACTTTTTTGTCTGAGCTCACTGGGCTTGTCGGACAAAATCTTTATACAAAAAACAGCCATTGGGTCCGAACCGGCCCAATACCCGTCCATATGAGTGGGTATCCTATATATTCATATATGAGGGGCTAGGATTTCATATGAGAGATATGATGCAATATATAGAGGTTTTTTTAGAGAAAAACAAAAGAGATTCTCATCCTCTTCTATTCTGGGTTGGCTTGCGGGATGATCAGAAAAGAGTTTCTCGTTTCTATCAAAATGGTTTTCCTCCGGTCGTCGCTTAAATCTGATAAAAATTAAATTTTCTACGTGAAGTGGACGAGAAACGATCCAACCAATCAGATCGGGTATATCGTATACCTTTAGAGTAGATATATAGACTTTCCCCTTCACTTGGTTGCATATTTTATATCTACGTTACCAAAAGTGTATATTGGTATCAGAGACATGCATTATAGATGCAACTCAAAAGTCGCTTTATTTTTATTCCAACATAGATCCAAAAAAAAATTAAAAATTATTTTATGATAGATCTATACTGTTAGGGTTATCGTTTGATGGATCTTTTAAAATCTATCTATTTTGTATCATTATGTGTCACCATAGATTAAATCTATTTTATTTATGACGCTTTGATATAGTTTTTTCTAGTTCGTTAATGTGAAATAACCCATGGAACAAAGGCAGGATAATTTTTTTTGTAAAGATTGGATTTTTTGTGTGAAAAGAAAATTTTAAATTTTTTTTCTTCTCTTTTGGTGAGCATTAATGGCGGCAAGGTCGTATTTTCTTAAACCCTAATCCTAATATATTTTTTTTATGGGAGGAAACTTGTGGGATATTTTTTTGGGAGTTTGGTTGGACCAATTTTTTTTTGGTCGGACCAAAATGATTTTTTGATTTTGGTAATAGCACCAAATATTTTTTTTTTAAGATTTTGGTTAGTAACCAAATATTTTTTGAAATTTAGATTGGAACCAAATGTTTTTTTTGATATTTGGTTTGGAACCAAAATTATTTTTCTAGGGATTTTAGTTGGGAACCAATTTTTTTATTATGGTAGCGGGCCAAATATTTTTTTTAACAAAAAAATAATTTCTGGAAATTTTATTTTTTCGGATCTTTTATAAAAAAACATTTTTAAAAAAATTATGTCGTCGAGGCTAGCCCCTGGCCCGAACTGGCTCAGTTTTATAATTTATTTTATAAAAAATAGAAAATCCAGAAAAATCCTAGAAAATTCTAGAAAATGTTTTTTTATTTTTGGGGAGTTTCCCACTCAAGTTTTGGGTTAGTTAATCGTTTTGATGCTCTGGGAGTTATATTTTTTTCGAAAATTTTGTTTGCTCACCAAAAATTTCAATTTTTTATTCTCACATAAAATATTGGAGATTTACTGGGTAGTTGTCCCAGTGGGTGCGCTATTAATTTTACGAATAAGAAGAAAACCCTAATAAAACGGATAAGATTAGATAGGGTAGTTTAAATGAAAATGAAATTTGTTAGATTGATTGTTGCATTTTGTGTTTTGCATGGCATATTATATATACAAAGACGCATACTGCATTAATCTGACAAATTTCAAGTGGGAGATTTCGAGAGGAGGTAGTAGTCTAAATTCAACTATCCAATCTACTTCGTTTCTAGAAAATCTGTATTCTGTTATTCAATAATTTTAACAGATTTTTAAATTTTATAATTTTGAAGGATGTGGTTGGGGCCATGGGCCTTCTTCTCTTTTTTCGGAGTGTAAAATTTATTATTTTTGTTAAGATGAGTTAAAAACGAAGCGTTCCTTGGAGAAAAACGGCACTCCATTATATGCCGTAGTCTTAACGCATCCATAATAAAATCAAAATATCGTCAGTTTTACCAGGGGTGATATGATAGATGGCGATAATATAATAAAATAGAAACATTGCTTTAATATTACATGAACATGCTGAAAGACTTAGACACTAGTGACAATGTGGCAGCGATGTGGTAGGGCTACACGACGCAGCACCATCGAGGTGGCAACAATATAGCGAGGCTACACGACGCAACACCGTCGAGATGCAGCAATCTTCGGAGGATTGATGCATTTAGGATCGCTCTACAGGTTGGACGTGATGAAGAGCGATATCATTAGTGATCATATGTTTTATTGTCGAGCACTCGCAGTTTATGTTGAGCGGTAGTTACAAGGTATCTACGCACCAAGAGATAAGCTATGTAATTATTACGAGGTAATCTATGTGACGTGGCAACTGTAAATCCCCGTTTTCCTTCAATGAGAATCTTTCTATATTTTCCCAATTCCCCGAATGTTATCCCATTTTTACCGTATCATTATTTTGTGTGAAGGTTAGTGCGTAAGTTGTAGTAATTGTTTTTCTAAACCAATTAATACAAAATAACAAAACAAATAAATTAAAACCAATAGTATATATATTTTTTCCCGTTTTAAAACCCAGTCCAATCTTTTCTTTTCCCCAAGTGAATTAATCTAAAAGCCAACTGAAAATTTAAATTAAAACCTTAGCCCAAACCTCCTTTTCCCAGCCCAAGAAAACCAAACCTAAAACATATAATAAATTAAATCCCATATTATTCCTCAGCCCAATATCCCCTTCCTCAACCCAACATAAATAAAATTTAATTAACATTTAGAAATCCCCAGCCCAAAGCTCTTTTCCCGGCCCAAAGAAAATAAATAATAAATCTCGGCCCAAGCTCCCTTCTCAGCCCACACCTTCTTAACCCGACCCGCCTACACCTACCCGACCCGCTTCGAACCCACTCCTTCTTCCCCAACATTACGCTTTCCCACTTCTTTTTCTTTCTTCCACGTCGCCCCTTGCGCGTCCACGTCGGCCCTTGCGCGTCTATGTCGCCCTCAACCACCTCGTGCCCACGCCCGCAACCTCGCCACGTTCTCCCGTCCGTTCTCACCACGTCCGCGCTCCCCTCGTCTCCTCTTACTCCTCACCCCCTCATCACTCTCACTCTCCTCTCTCTCGAAAACCCCAGAAAACCCAACTCGAGCTCCTATCACTCGCTCAACCCTCACCGACGGCGACGACTACAACCCCTCACCCTCCTCCCTCGCTCACTCCTCTCCACCAACAGAGCCCCCTACGCTACCCCATTCCCTTTAACCACAGAAACCCCCTGCACACCCGAGCTCGGCCACCCTGCACCCTCGACGCCGGCGAGCTACCCACCACATCGTCGACGCCCCTGCACCCTCCTCGTCATCAGCACCATCACCCTCACTTCAAACCCGAGCCCCACTATCTCTCTCTCTCTCTCTCTCAAACCCTAAAACACCAAGCTCCGACCCTTGCTGCCCATCGCCGGAGCGACGCCGCCGACCATCGTCAATCCCAGCACATCCCCGGAGATCCACAGAACATCCCCTCCGCTTCCAGCGAACACGAGCCACCCCCGGAACTCCGACGTCGAAACCGAACGCGAGCCGAGGCCGTGAATCCAAACCGCGCCGTTCGTCGCGCGTTCGTTCCGTTGACGCTGTCGTGCATTGCCAAAAATATCTCTAGGCAAGTACCCTACTTGCTACATTCTAGTTTACTTCCGTTACAAATTAAAACCGTATTAATTCCATGTTACGATTCATGAAAACTTATATGACATAACTGTTCGATGCAAGATCCCAATGAAAACCTTCATTAAATTTGACGAAACTTGATTGCATAATCTGGCCCATGTGATAATGAACATGGTGGTGAAATTTCACTGAAAAATATGATTGTTAATGGCCCAAACGAACACCCCCAAATACACCCGTGAAAACTGGGAATTTCCCGCACCTGAGAATTGTTAAAATCACAATTAATTGTGTACATATTGAAATGAGCCGTTAGAGGGTTCAAATCGAAGCCGACTCAACATCCTGTAACCCTATGCAAGTTCTTTATTGTTTCTGTACTGATATGATGACGAGAATTGGTTCGGAGAGCGGTTCTGGACTGCAGTCCAGAGCAGCTCTGGTTATTGTTTTCTGTCCCGTAATGTTAACTACCTTGCTGCCTGAACTTGTTTGTTGCGGAACCCTGTATTTTATTGAAGATCAAACTGTTAGCTAAATAACGCAAGTGATTTCACCCCATTTTATCGTCGTTTACTATTTAAACTGTAATTTAAAAGATCAGGACGTTTAGCAGTCCCAAACAGAAACTGAACTGATACCCTAGTGTTGAACAGTACATAACTTCTGACGTACATACGCGATTGAGAATCCGTCTATTGCGTTGAAAACCCTATTGAGAACCCTATATTTCATTCAACTGTAGCATTGCTAAATTCTGATCCCAACTGGGTAAAATTTGTGCCGCGAAACAGACGTTCAGTTCAGAAACTGAATTCCCTGCAGCGAGCACTTAAATTGAAACGGCTGCAACTTGAATACCAGAAACCCGATTGAACTGAAACAAATTTTGATGAACTTCCGACAGAGTGTACTTGTTATCGTATTTGTATCATTTCGCTGAATTCTGAACATATGAATTACTGCAATTTTTGTAAGCTTATGACGTGCATATTGGTTCATATCATACATGACTTGTTAATTGCATAAATACACATACCTTACCCAATTGACATATACATAGTGTTAGTGTGCGTTATTATTCAGTGGACATTGCATTATCGTGCGTGAATGATTTTGGTTTAGGAGTGTCAAGTACACCAATGGAAAGTGAATGATTCGTGATAGTGATTAATACAGTGAACAGTGACAAAACCGTGTTATTGGTGCATACTTGTACACGACTAAACCATAATCATCAATAGTGTAAACCTAGGGAAAAAGGGAAAATCGAAGTGGAAAGAGTATCGTATTTAGCGGGACCGTATTTTAGAGGATGATCATTCGAGCAGTGATATATATATCAGGTAGGATCTAGCGATCCGGCTGACAGGGTTATGTCCCGGGCGTGTGGGCCGTTGTCTCGGGTATGTACGAGACTCTTGTTAAACATGATCCCCCTTTCCACTATACGATTTCAAACATGACCTAGAGACTGATAGGGACACAAATCATACTTTGCATAATTTAGTGACATAGCGATTATCAGCATTTTACTTTCACTGTTATTATCGTATTTGCATGTTTCATGTCATTAATATAAAAATTGCTATTACGTCGTTCTGACGACCTGAGTGTGCATGCTCAGACCTCGAGGAAGAACCAGCGCAGGAGTCGGATTTACCTTTCGGGCTGACGGAGATCTAGCCTGGAGTACCTTTTTCTTCGTTTCTGTTTTCCCTAGAGATCTTGTATTCGAACTCGGTTAGTAGTTCTTTCCTGTTTATTTGTGAATTGTGAACAATGAATGTAATACCCAGCCCCTTTTTATACCAATATCTGTATTTCTCTATCACATATAAAATTTATTTGTTTTACTTATAATTATTTATTTATTTTAAATCCCATTAAACACCAAACCCCAAATCTTTCCTTTTCTTTTTCCCTTATTCCCAAGCCGGCCCAGACACTTCATTTCATTTCAATTATTTCTTAAATTCCCAGCCCAGCCTATTTTCCTTTTCATTAAACCCACCCTTATTTTTCCCTTCAGCCCAACACTTTAATCCCAACTTATTCATTTAACCCCGGCCCAAACTTCCTCCTCACCCCACACTCCATTTCCCTTTTTATTAATAAAACCCCGGCCCGACCCATTCACCTCATCCCCGCACCCGCGCCTTCTGAACCCGACCCGACCCGCTTCGCCCTTCATCTTCCCCCAACGGCTCTTTCCTTTCCCGCTCACCCGATCCACCTTCTCCGCCGCATCCCACGCCCACGCCCACGCCACGCGTTGCCGTTTCCCCTCGACTCGCACAATCTACTCAGCCTACTCCACTCTCTAACCCCTCTGTCACTCACCTCCCTCTCTTCTTCTCCCTCTCGTGCGCGCTGTAGACCCCCTCAACCGCCGGCGCCCCTCTTCTCCCCCGATCACCGAACCCCCATCTCCTTCTCAGCATGCCGACGACCTCCTAGCTCATCACCGACCTCCCACCTCACCTCCTCTTCGGCCTCTCCACCGCCTCCCTTCCCTTCAACACCCTCTACCATTTCCAACTCCGACAACCACCGCCCGAGCTCCCCTCCACTGCGCGCCAGCCACCACCTCCACCACCAGCGTCACCTCCGGCCTTCCTCCGTCTCCCTTCTCTCCCCTCCAAAACCCCAAGTCCCTCCTTTCCCCCTCGCCTGCATACCCAACCCACATTCGAGCTCGAGCCCCCTACACGCCCTCCGCCACCGAGCCTCCCCCGCAACCCCGACCTCGTCATCATCGTCGTCGCCTCGTGATCGTCGCCAACTCATCCAACGCCCTTTCCTCTATCTCTCCGTTTCTCTCTTCCTCTCTCTCTAATTCTCTCTCTCTCAATCTCTACATCTCTCTCTTTTCCCTCTCTCTCTCTCTCTGGCTCTCTCTTTCCCCCCCTCTCTCTCTCTCTGGCTCCCCCCCCTCTCTCTCTGGTTCTCTCTCTCCCTCTCTCTATATCTCTGTTTCTCTCTCTCTCTCTAATTCCCTCTCCCTGTCTCTCTCTCTCTCTCTATTTCTCTCTACCTCTCTCTCTCATTTTCTTTCTCAAAACCCAAAAAAATACCATAACCCAAGCTTGGACCCCGCTGTGCACATCACCGGAGCTACGCCACCGACCATCGCCGATCCCGGCACAATCCAGAAGATCGACAGAGCATCCCATTCCGCTTCCAGAGGACACGAGTCATCCGAACACTCTGACGTCGAATCCGAGACGAGAGCCGAGGCCGCGAACCCTAGCCACGCCGTTCGTCTCATGATCGTGCCATTGCCGCTGCCATGCATCGCCAAACGTCTCCAGGCAAGTATTTTTACTTGCTACATGCTAACCTATTCATGTTATAAACTCAAATCGTATAAATTGCAATTTTACAATTCATGATAACTATATGATATACCTGTTCGATGTATGATCCCAATGAAAATATTCATCTAATTTGACGGAATTGGATTGTCTATGCTGGCCCATGTAGTGATGAATACTATATACAAATTTCACTAGAAAATACGACTGTTAATGACTAAAACGATTACCCCCAAATATACCTGTAAAACTGGAACTTTCCCGTATCTGAAAACCGTTAAAATTACCATAAATTATGTACGTACTGGAATGTTGTGTTCAAGGGCTAAAATCGAAGCCGACTCGACGAACTGTAATCCTATGCAAATTTCTATTGGCTTCTGTACTGATGTTGTGACGATAATTGGGTCGGAGTGCGACTCTGGACTGCAGTCCAGAGCGACAATGGTTACTGTTTACTGTTCCATAATGTGTGCCACCTGATTTCCTGAACTCGTATGTTGCGGAACTTTGCAGTTTATTAAAGGTGAATCTGTTAGCTAAATAACACAAGTGGTTTCATTCCGTTTCATCGTCGTTTGCTATTTAATTTGTAAATAAAAAGGGCAGGACGTATAATAATCCAGAACAGATTCAGAAGTGGCAAACTAGTGATAAACAGTGTGTAACTTTCAACGTACTAGCGCGATTGAGAATCCGTCTATTGCGTTGAATACCCTACTGAAAACCCTAGATATCATTCAACTGTAGCGTCGCTAAATTCTGATCCCTACTAGGGTTAAAATGCGTTGCGAAACGGACTTCCGATTCTGAAACCGGATTTCCAGCCGTGAACGCTTAAAATGAAATGGCCATATCTAGTAATCCTGAAACCCGATTGACGTGAAACCAAATTTGCTGTGTAGATAATCAAATATACTACCTATCCCCTGTTCTTTGTTTCGCTAAATTTTGGCATATATTATTTATGATAAATTATGCAAGTGGTAGGATACCGACATATGACATCTTAATCCTGCCTTACATACTGTTTTCTCATCACATCATATGTATATGTTATTGCATTGGTAGCCTAGTGATCATGTGTTTTACCCAGTGTTGGGTATTAGTGGTGATTGTGGCAAGTACGTTAGTGTTCGTGCATGAGTGGATAAGTGAAAGTGACACGTACTTGTACACAATCAGTGAACCCTATTATTCTATTGCATTATCGACGTCTGTGGGACGCGTGTAAGTGTGATTATAAGTGGTATATGACACTTATGGAAGCTCTTGCATGGGTGTCACAGATAAGGTACCAAACACTGCCCATTTATCTTGGGTATTAGTCGGGACGTGCTTGATGGGGATCCTGTCTCCAGTTCTCGCGCAGACTTGTCATGGACCGACCGGTATTTGAGATTATGGTTGGCGTTTGATGTAGACTACGGGGTGTGGGGTAGTTTGAGTGTGAGTTCAACAGAATCTCGGGAGTCCCATGCCGGCTTATATATATGGAGATATATGGAGATTTACAGGGTACATGATTATTACCGTGAGTTATATTTTGGGCCCGTGGTCCCTTGCCCTTGGGTCCTACCCTTGGGTGGAGGACACTCGCGAGTGGTTGACTCTCACACTTGGACTGACGATAGGCTTAGTGACCTGTACAGTGAGACTTAGAGACTGGTAGGGAAAATGGAATTGATATACATTAATTATTATGTTGACATACCTGGCATACTATTTTACTGCTTTACCGTTCACCTGATCTATTGGACACTTCATTGGTTACTCCATGTTCATATATTTACCGTCGTGATTTACTGTTATATATCTATTATCACTGTTCGAGTTGTCACTTGCATCTATATATTTATATTGCTATCGTGTCGCTCTGACGACCTGAGTATGCATGCTCAGAGTGAGGAATGGATCTAGCCTGGACCAGGACCAGACGTACATCGCGGACATCTTGATCAGTTATCCAGAGTTATACTCTTTTTACCTCCATCAGGTCAGTTCTTTGTATTTGTTTTGTTTCAGTTACTGCATTTCTCATTACCTGCGCATTGTTTATTGATTACCACGTAAAGCTAGAAGCCGAAGTGTGACTACGGCAGGATATTTCCTTGACCGTAGGAGCATGGCTGGCCTTGTTAGTCCCTCGTATTCCGTATTTTGGGAAGCGGGGCGTGACATGGTTTTGTTGGTATCAGAGCCAGGTTTTGCTTCGATTGGGATTGCAGTTTTCCATGTAGAGCTTGACAATCTAAGACATCCCTTGGTCTAGGTTGTAAACTTGTTATTCTTAATCCTTATTCACATTGTGTTTTCTACTATCCGTTCGCTAGGGTTTCGGGTGACTTGGCAAAGTTACGTGGTTGTAATTGTGAACTACATCATAGTTACACTACCGTACTCTGTTTAAGTGACTTAGAGCCCTACAGTTGATTTCCACTTGTAATGAATTTCATCACACCCGATGTTCTTGATTCCTTGCCCAATCCATATTATATTTTAATTCTTATAGCTTATGCCTTATATCGTCCTCAAAATTATTGTTTCAGGATCATGTCTTCCAACGACTCTTCCTCTATCTCCACTCCCCAGAATCAGACCATTGAGATTCTGAGTGTACTGCAAGGTCTAAAGGAAGCCCAGGAGCGAACAAACGACTTGTTAGCTGAAGGACTGAGAAGGCAGGTGAATCAGGCACCAGCGGGAGTCTCCAATCGTAAAGGGATCCCTGCTAGACGAAGAAAAGAGAAGAAGATGAAGCGCTCATTTGTTCCCCCGAGACAGAAGCAACAGAAGACCCAATGTTGTGGGTACTGCAGGAGACCAGGACATCTTCAGAGGGATTGTCGCCGCGCCCAGGGGAAATAACTGATTTGCGAATCCAACGAACATCTTATCAACGGTTGCCCTAATAGGAAGGAGCTACAAAGAGGCAGTTCGCCCACACTCCCCACTCCTGCTAATTGATGAGTATTGCGTAGTTCGAGCTTCGAGGATAGTGCGGACCCAGCGTAGGATTCAACTCGCGAGACGAGAATGCAGCGGTCTGGTAGTCAAAGAAGAATTTTCACGTTTTCTGCTTTCAGTAATAATGTTGTCATCCTCTTGTAAATATTTCTTTTCGTTTGAAATCTTGTATCCGTCGAACTTTTAGTTGAATGCAATAAAACTTTGAATCGTAATGTATGTATCATTCCCTTGCTTTCCCCTTTATTTATACTATTCATTACCACAACATTTTTAATTTTGATTTTTCAGTTCCTGCCCACAGCATATTTTTCCTGTACTCCGTATCCTTAGCTATTTTCTGATATGTTCCACTGTCTGATCATGACTCTTTCTTTTCAGGCCATGGCCCACCCTGGAGCAGCGCCGCATTTAGATGAGGATGCACAGTCATGCGTTTCCTTAGACCGCATGCTGGTGAGTTCGGACGACGAGATCAACGGCCCCAGGTTATTTTTCGGAAACAGTGATTCCGAGGACGAAGGAGCCGCCGCCCCAGAAGTTGATATGATAGGCGATTCCGACGAAGAGGAAGGAGACCCTGAAGAGAACCCAATAGAGGAAGATCCCAAGGAAGACCCGATGGAAGAAAATCCAGTGGGGGAAAATCCCATGGAAGAGAATCCAGAAGAAGAGAATCACATGGAAGCAGACCTCGATGAAGAAGCTCCAGCCGAGGAAGAAGGACCAGAAGAACAAGACCTTGAGGTAGAAGAACTCCCAATGGCGGTCCCTGCGAGGCGCTATGGAAATGGACGTCCCTACCTGAGCGCGCGAGCCTACCGCATCCTGCTGAACCTCCACAACCGCGACTGACGGGATTTTTTTGATGTTGTCTTCTCTAGCCAAATAATTCTGTGTATAGTTTAGGGCCATCTTTTACTTTTCGAGAGTGCTTTGTTTCGAATTTTCTAGAATGAAATAAACTTTCTGAGTTCGCAAATCTTTTGATTACTGTTTCACTTGATGCTTTGACTTTTCCCCTATACCGTTATTTCCTCCTGAGACCCCTGACTGTCCACCCTATACCCTGTGTTGTTTCGACCCTCACTTAGATTAACAAGTACCGCACCCTGATCTTTTGAATGGACCACCCTTCATCCTTCGTCTATGTCTCGTTTGAGATCCTTCTGGGAGGGGAAATTGATAGTAAAATTTCCGAGTTAGCCGACCCTCCGGATTTTGATTCACATGATGTATCGACCGTTACCCTCCCCATATATTTTTCCCCTTGTCGTCCTTTGCTGCCCACCCTTACTTCCGGTGCTGACCCGACCCCAATCTCTTTGACCTTCAGTCTAAAGCCGTCACACTCCGACCTTTTGAATGAGCCACACTCCATTGTAATCCCTACCCTAGCTAGCCCTTTACATTTTTTGTGCTTTTTCCTATTACCCTAACTATATTTAGGGACATCATTATTCGAAAATTTAGTTTTCATTGTTTTGTATTTATCGAAGAATACGTGTTATGGACTACTCCGTTTTATGTATTTTAAGTACACTACTATTATTCTCATTTTTCGGTAGCGCAACCATATGTATTACTCATATTATTTTGGTGTTATGCTTCTTATTTTCGCCATGTGGTTTTCTAAGTTATGTTAAAATGGTTTGATTGATATGTTATTCTAAAAATGTTTTAAACCACCGACAAGTCCTTCACTGTTTCATTATGACTATGCCTTATATTTATTATTATTTCTGCTGTGCTACTTTTGATATACTTGTATGTGCACATATTTGGGTTTCGATTTTATCGAGCACGCCTCGATTATTATTGTTCGTTATTGTTGTTTTTATTCTCGTATACATGTAGTTTGCACCTATAGTTGTTCCCGCCTTATACTTATTTAGACTTATTCTTTTGTATGTTGTTCTTACATTTATATACCTTCAAAATTTTATCCACCAGTTTTAAGTAAATCACTATGTATTAGTGTTCGGTGTGGTAACTTTTCGTTTATTATTTTATAGCTTGTCGTTTCTTTTAAATTTCGAGGACGAAATTTTTGTAAGGGTGGTATGATGTAATACCCAGCCCCTTTTTATACCAATATCTGTATTTCTCTTTCACCTATAAAATTTATTTGTTTTAATTATAATTATTTATTTATTTTAAATCCCATTAAACACCAAACCCCAAATCTTTCCTTTTCTTTTTCCCTTATTCCCAAGCCGGCCCAGACACTTCATTTCATTTCAATTATTTCTTAAATTCCCAGCCCAGCCCATTTTCCTTTTCATTAAACCCACCCTTATTTTTCCCTTCAGCCCAACACTTTAATCCCAACTTATTCATTTAACCCCGGCCCAAACTTCCTCCTCAGCCCACACTCCATTTCCCTTTTTATTAATAAAACCCCGGCCCGGCCCATTCACCTCATCCCCGCACCCGCGCCTTCTGAACCCGACCCGCTTCGCCCTTCATCTTCCCTCAACGGCTCTTTCCTTTCCCGCTCACCCGATCCACCTTCTCCGCCGCATCCCACGCCCACGCCCACGCCACGCGTTGCCGTTTCCCCTCGACTCGTGCGATCTACTCAGCCTACTCCACTCTCTAACCCCTCTATCACTCACCTCCCTCTCGTCTTCTCCCTCTCGTGCGCGCTGCAGACCCCCTCAACCGCCGGTGCCCCTCTTCTCCCCCGATCACCGAACTGTTAGTTATATGTATGCCCTAGAGGCCATTACTGTACATAGGATGTATATTGTAGTGGATGTTGGGACATATATAGGGAGGACTTTCTTGCTCGACATGATAGCATGCTATCTGGTTACTCTTTACCTTAACGTGTATACAGATTGTCTCTCTGTTACATGTTGGTAAAGCCCTTAGGATGTGTACTTGACTACCTGGACTATGATGCGGATCATACTAGTGCGGACATGGTAGTCCATAAGTACATCCTTCAAGGTCCCTGGTCGTGGGTGTATCGAGACGGGGCATCGATATACCAGAGTAGACTAGCGTATACCTTCTCGACCTATACAGATGGGCGATGGATGATCCCATATCCATTGGTGTTTGACATCAGAGATGATATACGGGTGCTCAGTGGAGACTGGGTACACTGGACGGACTCGCCGAGAACTCCCAGATGGTATTATACCTTACGTCAGATGGCAGTTCTCTGGTGACACTGGTACAGGTTAGTCTGTAGACCCGAGATCGTCATAGAGTCTTGTGTGATTCCCACTGTGCTTTGATTTCCACCTTACCACGTCCAAGAGGGCGTGCAAAACGGTGGTTTTTAGGTACAGTCCCGAAACACATGAAGGCAATGAGCGATAGGAGGGGATTCGTCTCTCCCGGTATAGAGAGTTGATGTTGCGCTGTGTTCGATTGGCTATAACCGGAAATCCCTGGCCAGGATTGCTGAGATTTACTGGTAAGTGTTACCAGTAGTTTCTCGAACTGTTATAGATCTCATATCGACACGACTTATCAAGCTACTGGGGTCTGACGTTTACTACCCCTAGGCGAGATATGCGACATATCAGACGAACAGACCGGACTGTACGGTAAGTGTTACTGGTTGGATTCACAGGAGTGTGATTGGGCTTGCTCGTTGATCTTCTGATCGCTCAATACCCAGATGGCCATTACGTTTAGCAGACCGCTTGCGGCTTGTGGGTGTTTGATATGATCATCATCTGCTGCCGGCGTATTGACGAGTCTTTAGAGTCCTACATAGAGGTTTCCTGGCTCAAGCGAAACGAAATAGGAGCGCATATGAGATATGTGCGGGACCGAGAATTATACCAGTATGTGATACTGTATTCTATTCTCGCGATTTGTATCATTGGTCGGTTATATGTGATATAGCCGGGTTACCGAATCAAGTGTTGATTCGATACATTGATACACTTGATATTAGTCGGTTATATGCGATATGACCGGATCATTAAATCAAGTGTTGATTTAATGATTTAATGTATAATTATATATTTGATATATTACTTTACATTAACTAGTATTTGTTCACTTAAGATGGATTTTCTCACTTGATGTGCACATTGTATATATGATATAGTTTTGTGCACTAGTTTGTATCATGTTTGATGATACATGCAAACTTGGTTGTGTATGATTAAACCATGGTTATGTTAATGGTTAGGGTTTTGATTTACTTATTTATTTATTCTCTTAATTCATTTTTGGCAAAAAGAGAAATGGTGGCTTGCTTTGTTTTATAGTTGAAGCTTCATGAAGCTTTGAATAAGTCTACCATTTTTGTTTTATGCTAAACCTAACCATTCACCTAACCCTAGTTTATTCTCTACACTTGTTAATCTAACCCAAGGTTGCATAATGATAAGAATCAATTATTTTCTATTTTCCAACAATTCTTATCATATTCTTTTTCTTCTTCTTCTTCTTCTTCAAGAAGAAAGAAGCTTGCTAGCTTCAATGGTGACTTGAGAAAAAGAGTGAGAAATCCAATTCTAAAGTGAACCCACTTCCTATTTCTTCATCCTCTACCACTTGCCAAGTAGTATAGGGTGTTTTCTTCACAAGTTTCATGGCTTGGTGAAGTTGGAGCTTGATCTTGTGTTGCCTCGACGTAGATCATCTTCGACATCAAAGTCAACGACCTAGCCCGCCCATTTCTCCGATGAAGCCGACGCTAGAGCTCGGGATCCGATGATCGCAGCGAGGGGACATCATCACGGAGCTATGGAGGTGGAGGGCCGGATCTACAAAGGTTGTATTTTCCGTTCACTCTTAGTTAAGTTGTTAACTAGTTGCATATTTCGCCTAATCTCTAGTCAACGATCGCATTAGGGTTTCTCGGCACCGGAAATTTTTGAATTTGGCATGGTTGATGCCTTGTGAGACCTCATTAGTGTGCCTAGGAACCCTACACGAACCCCCATCTCCTTCTCACCATGCCGACGACCTCCTAGCTCATCACCGACCTCCCACCTCACCTCCTCTTCGGCCTCTCCACCGCCTCCCTTCCCTTCAACACCCTCTACCATCTCCAACTCCGACAACCACCGCCCGAGCTCCCCTCCACTGAGCGCCAGCCACCACCTCCACCACCGGCATCACCTCCGGCCTTCCTCCCTCTCCCTTCTCTCCCCTCTAAAACCCCGAGTCCCTCCTTTCCCCCTCGCCTGCATACCCAACCCACATTCGAGCTCGAGACCCATGCACGCCCTCCGCCACCGAGCCTCCCCCGCAGCCCCGACCTCATCATCATCGTCGTCGCCTCGTGATCGTCGCCAACTCATCCAACGCCCTCTCCTTTATCTCTCTGTTTCTCTCTTCCTCTCTCTCTAATTCTCACTCTCTCAATCTCTACATCTCTCTCTTTCCCCCCTCTCTCTCTGGCTCTCTCTTTCCCCCCTCTCTCTGGTTCTCTTTCTCCCTCCCTCTATATCTCTGTTTCTCTCTCTCTCTAATTCCCTCTCTCTGTCTCTCTCTCTCTCTCTCTAATTCTCTCTACCTCTCTCTCTCACTTTCTTTCTCAAAACCCAAAAAAATACCATATAGTCACTTCAGCATTTTAAATTTGCACAGTAATTTAAAGCGCGGCGGAACCGCGGCACGAGCATGGCTCGTGCGGCGGTTCCGCGGCCATATAGTCACTTCAGCATTTTAAATTTGCACAGTAATTCCTATCTGTTAGTGCTGTATTTTCTGGGAATTTTTAACTTCTACTCAAGAGTTGAGTTTTCTGGGTTGTATTGGGGACTCGGTGTTTCGATCGGGAAGTTTAACTTCGTCTGTGTCTTTCCGGATAATTTTAGAAAATCTTGAAAAGTTCGACCGGATATAAATACCCAATTTTTCCCCTGTTGGGAGATTTCCAAGTGTTGGATCTTTCCGTGGTTTAAAGACGTTCTAAGTAGTGCAAGTAACGCGATGGACCCTCTAGAAGACAACAAACCTTAACTCGATTATGTGACCGTCTTGAACTGCCCTTTGAACCTTCGGGTTTGGGGCAGTACGGCGTGCCACATGTGAGGCGTTGGCTTGACCCTTCTACAGCTGGACCGTTGGTACTGAGGCATGAACTGGATGTTTTTAAACCTATTTCATGTGTTGATTTGTTTCGGGAAAACTTGGGTGTTTGAATGTTCGATCGAAAAGTTTAACATTTTCTATTTATCTGGAATGGGATACAATACTTGGAATCCACAAGTAGTTATGAGATTACACTTTAGTCTCACTTGATCGGTTGCCACGGAATTTTGATGTGATCAAAAGTCCGTCGCAATCTCGTAGCGTACACGGATACTCGCCGGTAACTTAACAGACAGCCTCACTCCATAGCCCCGACCAAGTGACTGTAGGAGAACCACGTCGCTGAAAGCATCCGTTTGGGTGCTGGCGGCAGCGGTGTTCCACCTTAGTGCACTTCGTCGACGGTATCGGGGTGCGGCCGTCTACTAAAGTTTGCGACGAGCATTCGATCGGGATGGCGGGAATCTTGTTGAATTGCCCGACTTGATATTGAAAAGTGTTTTCGATAATGAGGCTAAAATGCGGGGTTTATAATTGTTAGGCATGCGATGTCTAAGTATTTCATTTGATTAGGCATGCGATGTCTAAAGAGTATGCGGATTCCAACTGTTGTAGTTTTACACTTTCTTTTCTGTGACCGTAAGTGTAATATGTGATATCGCCGGTTTCGTTGCTATATGTCAACGACAATTGGGATGCGCATATTTACTTACGTTGATGACATGTGATGTTATGTGTTGCTGGATATGTTATATTGGATCGTCGTGTTTGAATAGCCGGGGTTTTTTATGTGAGATGAGTGTTTTTCATTTTCATTCATGTAAAAACTTGTATGTAATATTCTTTTATTGGGGCACTTCCAGGTTGCGGAAGATGTCACCATTGATGTATATTATTTACTTTTCCGCACTAGGATAGACCCAAGGAGGAGGGCACAAGTAACCAGGTTCTGGAGTCCAGTAGGAGACCAACTCGAGGAGTCGAGTCCGGGTCTCCTAACTCTAGAATTGGTAGGGTTGCTTGCCGCTCTCGTAGGGGTCTAGGGGTGTGGGTTTGGCTATTCATCGCGACCGTAGAATCCGTGTTTTATACTGGCTCATATTGAAAACACGGACGTCCTAATATATCCAATATTTCATATATGTTTCTTCTGCTGCGATATCTGTGATGTGATCATGTGATGTTCTGTGATAGATACAGTATATAGTATATATTATATATTATATAGGCGTTACTTATGTTTTACACCCGCGCTAGCCCTGCCCCGCTCTGCCGTTAGTTACCTAACCTAACGGTGCATGAGGGGACATCGAGGCGAATGCGGATGGCATAAGTGTACGTCGTATTTATCTGTGATGTTTAGGTGACTTAAATGATGGGACTTCATTAATATGATTAATGAAAGAAAAAGAAACCTAAATATGTTGTGGAATCGAATTTCAAAATAAAAAGGTAGCTACAGTTCTTGCTTTGCATCGCGGTGTTCCTTGTAGAACATCCTGCACCTTATTCGATAAGGAAAGGGCCGAGATCCCTTCACCGGGTGTCACGACCCGAGAGTTTCGACTCGTGACCGGCACTTAACCACGCAACGTCTACAGGCGTAACGCGGCTAAGTAAGCCGAACCCAGAAATCAAACCAATAAATATAGAGTGATTTAAAACATTTCGTAAAAACAGTCATGCGTGTCCGAAAAACATCTTATTAATTTAGTAGAAACCCTTTTTGGTTCAGAAGTTATAACTTTTATAATTTTGGTAACATTTCCTTTTTAAACATTTGCCCCGCAAATCGGGTAAAAGCAAGGTATAACAGAAATGACAAGTGAAATGAATAAAGTATCACAAATATGATATACGACGCCGTAGCGAAGAATACACAGTAAAGTAAAGACAATATCACAAAAGGTAAGACTGCACAACATAAGGTCGGCTCACATGCGAGCTCGACACCAGAATATAGTATCATACATATCGTCCTCACAACTGTCTCTAAGTCAATACAGAAAGGTAGATGGAGAGTACTAGATACATCAATATACAACAGTAAGATAACAGATACCGTACAAAACCCACCTAACAGCAAAAAGGCTAACTCGCCTCAGAAAGGGTATCTGTGCCAAAAGATGCGGTAAACAGCCAGCCGTGACTACTCCCAAGGGCAACCTGCAAATACTGTGGCACAACGGGGGTGAGTTGCCAACTCGTGAATAGAGATAACATATAAGGATGATCGCGAGCATGCACATATAGCGTAGCTCTACTAATGCCAGCAGATGATATCAATGCATGCCAAACAGTGGATGCAAAAGTAATGCAAGTGCTCAAGCAGGTAAATGCTACAGGACGAGATATATAGTAATCAATACTGAGCATGGGATAAATAATATCTACATGGAATATGTCATCATGGAAAACACTAGACGGTGCCTCAGGCTGCACCCAAATCCCAAATACACTCAGGCGCCGGCACACCCATCGGCCCTCAAATCCTGTATATCTCTGAGAAATCACGAGTGCCCAACATCGGCACCCAAAATATCATAAAATACTCGTGTCCAGCATCGACACGCAAATCCTCGTATATCGGGCTCCGTCAGTCCGGATCGGCCCCACGGGGTCCGTATGCGGTATCGGCCCTCGGCCCCGGCAGTACGGATCATCCCGCATCCATCTCTCGACTCTGGTCAGTATCCTCCGGATAACTGCCAGGTCCAACCAGTCACCGGTAGGTACTCGCCCGCCTCCAGGCTCAATCGGCAAAACCCATCGATCATCTCGCCGAGGGGAACCATACCGGGCCCACCACGAACCCGCAAACGGATCATCACGCCTCGAATCGGGTTTCAAGCACACGTCTCAGCACCGAGAAAACGCGTGGTGGACACACCAAAATATCATATCACGAGGTACCGGGTTTTTCAAAATAGCACATCTTTTCCTTAAATAATTCCACGGTCCTCAAAACCAGAAATCACATGAAAATCCATCACTAATAAATAAATCCAATGCGAGGTACAATGTAATCAATCCATGATGTGGGTATAAGGGGAAAACCGCTTTTTAAGATAGTTTCCGTTTTTAAAGATGTCATGCGGCTTCCAATTTCTAGGAAATCATAATCAATCACATGTAAGATGAACTACGGCAATATACAACAGTATAATCATGGCAGTTCTACAGTGAGTGTGGCATGGCAATTACTAACGGTGTGTGTGTGGCATGCAAAATAGTGCCCGTGCAACATAAACCGTTAGTAATAGTGCGGTGTTCTATCAGTTCTAAGCAATATATATATATATGGCAGGGAATGCAATATGCGATGACAATCCATGGTATGGTATATGCAGTATATAACAATAAGGTCCTATCAGCCCTGACGCATAACGCCATGCGGGCGATATCCCCGTAGATGTGAAATCTACTCACCGTGTCTCGCGCTAAGTGTATCCAACCACTTGCTTGCCCTTCTTCGCAGCGTCCGTCTCACTGGCCTGCGAACCTAGAATCACATAACACATATCACACATAAGCTCAATTCACAAAAACGCGACATTACAGACCAACTAGAAACCCGTGTCGCAAACCAATCGCGCGTGTGCGCGATACGCTAAAACGTGTGATCACGCACCTGAAGCTACCCCGACGCGCCGCGATACGCAGAAACCCAAACCTACTCACGTATCACGCGTGTCGCGAAGGTTTAGAAAAACGGCAAAATAGGTAATTGGTCCCAGATTTTTCTACAGAACTAAACTTACAAAAATATATATACCATAGAACCCTACACACTAGCAGACACCTACAGGACCCAACACCAACCAAAACACTACCCATCTGGCCGCAATTTGCGGCCAGAAAGAGGAATTCGGCGGCCAAAGGGAAGAGTCAGGGGGTCGGGTTTCACCTGGGGTATCAGCACAACTCCACAATACTACAGTCTTCTCAATTTCATTCAGATCTCATCGGGTCAAAAGCAGGTCCAGAAAAGCTCAAATTTGCACAAATACGACATTTTGCATCAAATAGTGAAACTGGTGGTATTTTAGTGTAATTGGGGTTGAACTAGGTTACTATGGCCTCAACAACTCACTAATGACCTACTGAAACCAATCTACACCTCATTAGCACAAAATTCTCACCAAACACCCCATATCGCACTAAAACGCACTCAAATCCATTTATCGATGCAAAACTACACTAACTAAGCAAACTATGGAAGCAAGTTAGGAAGTATACCTCATACTTAACCCTAGGGAGCTGCAGGAAGGTGAAGAAGTGAAGGGAAGGGGCTACAGTGGGTGATGGTGCTGCTGCTGCTCACTGGAATGCTTGCTGTTGCTGTTACTGAATGCTTGCTGTTGCTGCTTCAGTTGCTGCTGCTGCTTCAGTTGCTTCTGCTGCTGTGAAGCTTGGTGCTGGGGTTCTGGAGCTGAAGGTAAGTGTTGTGTGTGTGAGTGTGAGGCTTGAAAGAAAGGCAAGGAAATGAGAGGAAACACCCAAAGGTCCAATTGTCAACCCTTCTCTCTCTCTCTTCATTAAAGCCAAGCATGGGCTAAGCCATGATGCCCACTCCCTCTCTCTCTCTCAAGTCAACACCAACACAACTCAATTTAAAACAATACAATTTAACTAATTAAACTCACTTATTACCCAAAAGACTTAATCCTATGATTAACCCACCATGGTTAATAATCATGGTATTAACTTAATTTAAAAACCCTAGTTTACATGCACATGTCCGTGCAAGCCTAGGAAAATTTTGGAAAAATATTTATTAAATTAGGAAAAATATTTAAAACACAATTTGATAAACTTTTTGTTAAAAACCATTATTTAAATATAATTATTCACTAAACAAATCCTAAGGTGTTACACCGGGAGTGACCCCTTTAGCAATAACTGGCAGATGCTACAACCCTCGGTTTGTCTTTTGATTGCTTCTATAGTTTTTGTTTTGCACAGTGATCTATATGATATATCCCGCACCTCATTCGACGAGGAAAGGGCCGACGATCCCTTCACCGGGAGTGACCCCTTTAGCAAAACTAGAAAAGCCTCAAAAACACTCCATTTTAAAATCATTTGATTCTACAATGATATCAAGTTCATTACGCAATAGGTTTTCAGAAAAACCTGTCGTAGCCCTCCGTCATTTCAGATAAGTCCTGTTTAGTATCCGTGCTGCGTTTGTTGACCTTGTCAAGGCGCAGTGTGCGGTAGCTAACCAGTATTTATCTGCTTATGCATATGATGCAGATTGGGTTAGGGTAGTCGTACGGCCTTGTTGACCTTGTCAAGGGTCGTGCGGGTGGGTTTGATTCAATCAAGAAATGACGGGTTGAACTTGACTTACGGTCTATGGTTTGTTGACCTTATCAAGGTCATAGATCGTTTGGGGCAAAATTATCGGGAATTTCAAGTGTTGAAATTTGCAATGAGATTGCATACCTTCTATGAGATAGTTGGATCCCGATACCCGCTGCGAGTAATTGTTACTCCTGGGAGAGTTTTACACATTACAATAAGCCGATCAAGTAGGTGTCTAGAAAGGTGTCAACGGGGTTACGCCTCTGGGAAAATGAGGTTTACTGTAATTAGGTTCATGCGAAAGCACGGGGAACCTCCCTCAAAGTACCGACACTGGCCTGGCTGAAAGATTGGCGAACTTGTAGCGTGTAATTAATCCCGGCTAGTCTTTCCTTTTAGGGTTTGAAGGAAGATTTGATAAAAACCAGTGGGAGCCATCCTGATTAGATAAAATAATAACCAATCTGATCTTGCAAGAGATACGCAGAGTGTTTTCTTCTCTCTCTCTCCTGGTAGCGACCATGTCACGCCTTAATCAAGATAATAATACGGATATATTGACCGAACCCGCTTGTTTTACTGAGCTGGGGAACGTTGGTCCCGCACCAACTTATAATTGTTATAAGACGGAGCAGGAAATTAGGGGAATACCAGAATTCCCGTGCCGCCCAAACGAAGAGAGTGCATGCTGATGCATCATCTTCGGGTGTGTTCATTATACAGAACTGTTTCTCAGTATTCTTTACGTCCTGGGTATGTGATACCAGATCAGGATCCCGCATATGTAATTTGTTTCATGGGCTACAGATAGGTAAAGAACTGAGATCGGGTGATAAGTTTCATGAGACAGAAAACGGGGCAAGTGTTGCAGCCAAGTCTGTTGGTCACTGTCACCCTGTATTACCAATACATTGATTCTAAACAAATGCTATTAGATACCGAACCTGATATACAAAATCATATCAGTCTCTTTATTAGTAAAGAAATGATATAATTTTGTATTGTTGGATAATGTTTTGAACATTTTCTATATCAAAAGTTGATCGGTTCATGCACGTTATCTAAAAGCATTGATGTTCTAAATCAAACTACAGTTCTTAGTATACGGAACACACACAAGAGGAAGAGTTTAGAAATGAAGGAATCTTTCTTGAGGCATTGTAGACTAGGTCATATCAATGCGACCCGACTAGCCAAGTTGCACATAGATGCATATTTAAATCTGTTTGAATTTACATCTTGTGAAACTTGCCAGTCATGTCACAGAGATGAGATGACCATTGCTCTGTTTACTGTAAACAGAGAAAGAGTTAGTAAACTCTTGGGATGATACATGTTGATGTATGTAGATCCCCTGTCTACACATGCCAAGACCGGTTCTTTGTATTTCATTATATTCTCTGATAATCTCTCAAGATTCAGACATATGTTCCTGTTGAAACACAAGTCCGAACCTTTTGAGATATTCACAGAATATAAGTTAGAAATAGAGAACCAAAACGGGTATAAGTATTATGTCCTATGATAAGATCAGGGAGGAGAATACTTGTGCATGGCATTCCTGGACTATTCTAAAGGAGAATGAGATTCTCTCTCAGTATTACTCCTCCGTATACACCACAGCACGTCGGTGTATCGGGGCGGAGCAATCACACCCTATATGATAAGGTGTGCTCTATGATGAGTACTACCGAGTTACCTATTTCCTTTTGGGAGTTATGCACTTATGAAGTTGCATACCTATTGAATAGGATTCCGATCAAATCAGTTGCCTACCACTTCATATGAGATATGGAAAGGGAAGAGTCCATATCTTAAGCTTGTTAAGATTTGGGTTGTCCGGCCTATGTCAAAAGCAAAATCCGGACAAGCTCGAGGCAAGGTCAGTTATGTAGAACTGGAAAGGTTCCAGCTATACAAACTGCAGCTGGTGATTTGACAGAACCAAAGGATTCAATAGTAACCAACGAACCTCAGTCTCTCCGCCGATCTAGTAGGGTTCCTCACCCACCTGAGAGTTACTTCGGTTTCTCTATGACAGTGGGAGCGAGGATTGCATCATGAGATGATGACCCAACTAGTTTCGAGCTGGCCATCAGGAGTGAGACTCTGTAAGAATGGCTGGATGTTTATCGATCTGAAATGGAATCCTTATACACCAACAAAGTATGGTCTTTAGTTGCTTTATCTGAAGGGTTAAATCCCCATCAGGAGCAAGTATATCTTGAGAAGATTACTTGGTGTAGATGGAAAAGTTGAGACTTTCAAAGCTAGACTTGTTAAAGGTTTTCGTCATCGACCAGGCGTGGATAATGATGAAACCTTTTTCCAGTGGCTATGCTTAAGTCCATCCAGATCCTACTTGCCACGGCTACATACCATGACTACAATATCTGGAGGTTGGGTGCCATGACTGCTTTTCTAAATGATATTTTAGAAGAGAACGTCTATAAGTACACAGCCAGAGGGCTTCGTAAATAGTGGGAGCAGCGGAAACGAGTGCAAGATGTTTTATGTGATGAAGCAGGCATCGCGGAGTTGGAACATCTGTTTTGATGAGTTAGTCAAACAGTTTAACATCATCAAAATGGGAGATGAACCTTGTATATACAAAAAGGTAGTAGGGAGTATGGTAGTGATCCTCGTAGAGTACGTGGATGACATACTCTTGATAGGGAAGGAGTTTCCTATGCTACGCTCGGTCAATCTCCGCTTATCACAATGATTCTCCATATAGGATCAAAATGATACCTACTAAATCCTGGGTTTTGGATCTATGAGATAGATCTAATTGGATGTTAGGATATTCACTAGCTATAGTGAGATGATATCAATTGGTCCTGGGGAGAATCACTGGAAGGGTTCCAGAGTGATAAGGACGACTGAAAGTCAGTCACAGGCATTGTCTTTACCCTCAATAAAGGGACGGTATGTTGGAAGAGTTCCAAGCTAGATACCGTGGCATACTAGACGATAAAAGCTGGATACATCGCTACTTAAGATGCTACCAAAGAGGCAGTCTGGATGTATATTTGTTCATGAGATGAACTTAGTTCCTCCCATTGTGTGACAATGGAGTTGTGGCTTATGCCGAGGAACGTCCGTCCCATCAGTGATCCAGACATATTCTAAGGCAGTATCACCTGATCATGGAGATGGTTGATCTCCAAGGTGATCGAGGTTAGGAGAGCAGACTCAGAGGACAACACGGCGGATCCACTCACAAAGGCCTTTTCCCAAAGAGAGACTTTTAAGGGATGGTTGAGTATGAGATACTGCAACCACTGCTACAGATGGCCCTAGTGCAAGTGGGAGATTGTTAGTTATATGTATGCCCTAGAGACCATTACTGTACATAGGATGTATATTGTAGTGGATGCTGGGACATATATAGGGAGGACTTTCTTGCTCGACATGATAGTATGCTATCTGGTTACTCTTTACCTTAACGTGTATACAGATTGTCTCTCTGTTACATGTTGGTAAAGCCCTTAGGATGTGTACTTGACTACCTGGACTATGATGCGGATCATACTAGTGGGGACATAGTAGTCCATAAGTACATCCTTCAAGATCCCTAGTCATGGGTGTATCGAGACGGGGCATCGATATACCAGAGTAGACTAGCGTATACCTTCTCGACCCATACAGATGGGCGATGGATGATCCCATATCCATTGGTGTTTGACATCAGAGATGATATACGGGTGCTCAGTGGAGACTGGGTTGTTACTGTATATGCCCTAGAGGCCATTACTGTATCATACTAGTATGTATATTACTTAATGGAAGCTTGGGATATTCACCTTGTATATACAATCTTGCTCAAAATGGTAGTATGCTACTTGGTTTATTTCTACTTCAATGTGTACATGTGTTTATCTTTGTATATTGCTTATACACATTAGTGGAGCCCTTAGGATCTTTGCTTGATTACCAGCGATGTGATGGCCGTCACACTAGTGGGGCTGGGTAATCTAGAAGCACATCCTTATGCAGGTCCCTGGTCGCAGGACTATCGAGACAGGGCATCGATACTCCGGAGTAGACCAGCGCATGCGCTTCTCATCCCAGTGTGGGAGACGGTCTGTCCCACAGCCGTCAGTACGTCGTACTTGAGATAGTATGCGGGTGCCCGTTAGGTTACGGGTACACTGGACAGGACTCGTCGGGAACTGACCAGTTGGTATTATACCTATCGTCAGTTATCAGTTCCCAGGTGACATGAGTACAGCTTAGTCCGCTGACTTGACACTGTCACTTCGCCTTGGGTGTGTTCCCACTGTACTTTGATCACTACCCTACCACGGCTCAAAGGAGTCGTGCAAACAGGTGGTGGTTGGGTGCAGTCCCGAAGCACTTGGAGGCAGTGACGGTTAGACAGGATTCGTCTCTCCCGGTATTGGGGGTTGACATCGCGCTGTGTCTAGGAGAGCCATTACACGAGTAGTCCCTGGCCAGGGCAAACGAGATATACTGGTAGGTTTCCAGTGTTATCTCAGGGTGTTTTGGGCTTCGCTCCGGCACGACTTGTACCGCTATTGGGGGACTGACGTTTACCGCCCCCTAGGCCCGCCATGCGATGTATCAGACGAACAGACCGGACTGTACGGAGAATGTCACACTCAGGCTCAGTAGGAGTTCAGATGGGTTTCGCCTCGTCGGTCTTCTTGTCGGCATTACCTGGGGACCGTTACGCACAGCTAGTGCCGCTTGCGGTCTGTGGTTAAACCCACTGCCAGCGTAGTGTCGAGTCTTTAGAGTCCCACACAGAAAGCTTTTCGCCTTTAGGCAAAAGAGTAGAGGTCGCATGGTATTGCGACAGGTCGCATGGTTTTGCGACAGGGTTCGGTCACATCCGTGCACTTGTGCACGTACAGTGTCCAGACAGTTTACACTAGCGGGCTTTGGTTTAAGCCAGATCCTAGTGTACCTTATGGGATTGGATTTATCCAGTTTGCATTCGTGTTCCTCGGAACGCGGATGCGGGTGTGTATGCACAGTTGACAGGGAGGCACAGACAGCGGATTCTCATTAGGGTTGTTGACAGTTGACCGTTGACTTTTTGACTTTTTGCTCAACCCTAATGAGAATATGATATGTGATTAACTATTATATTAATTAAGTATTATGGTGACTTGGTTGTTGACTTTGTTGACTTGTTGACTTTTGTTGACTTGTTGACTTTGTTGACCGGTTGACTAGGCTTGACTATTTGACCATCATGATAACCATGGCTATCATTTCATGCCAAAGACTTTTACTTGCTTGTTCATTTAAGTAAAATGAGTGCATGACATGATAAGGTTATGGTTGCTTCTACCATCACATAAGACTTTTGTTAATATGATGAGTTATCATTGCTTTGGATTATGAGAGGGTGAGAGACAAAAGTGTTGCTCATTCTTTCTTGCTCACTCTCTCTCTTGTTCTTGAGCTCTCACCCTCATCCTCTTGCTCCCTCTCTTTGATCTATGGTTCTCTTGTCTCATGAGTTGAGAATCAAGAACCATAGATAAAATCCCATTCTATTTCTTCTCTACTCATTCTAGTTCACTAGGTTTGGCAAACCAAGTGAACTAGTTTCTTCAAAGAACGAAGAAGGAGCTAAAGGTTGGAGCTTTCAAGTGGATCTATCTTCGGCGTACGGAGACGACGAGAAGGAGCCATCGGACCACCACCGGAGCTTGAAGAGAAGGAGTTCAAGACAAGCTAGGTATAACCATCTTAATCCGAGTAGCTAAATATCTTTAGCTTAGTATGCTAGTTTTAGTTTAGGTAAAGATCCCGACCTAGTTTAGTCCATGTTGCCTCTTGCGATAAAAATTTGATTTTATACCGTTTCCGCCTCCCCGTAAGCACCGGGGGTCGCAACATGGACTTACAGTGGTATCAGAGCCTAACTAAACTTAAACTAGCTTGGTAGTAAAGTGTAACGAAGTTCGGAACCGGAAAAATCCAAAAACCAAACTTTTACAAAAACTGAGTTTCTGTTGAAATTTTTTCTGGTCAAAATGAAAAACTTTATATTCCTAAATTCGGCTCAGGGTTTTGTTAGAACACCCATGAAAAACGGCCCACTAATTCGTTCAAACCGCCGCGCTTCCGCCGCACGAGGTAGGCATGTGCCGCGGAAGCGCCGCGGTTTGTCGTCTTCTGTGCGTCATTTTTCGTGCAGTGTGTGTCTGTGTTGGTTTTGGGATTTTTGAGATATATTATATGTGCCCAGATTTTCCAGAAAAGAAATTTCCTTTTGGGGTCCTATAATTCCGTATTTTTCCGAACTTCACTGCACTTTGACTATGATGGTTATATCTGTGTTGTTTGCATGTATTGAACGTCGGCTAATCGCTATAAGTCGATTAGTCGGGGTTATACATGATCTGTAATGTGCTGGAATGTGTATATAAATATGTTGGATTGTCGCGGGTGAATAGCCGGGGGTTGTGAGACGAGAGTTTTCTTTTCTTGCAATTTCATGTAAATTTGTAAATTGATGTAATAATTATTTGTATGGCCGCACAACCGGGTCGGGGTTGTAGCCGTCATTGTATAATTTCTTTTTACTGTTTTTGCTCCTAGGATAGACCCATGGAGGGGTGCACAAACTACCGGGTATGCCGAAGTGTCGAGTGGCCTACTCATGGTGATGAGGGAGGTTGCTACGCTTCGGGTACTTGGCGGGTAGTTTGCCGCACCCGTAGGGGTCTTGGGTGGGGTATTGGCTATTCACCGTGACCGTGTAATCTGTTTTTGTTACAGGCTCGTACAAATTACAGATTCCTAGTATATCCAATGTATTTATCTGTGATCTGAAATGTCTATCATTGCTTTCTATTTAGGCGTTGCTTATGTTTTACAGACGCGCTAGCCCAGCCCCCGCTCTGTCGTTAGTTAAGTAACCTAACGGGTAATGACGGGGCCCAGTGGCGAATGCGAATGGCATAAGCGTACGTCATATTTTGGTTGTTTTCTGCAATGGTAGGATTAAATGATGGGACGCATTAAAAGAACTAATGCAAGAATATCACGCATTAAAAGAACTAATGCAAGATAATAAACCAAGTTAAAGTCGTTGGAACACTTTCGAAAAACCACTCGGTTCTTTTCAAAACAATTTTTAAAATACGGAGTTTGAGCCACTCCATTTAAAAGCTATCTCGTTCCATCGACTAAATCAAGTTCACTACGTTCACGGTTTTGCCAAAACCATTCGTAGCCCTCCGTCGTTTCACATGAATAGTCAATAGTATTCAAGCTGTGTTTGTTGGCCAAAGTCAAGGCATAGTGATTGGTAGCTATTGGGTATTCATGTGCAGCATAGATAGATGCGTTGGTTTGGAACAGTCGTACTGCCTTGTTGGCCAAAGTCAAGGGTATGTGCGGGTGGATTCAAATTAACCTGGAGAACGACGGGTAGAACTTGACATGTGACTTATGATTTGTTGGCCAAAGTCAAGGTCATAAGAGCATGGGGCAAAAATCCACATCGGGAGTTTCATAAGTACTGAAACTTGCTAGTTTTGCATACCATTTGGAGTGTGATGATTCTGGTAGGATTCCTTCAGTTTCGTCACGCGATGATATTTGGATCCCGATCCTACTGTGAGTATATGCTACTCCTCGGGAAATTTCTCACTTAACGATCAATGCTATAAACCTAGTAGGTGCCTAGAAAGGTGTTAGCGGGGCTACGCCCCCAGGGAAAAGAGGTTCTCTAATTAAGGAACTTCGCGAAAGCGTTGGAAAACCTCCTTCGAAGTACCGACACCAGCCTGGCCGAACGGTTAAGCAAGTATTGTACGGTGGGATTGATCCTGACTAATTCTTCCTTTATGGTTTGAGGAGGGATTCGAGAAACAGTGGGAGCCATCCTGTTTAGACAAACTAAAAACCACTCTAAACTTGCAAGAGCATCATGCTGAGTGTTTCTTCTTCTCTCCAAATTGCAGCGACCAATCAACATGACTGGACTTAAGTTACTCCTAGATAAAAACAAACTGACAGGGCCAAACTACAAAGATTGGCTCAGGAATGTCAAGATAGCAATCACTTATGACAAGCTGGGGTATCTTCTTACCACCAAAGCTCCCCCTGTCCCTGGTCCAACTTCCAGTGTCGCGGATAAGGAAATCCGCAAGACTTGGGAGATTGATAGCGCGAAGGCCAAGTGCCTCTTGCTTGCCTCGATGGACAACGAACATCAGAGGAGGCATGAGAATATGGACATGGAATCCATATTGCTCCATACAAAAGAACTGTATGGAGAGCAATCACGTATCGCAAGATACGAAGCGTCGAAAAAGTTATTTTCGATAAGAATGGCCGTCGGATCATCAGTAGCCGAGCATGTGCTAAAGATGATCGGCTACATTGAGGAGCTCGCTGACCTAGGGATCACATTGGAGAGTGAGCTATATACGGATATAGTTCTCCAGTCCCTTCCTTCCACTTACGCCCAGTTTATACTGAACTTCAACCTACAAGAAAAGGAGGTTGAACTATCAGAGCTCCTCAACATGCTGAGGAGCGCAGAGGGCACCCTACAGAAAGTTAGGGATACATCCACTTTGTTTGTAGGAGGATCATCTTCTTCTAGGTCCAAGGCGAAAGCCAAGGGAAAGAAGAAGAAGGCCCCCGCCAAACCAAGGGGCGGTGTAAGTAAAGTGGATACGAAGGGAAAAGGTAAGGCAACAAAAATAGCGGGGAAGCTTGTGGATAAGGAAGAATGCTTCTATTGTCATAAGAAAGGACACTGGAAGAATGATTGCAGGGCCTGGAAGGCCAGAACACAGGAATTGAAGCAGGTTGCAGCTTCAGCTTCAGGTGTGTATGTTATTGAAAACTGTCTTTCAATAAACTCTATTTCCTGGGTATTGGATACCGGATCAGGATCTCATATCTGTAATTCTTTGCAGGCGTTGAGAAACCGTAGTGTTTTGAAAGCAGGTGACATGACCCTCAGAGTTGCGAACGGAGCTAGCATGGATGCTAAAGCCGTGGGGGACTATCACCTGGGAATGTCAGATGGACATGTTTTGGTTTTGCGTAATTGCTTTTTTGTACCCAACGCAACTTGTAATATCATTTCTGTATCTTTAGTTTCTAAAGAAGGTTATGAATTTGCGTTTGTAAGTAATGTTGTAAACATTCACCTTAATCAAGTTTTGATTGGGTCAGGTACTTTGAGTAATGGTATATACGTATTGAACCAACCACAGATTTTTAATGTCCAGAATACACACAAAAGAAAGTCTCCAGAAATAAATCAGACTTTCTTATGGCATTGTAGATTGGGTCACATCAATGAGAGAAGGTTGACGAAGTTACATACAGAAGGGTATTTGAATGCGTTCGAATATCAGTCGTATGCCACTTGTCAATCCTGTCTCAAAGGAAAGATGACAAAGACTCCGTTTACTGGACATGGAGTAAGAGCGAGCGAGCTCTTGGGACTCGTACACAGTGACGTGTGCGGTCCAATGTCTACACATGCCCGAAGCGGACATTCTTACTTCATTACTTTTACGGATGACTTCTCAAGGTACGGTTATGTCTTCTTAATGAAACATAAGTCCGAGGCCTTTGGAAAATTCCAGGAGTATAAGAATGAAGTAGAGAAACAGACCGGCAAAAGTATTAAGATTCTAAGATCGGATCGAGGTGGAGAATACTTAAGTGTCGAGTTCCTGGACTATTTAAAAGAGAATGGCATTCTCTCTCAGCTTACTCCTCCATACACTCCGCAACATAACGGTGTATCGGAGAGACGGAACCGAACCCTATTGGATATGGTTCGGTCCATGATGAGTAACGCTGAGTTGCCGCGATCATTCTGGGGGTATGCGCTAGAATCAGCTGCGTACCTTTTGAACCGAGTTCCGACTAAGACTGTGCCTTCCACACCATATGAAATGTGGTGTGGGAAGAGACCCTATCTTAAGCACATTAAGACATGGGGATGTCCGGCTTTTGTCAAAAAGCAGCATGCGGACAAGCTCGAGGCACGCTCAGTACAGTGCAAGTTTGTGGGGTATCCAAAGAACTCAAAAGGATATTTCTTCTACTGTGAAGAGGAACAAAAAGTTCTTGTTTCTCGTCATGCCTACTTCTTGGAAACTGAGTTTTTGGAAAACCAGATAAGTGGGAGCACAATAGAACTGGAAGAAATTCCAGAACAACAGACTGTTACTGAAAGGTTAGTGGAACCAGAGGGTTCAACAGAACAGGACATTCCTACGCCGCTCCGCAGAAGTAGTAGGCAGTCTCATCCGCCCGAGAGATACTTCGGTTTTCTCATAGACGGGGATAGAGAGGATTGCATCATAGATTATGATGAGCCTACTAGCTTCCAGCAGGCCGTTCAGAGCGTTGACTCAGTGAAATGGCTGGATGCAATGCGGACCGAAATGGAGTCCATGTACACCAACAAGGTTTGGACGTTGGACATTGCTCCAGACGGGGTAAAACCCGTAGGATGCAAGTGGATCTTCAAAAGGAAGATTGGTGTAGATGGACAGGTTGAGACCTATAAAGCAAGGCTGGTAGCAAAGGGTTTTCGTCAAAGACCTGGCTTGGACTATGACGAAACCTTCTCTCCAGTAGCCATGCTGAAATCCATTCGGATCCTTCTTGCCATTGCTGCCTTCCACGATTATGAGATTTGGCAAATGGACGTAAAGACAGCTTTTCTAAATGGAAATTTAGAGGAGTGTGTCTATATGGACCAGCCAGAGGGTTTCATTCAGAGTGGGAGCAGCGGAAAGGTGTGCAAGTTGCTTAAGTCCATCTATGGACTAAAGCAGGCATCGCGGAGTTGGAACATCTGCTTTGATGAGACGGTCAAAGAATTTGGCTTTATCAAAAATCCAGATGAACCATGCATCTATAGTAGATTTGTAGCGAGAACTGCAGTATTCCTCGTTTTATACGTGGATGACATTCTCTTAATAGGAAATGACATTCCTATGCTACAATCTGTCAAGGGGTTCTTGTCACACAGGTTCTCCATGAAAGACCTGGGTGATGCCTCATACATTCTGGGTATCCGGATCTACCGTGATAGATCCAAGAGGATATTAGGACTTTCACAGTCCAGGTACATCGACACCATACTGAAGAGATTCAGTATGGAAGATTCCAAGCGCGGTAACCTACCGGCTTGTCACGGGATCACCCTCTCTAAAGAGATGTCTCCCAAGACTGATTTAGAGAGGGATCGCATGTCTATTATACCCTACGCTTCTGCGGTAGGCTCTATAATGTATGCGATGTTGTGTACCAGACCGGATGTAGCTTATGCACTGAGTGTGGTAAGCCGGTATCAGTCAAACCCTGGGGAGAAACATTGGATAGCGGTAAAGAACATTCTCAAGTACCTGAGAAGGACTAAGGAGATGTTCTTGGTGTATGGCGGAAAGGACCTCCAGATCGAGGCCTTTGCTGACTCCAGCTTCCAGAGTGACAAGGATGATTCCAAGTCCATGTCGGGTTTTGTCTTCACCCTCAATGGAGGGGCGGTGTGTTGGAAGAGCTCCAAACAGGAAACCGTTGCAGACTCGACGATGGAAGCGGAATACATCGCTGCATCAGATTCCGCAAAAGAAGCTGTCTGGATGAGGAAGTTCTTGAAAGAACTTCAGGTGGTTCCGTCCATTGTTGATCCAATACCTCTGTATTGCGACAACAACGGGGCTATAGCTTTAGCGAAGGAACCCAGGTCCCATCAGAGATCCAGGCACATCTTGAGGCGGTATCACCTGATCAGGGAGATCGTGGATCGCCAGGAGATCGAGGTTCGGAGAGTCGCTTCAGAAGACAACACTGCAGATCCATTCACCAAGGCCCTACCCCAGACTCAGTTCGAGCGGCTGATCGAGATGATAGGTCTTCGATACGCCAGTACATGGCCTTAGTGCAAGTGGGAGATTGTTAGTGTATATGCCTTAGAGGCCATTACTGTATCATACTAGTATGTATATTACTTAATGGAAGCTTGGGATATTCACCTTGTATATACAATCTTGCTCAAAATGGTAGTATGCTACTTGGTTTATTTCTACTTCAATGTGTACATGTGTTTATCTTTGTATATTGCTCATACACATTAGTGGAGCCCTTAGGATCTTTGCTTGATTACCAGCGATGTGATGGCCGTCACACTAGTGGGGCTGGGTAATCTAGAAGCACATCCTTATGCAGGTCCCTGGTCGCAGGACTATCGAGACAGGGCATCGATACTCCGGAGTAGACCAGCGCATGCGCTTCTCATCCCAGTGTGGGAGACGGTCTGTCCCACAGCCGTCAGTACGTCGTACTTGAGATAGTATGCGGGTGCCCGTTAGGTTACGGGTACACTGGACAGGACTCGTCGGGAACTGACCAGTTGGTATTATACCTATCGTCAGTTATCAGTTCCCAGGTGACATGAGTACAGCTTAGTCCGCTGACTTGACACTGTCACTTCGCCTTGGGTGTGTTCCCACTGTACTTTGATCACTACCCTACCACGGCTCAAAGGAGTCGTGCAAACAGGTGGTGGTTGGGTGCAGTCCCGAAGCACTTGGAGGCAGTGACGGTTAGACAGGATTCGTCTCTCCCGGTATTGGGGGTTGACATCGCGCTGTGTCTAGGAGAGCCATTACACGAGTAGTCCCTGGCCAGGGCAAACGAGATATACTGGTAGGTTTCCAGTGTTATCTCAGGGTGTTTTGGGCTTCGCTCCGGCACGACTTGTACCGCTATTGGGGGACTGACGTTTACCGCCCCCTAGGCCCGCCATGCGATGTATCAGACGAACAAACCGGACTGTACGGAGAATGTCACACTCAGGCTCAGTAGGAGTTCAGATGGGTTTCGCCTCGTCGGTCTTCTTGTCGGCATTACCTGGGGACCGTTACGCACAGCTAGTGCCGCTTGCGGTCTGTGGTTAAACCCACTGCCAGCGTAGTGTCGAGTCTTTAGAGTCCCACACAGAAAGCTTTTCGCCTTTAGGCAAAAGAGTAGAGGTCGCATGGTATTGCGACAGGTCGCATGGTTTTGCGACAGGGTTCGGTCACATCCGTGCACTTGTGCACGTACAGTGTCCAGACAGTTTACACTAGCGGGCTTTGGTTTAAGCCAGATCCTAGTGTACCTTATGGGATTGGATTTATCCAGTTTGCATTCGTGTTCCTCGGAACGCGGATGCGGGTGTGTATGCACAGTTGACAGGGAGGCACAGACAGCGGATTCTCATTAGGGTTGTTGACAGTTGACCGTTGACTTTTTGACTTTTTGCTCAACCCTAATGAGAATATGATATGTGATTAACTATTATATTAATTAAGTATTATGGTGACTTGGTTGTTGACTTTGTTGACTTGTTGACTTTTGTTGACTTGTTGACTTTGTTGACCGGTTGACTAGGCTTGACTAGTTGACCATCATGATAACCATGGCTATCATTTCATGCCAAAGACTTTTACTTGCTTGTTCATTTAAGTAAAATGAGTGCATGACATGATAAGGTTATGGTTGCTTCTACCATCACATAAGACTTTTGTTAATATGATGAGTTATCATTGCTTTGGATTATGAGAGGGTGAGAGACAAAAGTGTTGCTCATTCTTTCTTGCTCACTCTCTCTCTTGTTCTTGAGCTCTCACCCTCATCCTCTTGCTCCCTCTCTTTGATCTATGGTTCTCTTGTCTCATGAGTTGAGAATCAAGAACCATAGATAAAATCCCATTCTATTTCTTCTCTACTCATTCTAGTTCACTAGGTTTGGCAAACCAAGTGAACTAGTTTCTTCAAAGAACGAAGAAGGAGCTAAAGGTTGGAGCTTTCAAGTGGATCTATCTTCGGCGTACGGAGACGACGAGAAGGAGCCATCGGACCACCACCGGAGCTTGAAGAGAAGGAGTTCAAGACAAGCTAGGTATAACCATCTTAATCCGAGTAGCTAAATATCTTTAGCTTAGTATGCTAGTTTTAGTTTAGGTAAAGATCCCGACCTAGTTTAGTCCATGTTGCCTCTTGCGATAAAAATTTGATTTTATACCGTTTCCGCCTCCCCGTAAGCACCGGGGGTCGCAACGTGGACTTACAGGGGTACACTGGACGGACTCGCCGAGAACTCCCAGATGGTATTATACCTTACGTCAGATGGCAGTTCTCTGGTGACACTGGTACAGGTTAGTCTGTAGACCCGAGATCGTCATAGAGTCTTGTGTGATTCCCACTGTGCTTTGATTTCCACCTTACCACGTCCAAGAGGGCGTGCAAAATGGTGGTTTTTGGGTACAGTCCCGAATCACATGGAGGCAATGAGCGATAGGAGGGGATTCGTCTCTCCCGGTATATGGAGTTGATGTTGCGCTGTGTTCGATTGGCTATAACCGGAAATCCCTGGCCAGGGTTGCTGAGATTTACTGGTAAGTGTTACCAGTAGTTTCTCGAACTGTTATAGACCTCATATCGACACGACTTATCAAGCTACTGGGGTCTGACGTTTACTACCCCTAGGCGAGATATGCGACATATCAGACGAACAGACCGGACTGTACGGTAAGTGTTACTGGTTGGATTCACAGGAGTGTGATCGGGCTTGCTCGTTGATCTTCTGATCGCTCAATACCCGGGTGGCCGTTACGTTTAGCAGACCGCTTGCGGCTTGTGGGTGTTTGATATGATCATCACCTGCTGCCGGCGTATTGACGAGTCTTTAGAGTCCTACACAGAGGTTTTCTGGCTCAAGCGAAACGAAATAGGAGCGCATATGAGATATGTGCGGGACCGAGAATTATACCAGTATGTGATACTGTATTCTATTCTCGCGATTTGTATCATTGGTCGGTTATATGTGATATAGCCGGGTTACCGAATCAAGTGTTGATTCGATACATTGATACACTTGATATTAGTCGGTTATATGCGATATGACCGGATCATTAAATCAAGTGTTGATTTAATGATTTAATGTATAATTATATATTTGATATATTACTTTACATTAACTAGTATTTGTTCACTTAAGATTGATTTTCTCACTTGATGTGCACATTGTATATATGATATAGTTTTGTGCACTAGTTTGTATCATATTTGATGATACATGCAAACTTGGGTGTGTATGATTAAACCATGGTTATGTTAATGGTTAGGGTTTTGATTTACTTATTTATTTATTCTCTTAATTCATTTTTGGCAAAAAGAGAAATGGTAGCTTGCTTTGTTTTATAGTTGAAGCTTCATGAAGCTTTGAATAAGTCTACCATTTTTGTTTTATGCTAAACCTAACCATTCACCTAACCCTAGTTTATTATCTACACTTGTTAATCTAACCCAAGGTTGCATAATAATAAGAATCAATTATTTTCTATTTTCCAACAATTCTTATCATATTCTTTTTCTTCTTCTTCTTCTTCTTCAAGAAGAAAGAAGCTTGCTAGCTTCAATGGTGACTTGAGAAAAAGAGTGAGAAATCCAATTCTAAAGTGAACCCACTTCCTATTTCTTCATCCTCTACCACTTGCTAAGTAGTATAGGGTGTTTTCTTCACAAGTTTCATGGCTTGGTGAAGTTGGAGCTTGATCTTGTGTTGCCTCGACGTAGATCATCTTCGGCATCGAAGTCGATGACCTAGCCCGCCCATTTCTCCGATGAAGCCGACGCTAGAGCCCGGGATCCGATGATCGCAGCGAGGGGACATCATCACGGAGCTATGGAGGTGGAGGGCCGGATCTACAAAGGTTGTATTTTCCGTTCACTCTTAGTTAAGTTGTTAACTAGTTGCATATTTCCCCTAATCTCTAGTCAACGATCGCATTAGGGTTTCTCGGCACCGGAAATTTTTGAATTTGGCATGGTTGATGCCTTGTGAGACCTCATTAGTGTGCCTAGGAACCCTACACGAACCCCCATCTCCTTCTCACCATGCCGACGACCTCCTAGCTCATCACCGACCTCCCACCTCACCTCCTCTTCGGCCTCTCCACCGCCTCCCTTCCCTTCAACACCCTCTACCATCTCCAACTCCGACAACCACCGCCCGAGCTCCCCTCCACTGAGCGCCAGCCACCACCTCCACCACCGGCGTCACCTCCGGCCTTCCTCCCTCTCCCTTCTCTCCCCTCCAAAACCCCGAGTCCCTCCTTTCCCCCTCGCCTGCATACCCAACCCATATTCGAGCTCGAGACCCCTGCACGCCCTCCGCCACCAAGCCTCCCCCGCAGCCCCGACCTTATCATCATCGTCGTCGCCTCGTGATCGTCGCCAACTCATCCAACGCCCTCTCCTCTATCTCTTTGTTTCTCTCTTCCTCTCTCTCTAATTCTCACTCTCTCAATCTCTACATCTCTCTCTTTTCACCCCTCTCTCTCTCTGGCTCTCTCTTTCCCCCCCCTCTCTCTCTGGTTCTCTTTCTCCCTCCCTCTATATCTCTGTTTCTCTCTCTCTCTAATTCCCTCTCTCTGTCTCTCTCTCTCTCTAATTCTCTCTACCTCTCTCTCTCACTTTCTTTCTCAAAACCCAAAAAAATACCATAACCCAAGCTTGGACCCCGCTGTGCACATCACCGGAGCTACGCCGCCGACCATCGCCGGTCCCGGCACAGTCCAGAGGATCGACAGAGCATCCCACTTTGAGTTATCCTCTGACGTGCCTTGAGTTATCCAGAGTCTGGTTTTAATCATAAGCCAGACAACTCCCCGTACCTTAACATCGTTAAGATATGAACTGTTCTATATCCAATATAGAACCAGAGACACTGATTTAATTGAACCAGATTCAAATCATGCAGCTGTCTCCAGTGCATGTCAACTAAATGGAAGGAGGCCGATCAGCGTTTCTCAACTTAGGAATGCTTCCAATTATGAGTAACCCGAAAGAGAAGCAAGTTCTCTTAATCATTACTATCAACTGAATACCATACACAAGTATCTACATCTTCGATCACTTTGAAGAATCCCGATACTTGCAATACCTGGTTCTCTACTTTATTCAAATACCTATAACTTCTCAAAATTCAGACCATGTGTTTCCACGAAACACCTGTCTAAAAACTAGATAAGTCATAAGTAAACCGAACATAGTACGAGAACCAACCCCTCTGTCCTCATGGACGCTGGACAACATACAATACTCTGTATAAGTCCCTTGAGTCTGATAACTCATTCACTGTGTGTCGTAGGTTGAAAACTGTACTTATGGTTAAGAAGAATTACACCGCTGTTTAATGCTCCTTACCTAACCATCCACTGATATAGGTAAATGTCGTAGACATAATTTCAAAAAGGTATATCTCACTCTATAAAAATAGACGTACAGATATATCAATTTTAAATTGGTGCATAACAACGGATATTCAAAACCAAATATTTGCCGTCTGACAAACAACCCAGGTGACTTCCTCAAATATCACCGATTACAACGAATCCCGATATAATGAGGATGATCACCCAATTCCCAATAACTTGCTCCCACTCATCATCTGTAAAACCATACAGATGTGAGAATCATACCTGGTAAATACATACCCTGGAGTAAGTGTCTAATCGGGAAATCAGTTTTCCATTAACAGTACATAGTGAAACTGAAACATTGAAATGTTTCGTTGGGGTATCCTGGTATTCCTAGTAATGCCTCTTCCATTATCCAGATTCACAACTGTAACCGTATAATTCTTTGCCACCTCTCCAAATCCCTTTATATGTCTTTAGTCATTACTTTCTGTACACCCCTTTAGGCCAAATGGTTTTCTCCCTTCCCTACCGTTCGGCACCAGCCTATGGTTTGGAAGAAGACTATCCAATAAGCATAAAGGGTATACTGTCCTAGTCCTAGGAGCACCCGCAACGCGAGAGAAGGTGAAGATAAAAGACACCTGAATGTACTTTATTCTTATTTCTCCTGAACCAGGATCCATCCCCGAACTGGAACAAGTTTCTTTCGAGTTCGTATATAACCATACGATGGATTATCCAATAAACTGGGATCTTCGTAGTGATACGGAGTGTCCTGGAGAAATACAAAGGTGATTTAGGATTGGCGAAGAAATACTTGGTTTGGTCGTGAATATCAGTCGCAATTTACTCTGCCTTCTTACTAATCCCTTGCTTTGTCTGAACTTAATACCTTCTGTACACCGTTTAGGCTAATTGGCTTTCTTCATTCCCTACCGGTCGGCACCAGCCTAAGGTTTGGAAGGAGACTATCCAATTTGCGTAATAGGTGTACTATCTCCTAAGCCAAGGAGTACTCGCAATCTGAGAGAGAAGGTAAAAGGAAAAGACAACTGAATAGTCCTATTCGTTTTCTCCAGAACCAGAAACCATCCTCGAATTCCTTCGAGTTCGTATATAACCATACGATGGTTTTGTCCAATGGAAGTGGACGTTCGTAGTAATACGGGGTGTCCAGGAGAAAAGGGTAAAAGTAGGAGTGGCAATGAGGTTTGCAACTCTGACAATCCAAAAGCCAGTGTTAAAGAAGGTTCGGTCAACTTGGTCACTGAGTCATAGTCTTAGGGTCGGGTCAATGGTCGCTGCCGAAGAGAGAGAGAAAAGAAACACTCAGCGTGCACTCTAACCTAGATCAGAATGGTTATCACTTTATCTAATCAGGAAACCTCCCACGGTACCGTCAAATTCTCCTCCAAACCTGAAAGAAGAATTAATCGGGATCACCCGAGAAGTAAACCAACTCATCAGTGGGAATCGGGATCCAACTCTCATCGCATGATAACGTGACGGAATCCGCTCACGGTGTCATACTCCAGAAGGTATGCGCATATCTGGCAAGTTTCAGTTCTTTTGAAACTCCCGATGTGATTTTTACCCCATGCTCTTATGACCTTGACTTTGGCCAACATATCATAAGTCACATGTCAAGTTCTACCCGTCATTCTCCAGGTTAATTTGAATCCACCCGTACCTACCCTTGACTTTGGCCAAAATGGCAGTACGACTGTCCCAAACCAACGCATCTATCTATGCTGCATATGAATACCCCAATAGCTACCAATCACTGTGCCTTGACTTTGGCCAACATACACAGCTTGAATACTATTGACCACCCATATGAAACGACGGAGGGCTACGAATGGTTTCTGGCGAAAACCTTTAACGTAAAGAACTTGATATCGTTGAAGGAACGGATAGCTTTTTAGAAAAATATAGTGACGAAAACCGTTGCTAAAGAGGTCACTCCCGGTGAAGGGATCTCGGCTCTTTCCCCGTAGAATGAGGTGCAGGATATTCCAACTGAATACCACGATGCAAAGCAAAAAGTAATCGGCTATAGTGAAGTTATTGCCTTGACGCAAACTTCTGTCCAAGGGGTCACTCCCGGTGAAGGGATCTCGGCCCTTGCCTCGTCGACTGAGGAGCAGGATATTCCAACTGAATACCACGATGCAAAACAAAAGTGAACGTCCTTGCAATAACAGCTTTTTGAAAAGTGTTCCAACAACATCAGATTAGGTTTGTTTTTAACTTGCATTGATCCGAATCAACGCAGTCCCATCAATTGATCACACTACAAAGAACGAAAATAATATGATGTACGTATATGCCATTCGCATTCGCCACTGGGTCCCGTCATTACCCGTTAGGTTAGCTAACTAACGACAGAGCGGGGACTGGACTAGCGCGGATGCAAAACATATACAACATCTACTAATATACATACCAATATATTATATTTCGCTCAAGGCATGATAGAAAATGCAACATCACAGAAATGTACAGTATCACAGAACAATACAGATATCTGGGATCCCCGGGTTTCACAAAGCCACTACTGAAACCCGACGTTCCCCTGGTCGTGTGGATAGCCTGTGCAATGAAATCCTAGACCCCTACGGGCACGGCAAGTCACCCGCCAAAACCTGAAGCGAGGCAGCCCCCTTCAGTACCGTGAATGGACCACCCAGCACTTCACGGAATCCGGTAACTTGGGCACCCCTCCTGGGTCAACCTGTACCCCCTACGAGTGCGGCGAATAGCCCGCCAATCCTAGAGTGAAGCCCCCTCCGTCTCAATGCCATGAGATGCGGGCCCGTTGCCCTCTAGAACCCGGCTATCCGTGCACCCCTCCGCGGGGTAATCCTAGTACAGAAAGTAAAATATACATACAACGGGTACATCGACCGCAACCTGGTCGTGCCCCAAAATAATAATACAAACAGGCAGTGACGGCAGTCCACATGTCGGACGCTCGCCCCACAATATCAAATGTACATAATACAACAAAACTGTACTACCACTGCAACCAGGCTATCCCCCACGACCGATCCGCAACATCACAGCAATACATAGAACATCAACGTGAATGTCACGTTCGCAAATCCGTCTAACCGGGCTATAGCAGTTAGACAGGATTTACCGATCAAGTGACATTCACGGTCGCAGATATAATGTAAATACTGTGAAAAAATGTGTTTAAAATATCCGATCGACTAAATTTTACAAAGCGGGCCCCCAAGCAATACTGCAGCATTCACAGAAAATCTGGGCCCAAACAAAGTATACCAAAACCCCTATTTTCAGCCCCTAAGCCCACTGGAAAATTTTGACGTATTGGTCCCTCAAACCTGCGGCGGAACCGCGGCGCCAAGTGGGGTTTGGCCGCGGTTCCGCGCTCTACCTGAACGATCAATGTCTCGAATTTTCCCAGAACTCTTAGAACTTCTTGTACATCAGTTTTCTACAACCTGAAAAATTTTTAGAGCCAGGAAAAATTCGATAGAAAACTGATGTGAAGAAAACGCGGGTTTTTGGAATTTTGGTCGATCGGAAATGCAAACACATCAAACAAAGCTAGACTATGTTAATGGCGAGGCTCTGATACCACTGTAAGTGCACGGCGGCGCCCCGGCCGTCAAACCGACGCCGGAATGCGGAAGCGGTGATAAACTTTAATTTTGCGAACTTAGCAAACCGGCACCACCGCGCACTAAACACCCGGATCGTGCCATTAAACTAGTTCTAGGCTAACTACAAGACGGGTTAGAGATATACCGAGTGATCCGAGTCCTCCGGTCTTCTCGCCATCGTCCCGATCTCCCGCGGAAAGTCCTGTCTCCATGTCGTTGCCTCTTCGCCGGAAGGGCACCACATCGCCTGCATCTTTTACGGGCTCCCACCTCAATACCGGGGCAACTCGGGCGCGAAGCTGGCAAGTCGACGCGTCCAAGATTTGCTGTAGGCTGTGTAGGGTTGTGTCTCTTTTGGGGTTTTGTTGCCTTTGTAGATGGAGAAATGGGGTTAAGAGAAATGGTGCTTTCATTTTTCATGCAAAGGAATTGAGATGAAGAATAATGCCACAAGCTCAAAATGAAACTCTCTTCTTCTCTTCTCTCAAGTGTGGCTTCTTTCATCTAATGAGAAAATGGTGGAGGAAATCAAACATAAGCAAGAGGGAGGTGAGTGTAGGAAAAGAGAAAGGATGACCATAACCAAACATCATCATAACAAACTCACATCAAACTCTAATCACCTTTTAGTGATGTAAAGAGAAACAAATGATGGTTGAAAAGAAAAGATGCCATCATAATCAATACATTTGCAAGAAACCCCTCCACAAAGTGTTATTTGCAAACTTGCAAATAACCCCCTCTATCGGAAAAGTCCGGCCGGGAAAGAACAAAGGAAAACCGGCCGGAACGGAATGCAAACTGGCAACTCCAGAAAACTGGTCCCGTAATAAATTACAGGAAAACCCCGATACTGCAAATACATGCCCGCATTTGTATTCCCACTGAACACAAATGCAAAGAGACAAAACTACACTATCAAATACTAGGATCCGGCTTAAGCCAAAGCCGGCTAGTAAAAACCGTCCGATCACGATCCGTGCAATAACGCACGTATCTGATCGAACCCTGCCATATCTCCATACGGCCTCTACAGCGTTTCGCCCGAAAGCTTGAGTAACTGAAAGTGTGGTGGACTCTAAAGACTCGTCAATACTATGGCTGTGGATTTAACCACTAGCACGTCAGAGGTATAAGCCAATACGTGACGGGCCACCAGCTATTGACTAAAAGGGACGTCGATGAGTGAACTCATCCTGACACCCTACTGAGCCTGTCAGTGACAATATCCGTACAGTCCGGTCCGTTCGTCTATGAGCATCGCATGGCGGGCCTAGGGGGTTGGTAAAAGTCAGACCCCCAAAAGCGGTACAAGTCGTGTCGGAGTGTAGCCCAGAACACCCTGAGATACTACTGGAATACCTACCAGTAAATCTCCTGCCTTGGCCAAGGACTTCGTGTAATGGCTCTCCTAGACACAGCGCGACCTCACCCCCAATACCGGGAGAGACGAACCCCTGAAGATCCGCTCACTGCCTCCATGTGGCTCGGGACTGTACCCAACTAAAACCTGTTTGCACGACTCCTTTGAGCCGTGGTAGGGTAGTAATCAAAGTACAGTGGGAACTCACACGAGACAAATGACGATCCCCAGGTCGATGAACTAACCTGTACACATGTCACCAGGGAACTGCTATCTGACGTCAGGTATAAGACCAACTAGCATGTTCCCGGCGAGTCCTGTCCGGTGTACTCATAACCCAATGAGCACCTGTATACATCTTAGGTGAACCAACTGACACCAGTGGCTTGTGAGACCGGCAACCGCCCCTCGTCGGGGTCTCGACTGTATACACTAGTCTACTCTGGAGAATCGATGCCCTGTCTCGAAACCCCCACGACTAGGGACCATTTAAGGATGTGCTTATAGACTACCGGCTCCCACGTATATGATCGCCCTCATACTGCTGGCAGTCAAGCAAGAATCCTAGGGGCTCTATCAACGTGTAATAGCGACATGTCAGGTCACCTAAAGCAATATACGATGATAAAGATAAACCAGATAGCATACTATCATCTCGCGTAAGACTGTCCTACCGGGATAGGTCCTCCCTCAATCATTGCAATCACGTGCCTGTGATCCAATAATTGACTCTGAGGGCACTATCTCCAACAAATCCTGCCTTACATACTGTTTTCTCATCACATCATATGTATATGTTATTGCATTGGTAGCCTAGTGATCATGTGTTTTACCCAGTGTTAGGTATTAGTGGTGATTGTGGCAAGTATGTTAGTGTTCGTGCATGAGTGGATAAGTGAAAGTGACACATACTTGTACACAATCAGTGAACCCTATTATTCTATTGCATTGTCGACGTCTGTGGGACGCGTGTAAGTGTGACTATAAGTGGTATGGGACACTTATGGAAGCTCTTGCATGGGTATCACAGATAAGGCACCAAACACTGCCCATTTATCTTGGGTATTAGTCGGGACGTGCTTGATGGGGATCCTGTCTCCAGTTCTCGCGCGGACTTGTCATAAACCGACCGGTATTTGAGATTATGGTTGGCGTTTGATGTAGACCACGAGGTGTGGGGTAGTTTGAGTGTGAGTTCAACAGAATCTCGGGAGTCCCATGCCGGCTTATATATATGGAGATATATGGAGATTTACAGGGTACATGATTATTACCGTGAGTTATATTTTGGGCCCGTGGTCCCTTGCCCTTGGGTCCTACCCTTGGGTGGAGGACACTCGCGAGTGGTTGACTCTCACACTTTGACTGACGATAAGCTTAGTGACCTGTACAGTGAGACTTAGAGACTGATAGGGAAAATGGCATTGATATACATTAATTACTATGTTGACATACCTGGCATACTATTTTACTACTTTATCGTTCACCTGATCTATTGGACACTTCATTGGTTACTCCATGTTCATATATTTACCGTCGTGATTTACTGTTATATATCTATTATCACTGTTCGAGTTGTCACTTGCATCTATATATTTTTATTGCTATCGTGTCGCTCTGACGACCTGAGTATGCATGCTCAGAGTGAGGAGTGGATCTAGCCTGGACCAAGACCAGACGTACATCGCGGACATCTTGATCAGTTATCCAGAGTTATACTCTTTTTACCTCCATCAGGTCAGTTCTTTGTATTTGTTTTGTTTCAGTTACTGCATTTCTCATTACCTGCGCATTGTTTACTGATTACCACGTAAAGCTAGAAGCCGAAGTGTGACTACGGCAGGATATTTCCTTGACCGTAAGAGCATGGCCGGCCTTGTCAGTCCCTCGTATTCCGTATTTTGGGAAGCGGGGCGTGACAATGAAAATTCGATGTAATAATTTAGTGATGTAATTCCTTTACTACTGTGCTTTGTTTACTGATTACCATGTAATGCTAGAAGCCGAAGTGTGACTACGGTGGGATTATTCCTTGACCGTAGGAGCATGGCTGGCCTAGTCATCCCTCGTTTTCCGTATTTTGGGAAGCGGGGCGTGACAGCAACATCACATTATTTCTCATTTTTGACTTTATTTTCATATAATGAGCCGAACCAAGTAATGTGGATACACTTAAGAGTTATATCTTCATCGATCCGGGATCTGAAGAGTGTTGATCCAGTTAAACTGTTGAGCGATAGCAACAGGCGGCTATATTTTTTTCTACTCTATATGAAGCAGTTAGTTATGCAGAAAGCGAATGTGTTGACGTTTGCTAGTACATTTGAGTAACTGAGGTTTAAGGTTTAATCGCCAAAGGCGATAGAACCAAGAGTGTTGTTGATATGTTGACGAGGTCAACAGCGCGCAGGCGGATGTCTTAGCGCAAGATGGGTGCAATCGAGCCACGAAAACAGGAATAACGCACCAACAACTTAAGTGATCTGACATGGAGAAATGTACTGGTAATAATGGATATAATAAATCCAATGTTTGACTGTGAGAATTTGAACCGCTCCACTCGTCAGGGTACTGAGTGGAAATAGACCTTCTGCTTGAAGCAGAAAAGTTCGTGGAAGTAAATCATGTGTCTAGAACATATGGGTCTATTCAGCATCGGGGATGCAGGTAGCTATCCATAAATCGTCTTCCCATCAGTTACAGTTTTGGTTTCGGTTTAGGATTTTTGGATAACTTAACAGGACAATCTTTCTAATGAGTTTCTTATGGTTTTGAGGATTGACCCTTCTATAAATATTATGAGTTGCATGATAGATTAGATTAACAGATAGATGGGATGACTTAACCACCTGGGGTGGATGAGTTGGCATTTGAGCTAAAGTCAAAGCATCTACTTGTGAGAGCTGCCTTAGAGTCAAAACTACCAAAAGAAAACCATTTGGATATCCATTGCAGATAATTCACTTCGAGAGATACGGACCAATAAATGTGAAGACACGTAGTTGAGTTTACTAATTCAACACCTTCATTAATAATTACTCGATAGGCTACTAATCTCATATAGAACTGAAGCGTTGGTTTGTATCAAACGTTGTGTCGGTGAAGTGAACAGTCAGTTCACGGAAACAGGGTTGTGCGTGTTTCACGGAGCAGTTCTGAGAACCGTAACAAGCCATGAGTATTTATTTTAGCAGTTCAGGGAACTGAATGAAGGAAAAAAGTCGTCAGATAACTGATGATACCGTAAACTTTACAACAAATGGTGTTGTCAAAAGGAGAATTAGGAAGCCCTAAATATGATAAAGAACATGATGGCAGGAGCCAATCTTACATATTATTTGGGAGATGCGCTGTTGGCAGCGGCTTATGTTCTTGATTATATGTTTTCAAAGTCAGTACAGTCAAACACACTATGCGTAGTAGACGAACGAGAGATCTGAGAGGTCACTTGTGTCCATGAGTTTATGATAGAACTATGATGACATTTGGTCGTGCAACGTTGATTTCCTTAGGAAGGAAACAATGAACGGTTTCCTCGGGGAGGAATTTACGCAAAACGCAGAAATAGGTTGGGATTTGGGATTCTACGAGGTTGAGGAGTCTCCTAGTCGGTCAGCGGTGTAGAAGGAATTAGTTCGTTCAGTAGTTGGCGACAGTGGGAGCGAAATTTCCACTGATGGCTCGGAGCCAATCATGAATCCTCAAGAGACTTATAGATAGTGTTGTGGATTGACACCCTGACGATATTTCAATATCGAAGGGAAGATGTCTATGGTAACTCTGCATTGGTTGCGAAACCCAAATCATATGAGAGCGTTGTTTATGAGACTATTGTAAAGGAGTGAATAATGACAATGGAAGAGGTGCAAGAGTCAATGTTAGAGGGATCAAGTCTGGGATTTGGTCAAATTATCCTACTAGACGCAAGACTATTGATAAAAACTGGGTTTTTCTAAGTCTTGTGAGAGGAGGAGGATATTGTAGAGAGATATAAGGCACGCTTATTGGCAAAGGGATTCACCTAGCCTAGGTGGATAACGAATAGACACTTTTCACCCTGGGTGATGATTGCGTCTATTTCGCTTTCCTTAACAAATCTTTGCACATAAAGATCTTGAGCTAGTCCTGAGGACTTAAATCGTATTGTCGATAGAGATTTGGATAAGTAGATCTGGAAGATCTGCCTACGGGCTTCAAAGCCAAGATGATTTGAGTTGACTCAGATAGTCCATTTATGGCTTGAAACACTTATCCAAACAGTTGTTGGTCCTATGCCATCAATTTATATTGGATATGGAATGACGATGATTGAATGTGACAACTGTAACTTCAGAGATCTTGTTATGAACGATGTAGTGATGACCAAAAGTGAGTCGGAGACGATGAATTCCATTTGGAATGGTTGTTCTCTCTATAGAGGACACATGAGATGTTGAGTTTGTACTTGGGAATTGGATCCAAGAGGAGTCGTTTCAAGAGCATCCTATGTTTGTCTTCGGAGACTCGCATAAGGTATTTCTTAGAACGGTTCAGCCTGCACGACCACTCTCCAATTTATTATTCCAGTCACTAATGGACATATTTTTAGTCTTGATCTTTGCTATAAGACTCTTAACGAAGAAGGACAGATTTTGTGGGTTTCATTTTGCATAGTCAATGTATGCATAGTGTGTACTTGACCAAACATATAACCCTTACCGATTGGACTTAATATCAGGGTCTGCTTGTTGGGATGAAATAACGAGAATTTTTAGGTATTTATGTGGGAAAACCCACTATACCTTGTGCTATAAGGAATCATGGTTTGCGGTTATGTGGACATACAAATGCCGACCAGGCTAGCAATCTGGGTATTTGCTTTCTTGCATAATGGCAGAGCCATCACTCAGAGTAGTAAGAAGCAAGAGGTGTAGGTTATTCACCATGGGGGTGGAATATGCGGCTACCTCAATAGCGCTAAAGAGGCTGCTAGGCTAAGGTGATTCTTCGGGAGTTTGCATGTGATTTCGCACGTAAAGGAAATAGGGTTTCTCTTTATCGTGATATCAGGTCAACGATAATATACTCAATTAATCACATATATATGGAAAGTTGAAACACTTAAAGATCTAACGACACTTCATCAAGGAGTAAGTGGCATGAGAAGGCGGTCTAAGTTATAGGGTTTTCCTTCAGGTCAGATGATCGGAGATCCGATGACGAAGGAAATAGCTGGGTAACACTATTTGCGTTTGGGCTTCGTCCTAGGTGATGTATTGCATTTCACATAGGTTGATAGACCTTATTCTTAAGTTTTGACATTATTATTATGGGTGGCGATTTTATATATGCGTATTTTAAAATTGATGGTGTGTAGCTTTCTTTCTTTATTATCCGGGATGGATATTTCTATATTTTGTTTGACTATTTCAGGCATGGAATTCAAGTGTACGGGGTACATGATGTGTGCCAGGTACACATTTAATAAGGATATGTTAGCATATAGGAACTTTCCCTCACACAAGAGATCCCCTTTATACTAGGGAAGCATACGAAGGTGGGACTAAGTGCTAAACGTCATCTGCTCGGAGTAGCGACTGTGATATTGCATACCGGGTATGGCGACAGTGGGAGCACTGTTCCCCTCCGAATGGCGGCCGAGACATTAGGACGTCTGGCCTGAGATTCGGGGCAGATGCTATTTGGTTTTATCCGTCTACCTCTCCGAAGATGCCAAGTTGATTTATGGCACCATGTATCGGAGGTTTAGACGGATGCGACCGATGTAGCAGACTTCGTCAGATTCCCCTCGTTTGAGGGGTTTTTGATTGTGGGGACGCTTTTCCCTGCAGGCGCAAGCCCCTGCAGTTAATTACGCTACCGCATCGCGGTAGCCACTTTCTCCTTCTCCAGAATTTCACTTCGTGTCGTGTGTGTTTGTTTTGTTTGTGGATGCCCGTGGATTGTATACAGAGACTAAGTTATGCCGTCGCCCGTAGGACGTGGATTAGTCCAAATCCGTATTTACTTAGATTTGGGTTTGGTGTTTTTAGTTTAAGGATACGTTAGCCGCATTTGAGACTAAGATCAACTTAAACGTTCGTTAAGGATACGTTAGTCTGATTTGAGACTAAGATCAACTTAACGGGATCGTCTAGATCCATTTCCAGCTTAAGGACGTAGTGGTCCATTTAATATATAGCCGTCGGGACCCGTCACCTCTCTGCCAACGTTGAAGGATTACAACGACATGTGTCAGAGGAGTTCGGAGATGTACCATTGAACCAAAGTTGATTGGGGGTCTTATAGTCCAATTTGGGACTAAAGTCTGTTTGAATGTTTAAGGATACGTTAGCCATATTTGACCCTAAGATCAACTTAAACGGGATCGTTTAGATCCGACAAAAGAGCATTTGGGAGCTCTATTGTTCTAGTTTAGGGACATTGCGGTCCATTGGTAGTTTAGGGACATTGCGGTCCATATTCCAGTTTAGGGACGTGGTGGTCCATCGCCAGTTTAGGGACGTGGTGGTCCATATTCCAGTTTAGGGACGTAGTGGTCCATTATTAGTTTAAGGACGTTTCGGTCCAGCATTAGTTTAAGGACGTTTCGGTCCACGAGTTTAAGGACCCCGCAGTCCGTATACGTATGTGTGTGGTCGTCGGGACCCGTCACCTCTCTGACGACGTTGAATGATTACAACGACATGTGTCAGAGGAGTTCGGAGATGTACCCTCGAACTAGATATAAATTGATTTAAGAGAGCAATCTTGCTCAGTAAATTTAATTTGAGGACTTACGGCCAGAATTGGGCTAAATCCAGTTGAAAATTTTCAACATTTTATTTACTTTTGCATTGCATTTCTTTTTATTTTTATTTGGGCTCTACCCATAAAGGATGCAGAGCATCAATTTGTTTTGGTCTCTGCCATTTATAAATGATGCAAAGCATCTACTTTGTTTGGGCTCTGCCCTTTTTTTTTTAAATGCATAGCATTTTTTATTATTTCGTTTGGGCTCTGCCCATTTATAAATGATGCAGAGCATCAATTCTGTTTGGGCTCTGCCCATTTATAAATGATGCTGAGCATCAATTTTGTTTGGGCTCTGCCCTTTTTATTGCGTTACAATTTAATTAGGCCTGCTTGGTCTTTTTGATTTGGGCCTGGCCCTTTAGAAAATGCATTGCATTTATCAGGCGCTTTGCGCCAATCAGAGAGCGCAAGCGCTTGTAGTGTTGACACGTGTCACGCAAGCGCAGTGCGCTGCGGTAATGTGCTGCGCCTGCGCTGCTGACACGTGGCGCACTCTGGGGGCTTGCGCCAACCAAGGAGCGCAACAACGCAGTTTGCAAGTGCAAGACACTATGATTTGAGAATCTTTTAGATTCAAGAACCAATGGTTCATAAAAGAAGTGCAAAGCACTATTCGTTTTCTTGATCTAATTTAGATCAAAGAAAAACAAGTTTTTTCTTATTTCAGGAACCAAAGGTTTATAAAAAAGTGCGAAGCACTGTTCTTTATTTTGTTTTTCTTGTTTTAAAGAACCAGTGGTTCATAAGAAGTGCAAAGCACTGTTTATTATGTGAAGATCATTGATCTTGTTCTTAGATCAATGATCTATTAGAAGAAATTTCTTTTATTTTGTGAAGGTTTTTTACCTTTTTCTTGAAACTTCTTCAGAGTTCTCTCTGTTTGAAGTTCTTGATTTCTCAAGAATGTTAATGCCTTTGAATTGAGGTCTAGGGTCCTTTTTATAGTGCCCATAAATTAGTTAAAGAGATCTTTCTCTGAGTAATTTGGAGAATTTTTCCCACTGTTGGATCTTTGATCCAAGGGCTTCTGTTTTACAGAAGAAAATCTTCTTGTTTTAACAAGAACAAAAAGATTTCTTTAGAATCTTGATTCTGTTTGGCGCAAATGCCCCAGCGCGTGACACGTATCACGCAGCGCACAGCGCAGCGCAACTGCGCTAGCGCATCTGCGCTGACACGCGTCGCGCAGCCCAAAGCGCAGCGCAACTGCGCTAGCGCATCTGCGCTGACACGCGTCGCGCAGCGCAGCGCTTGCGCAACTGAAGCGTTGCTTCCTTTAATTTTACTTTAAATAGAGCTTTGCTCTGATTGGGTGCGCTGCTTTGAGCGCTGCGCTGATGTGTCTGCGCCTGACACGTGGCGCGCTGCGCCCGGGATTTGAAGCGTTGCTTCAAAAATTTGAATTTTGAATTTCCAGCAGAGCTTTGCTCTGATTGGGGGAAACAAATGCCCCCCACCGTTGCGCTCACGTGGTGCGCACGTGAGTGCAGCGGTGGCAAGCTCCTGACCGTTGGATCAAGGGGTGAGCTGAAGGGGCGCAAGCGCCTTATAAATAGGACCTATGGCCCTTAAAAAAATCTTCACCCCTTTTTCAAGATTCTTGATTTCAACAGAGCTTTGCTCTTGCTTAAGAACTTCAGAGCTTTGCTCATTTCCAAAGTTAGAAACTTTAGGTAAAACTTAATTTAGATCAAATTAATTTAAATTAATCTTCACCAAAGAGCTTTGCTCTCACAGATCTTTTGATCTAAAGAGATCCCCATTGGGGTTTCATACACAGAGCTTTGCTCTCAAAAACTTATAGATCTGCAGAGATCTTGTTTATGGGTTCTAACCCATGAACAGAGCTTTGCTCTTGGATCAACTGTAGATCTTTTAGATCTGAAAAATGAAGAATTTTTTCATAAGTTTTTCATGGATTTTTCAAGATTCCAAAAAATTTAAATCCTTTTAAGTGTAAAAATTTTCTGATGGACCTTTCCATTATTACCACAGAGCTATGCTCTTTTAAAGGATTTTATTCTTTTGAGACCAGAATTTGACAAGTGTCATTCTGTGGCAGAGCTTTGCTCTGAAAGAGGAGATTTTCTCCTTGTCTCTAGAGATTCCCCATTGATGATAATATTCTCTTGGGGATTTTTTTTCTTTAACCGACAGTCTCATCCAATGATGAGACTGTCTTATTAAATGAGGCATTTTCATCCAGATTTTGTGGGTCCCCATTTGGTCTCCCACCTACTGCACTACAGTGTGGTATAATTAATTTTAATTTAATTAATTTTTAAATTCAACTAATTTTAAATTTTTAAACGCCAAGCATTGGAATTGCAGCACTAACGACTGTTTCTTGTTCTTTTGCAGTGACCATGTCTCTCGATACCTCGTTCCCGTTCGTCCGCTCGGAAGAAGGGTTTCCTGAAGCACCCTTGGACCGTGACGTCTTGGCTATGATTAGGGACTACGACCCGGAATATAAGAGTCGCCACCTTTGGGGGTCGTGGTATAACCAGATCATCATGGATCGACGGAGCTTCACGTGCGCCGTACCGTCAGAACCCATCATGGCGATTCACTATGCTACCCCATCCTCGGTGCAGTATGCCGTGGAGATGGTTGATTGGACCTCAAAGGGCTTTCTTCTTCCTGCTATGGATGCGATTCCGGTCCAGCGTCCTATGGTTATGGATATCCTATGACGCCGTATCTGTCAGGGCGAGGCGCGACCCTGGGGGCAATCATATAACATTGGTCTGATCCCCCGCCACCCGATCGGTTATCTGCCGTGGGCCCGGTACATCCTGTCGACGAAGAAGTCGCAGTTGATAAAGTTAGGATTGTATACCGCGGTGTACGTCTCTCTGTTCCAATATCCCACGCTCCCCACCTGGTGGTTCAAGGCTTTCCTGGAGCAGTGGAACATTCCTACCCACACTTTCCTCGCCATGGATCGGGAAGTGTCAATCTCTCTGGAAGAGTTTACGGAGGTATCCGGTTTACCGGTTATAGGGGAACACTATGAGGAGTTGCTCCCGACAGACGAATACGTCTTTGGTGCTAGGCCGGTGGTAAGGGGGCTCACGCCGGAGAATGCTGTTCAACACCAATTCCCAAGCTTGATTAAAGTGTTGAACATCTATGAGTCCCTTTTTATCGAACATGGGAGTCGGGGAATTAACTTTGAGGATTTCATCGCTCGGTTCCTTCACCCAAGCGTCCTCTCATCAGAAGCTGCCAAGTTCGCTACCCTGGATGACCCTTTCGGTCTAGGTGTGGACAACCTGCCGGAGAAGGAGATAGACCAAAACGGTTTTTTCCTTCCGGACTTCCCGACTATGTCTTTTGCAGAAATTGCGGCCCCCGGGATGGACGAGGAGGCCTTTTTCTTATGATTTCTCGGGTTGTGGCTGAGTTGGTTTGCGATCCCAATGCACTCTCACCGTATGCGGCCTTCTGTCTTTTACCCAGCCCACCGGATGGCCATCGGGGTAAAGGTGGCCGTTGGGATCGCTGGCTTGGCACACCTATATCATGGCCTCAGTGGAGCAGCGGATGCTAATGAGCCCGGGGTACTGCACGTGGTCCTCCCGATGCACTACTTTGTATCCTGGCTCGAGCTACACACGGCGGGTGTCTTCGGCATGCACAAAAGGCCCTCGTTCTTCGACAAGTGCGGTTTCCCTCGAATTATACAGCTGATCGGCGCATCAATTGTGACCCCATCACCACGGAACGCCAGGGGTTTACTCCTTCGCTCTCACACCGTTGGAGCCGGGATGTCCTTTATTGACAAGGTGTTGACTATTGGAAAGGCGTCCACCACTGCGGTGCGACCATTACAAGACTCCTTTAAGGATGGAGCCTCAGTTTTGACGGCCCGGGAGACCCTTCACTTATACTCTATTAGACCGGGCTTCCTTGTCTTCAGGCAGAATGGTGCGGCGATTTTCATGAGATATAACTCGCATCGTTTTGCCCAACAACTGGGCTACGATCAAGGGGTCCCCTTGGAAGCTTTCCTGCTGGAACCCGCTGCCACTGAAGAAGGGATGGAGAACGCGCTGCATCATTTCATGCGCCTGAATATGGGTTCTCATTTTTTTATCAGTGCGCCGGCTTGCGCTCCACGACTCCTCAACGTGTACAAAGACTGGTACAATCATGCAACAGGAGCCGTTATAAAGGAGGAAAGGCGACTGCTGGTTAACCGTAAGGGTGCGCCTCCAGGCAGTGACCGCAACGCTCCTTTGGTTCCTAGGAATCCAGTAGTTGCCCCTCTAAAAGAGGTTAGAACCGGGTCATCGCGTGCGCAAAGTCCTCCGCACGGATTGCCGCTTCCCGATATTACAGATGCAGCCCCAGCGCCCTGTGCTCCAGTGGAGACAGTGGTTGTAGCTTCGCCGGAGTCTGGCGTGGGTGCAGACATCGGGACCCGCCGTCCCAAGGTGGCTGCTAAACGGAAGTCGATCCCACGTGCACCTAGGGTCGGAGGGCAGAAGAAAAAGAAGTCGCTCTTCGCTGCAGACGTCGTGTTCGGTCAGGAACCCCACGCTCCCTATGCCGACGGCCTGAGTGAATATGGGACTAACGATGGATTATTCATGCCGCCGCCGGATGATACGGACTTGGAGGCCGCTCTCGAAACTTCAGCGTGGTTGGCAAGGCGTGACGCATGGCTGGCTAAGCTTGCGGATTCAGGTAATCACTAGTCGCATTTATTTTTTTGCATCATATCTTTATTATTGCCTTTGACTAATATTTTTCCTTCTTTTCTTCCAACAGGCATCACTACTGAAGAAGCCATTGCCGCTTCACTCAAGACCTTCCAAGAGGAGGAACGCCTTAGAGCGTCTTTAAGCCTCAGTAAGTTTCGACTCATCAAGTTTTTATTCTCCTTGTGTTATGGTCAATCTAATCTCTCCCTTTTTTTATTGCAGAAACCTTGATGCCGTTCCCACCAGGTGACGCAAATGTTTTGCCAGCTGCCGATGTTCATGCTTCTCTGGGCTACTGCAGGAGGTTCGTCTTGAAGAGCCGATGAGAGACGCCTTAAAGGATCTGGAGGCATCTTTAAATGAGGACGACGACGCTTCGATGAAGGAAGCGTCAAAGAGGTCCATCGTGACAGCCCGGGAGGAACGGAAGCGGTCGAGGCGCGAAGCAAAGGCATGCAGGGCTGCCTTGGCCATTGGAGCGGGCCCAAGCACCATCCCTTGTGCTGACACTCCGTCAGAAGATCCCCCGGTCGCCCTGTCTACAGCTCATAGACAGGCGATCCGCTCCAATAGAGAGGCTAATGACAAGTCTACCTCAGGTAATACTTCTTTCAGAATTTTGTTATAAGACTTTTAAAGCTGTCGGTTTTTATATGTTCTACCCTGCAGGGCCAAGCCCAACCGAGGGGGAGGCGGAGACTGTCGAACCTGAGGGGCTGAGGGGAGAGACATTGGTCGAGCCAGAGTCGGTGGCGGATGACACAGCTGGGATTGCTGGGCCCGAGGTAATGGTTGACGAACTGGTCATGTCCACTATACCTGAGCAAGCGGTTGTTGCTGAGCCCGAGGTAGCAGTGGGCGGATTGCCTGAGGCCGATGACCTTGTGGTGACGGTGGAAGAGACAACCGCGAATGCTGAACCCGAGGGAGTAGCGGGTGAGGTGGCCATGATTCCCGAGGACGAGCCAACCGCTCCTTCTCAGGAATCTGGCAATGCTCCAGTCATAGCCCTCTCTGTCTATGGTCCTCCGCCGTCTCCAGGTCTCGCGAGCACGACAACGGTTCCCATTGAGTCGGGTGATGAGGCCACGGGCGGTGGCTTCATGTCGATGGAGGAGGGAGTCTCCTCCGTTTCGGCCGGCAGCTCACCAGGTAAATCCCAAGTTACTGTCCTCTTTATCTTACAATCTTTTCTGACGAGTTTACATTTGTTCGTAATGCAGGTGCAGCCAGTGTCGATGCGCCATTGCTCGAGGGAGCGCCTTCAACTACTGTCTTGGCGGTGGTCACCCCTCAGCCCTCCCTCATACCATCGAAGATGTTGGAAGGTATGTGTTTGCAATTTATTAATCTTATCTTTTCAGACGTATAATTTGTGTACTAAAGTCATACTGTTGTGTCTTTCAGGAGTCCTTTTTGACCATCTTTATCAGGTGTTGCTCCCACACTTCTCCTTCCCATCCGAACTCGCTTCTTCCTTTGGTGGCGCTGGTGAGTATGATTTCCATTGATATCTTTCTTTTTCATTGATGGAATTACTTCTAACCCTTTTTTTCTCATCTCGACTGCAGTGCTACAGATTGAAGGAGGGGATAAAAGATCGGCTGCGCCACCGGCCCTTCCGGCCTTGCCACCTGTCTCAGCTGGTACGGCGACTATCACATTGATAACTCCCCCCTTTTTATTTTCTGTACTGTTATCTGATCACATCCCGTTTCTTTTCAGCTGTCGTTCCGGTCTCGGCGCCCTTCGAGCCTCGCATCACAATGCCGGCAGGTCCATATCTGAGACATCCATCTTCGAAAGGCGTCGCGAATAGTCTGTGCATGTTGAGTGACTACGTCGAGGAACTCGACGTTGAAACTCCTGCATCTTTCGCAGACTTCGCTACGGCGGTTAACCCGATGTTGGTGATACTCGTGAACTTTCATGATGAGGGTATCATCGCATCTTGGGTTAACCATTGCAGGGAGATCGAGACCCGCCTGCATCAGTTGGAGTCGATGCATCCTGCTCCCGAGACCTTAGCCGCCAGTAATCAAAGAGCAGCGTGGATTGAGCAGAGCGCTTCTTACTTCCATCATCTCGAACAAGAAGTCATTTTAAGGCGTAAGGAGCGCGGTGAGACTTCGAGCAAGTATGCCCAATTGCATGCTCGGGTGGAGGCCAATGCTGCACGGCTGAAAGTTGTCTTTAAGGGCCTTCTGCAATGTCTTTCCGAAGGGTTATCGTTGAGGCAACAGCTTGACGTTATCGAGCGGGATGCACCCAGCCAAGAAGCAGCCCAGAAGGCGGCCGAGGAGCAACTTTCATTTTTTTTACAGCAGCGGGCCCAGGTGGAAGCGGAGGTGGCCGCGGCAGCCACTCAGGAGGAGGCGCTGAAGGAAGTGCGAGAGCAGCTTGCGGATTTACTAAAGACACTTCCTCCTCAGTAGCTATCCTTCTTTGTATCGTTTGTACTTGTAGATAAAAAAATGTGTATATATATATATATATATATTTTTTTTATTCTTTAACATAATGTATCATGTACCCAATCAAGTTTATGAATAAAAGATACACATTTTCTTTGTAATGTCTTGTGTCATTTTCTCCGTCTTTTCTTTCTTTTATTATCAGCATGACATCTTAGTAAACATGGTTGACAGATAATTAGAGCAAGCATCTTGACTTCCTTAAGAAATAGCGATGGCTTAGGCCGCAGGTTCAGATCTGCTGCCTAAGACTTTTCAACTCTATGAGCCGTGAGGGTCTCATAGAGATTTTTCTCCCTACGGATCGAGAGGATCTCGTAGGTGGGTTTTTCTCCTTAGGAGTCGTGAGGATTCCTAAGTGTGTTTTCTCTTATAGGTCGTAAGGATCCTGTAAGAGAAATTTTCCCTCTTACGAGTCGAGAGGACTCGTAAGCAGTTGTTTCCCTCCTTGTCGAAACTCGACTTCGGAGAGTGAGACCCGTGAATAGTATGCAAGAGACCGTTTTAGATCGACTTGCAGGGTCCCATTGTTCAGGAAGCAAGTTTTTTAGTCCCTGCTGCCTGAGGCTTCATCTTGCAAGTTGAGACGAATCGGGAATTTTCCCGCGGAGATACTGGTTTCTCTGCGAGCCGACGCCAATCAGGAGGCTTTCGTCAAGGATTGTTTGTTTCCCTGAGTTGAGGTATTTGCTAAGGATTATTTGTTTCCTTGGTGCCAAGGATTATTTGTTTCCCTGGTGTTGAAACGAGTCGAGAATTTCCCACGGAGGCACTGGTTGCTCTGCGAGTCGACGCGGATCAGGAGGCTCTCATCAAGGATTGTTTGTTTCCCTGAGTTGAGGTATTTGCTAAGGATTATTTGTTTCCTTAGCGCCAAGGATTATTTGTTTCCCTGGTGTTGAAACGAGTCGAGAATTTCCCACGGAGGCACTGGTTGCTCTGCGAGTCGACGCGGATCAGGAGGCTCTCATCAAGGATTGTTTGTTTCCCTGAGTTGAGGTATTTGCTAAGGATTATTTGTTTCCCTAGCGCCAAGGATTATTTGTTTCCCTGGTGTTGAAACGAATCGAGAATTTCCCACGGAGGCACTGGTTGCTCTGCGAGTCGACGCGGATCAGGGGGCTCTCATCAAGGATTGTTTGTTTCCCTGAGTTGAGGTATTTTCGAAGGATTATTTGTTTCCCTAGCGCCAAGGATTATTTGTTTCCCTGGTGTTGAAACGAATCGAGAATTTCCCACGGAGGCACTAGTTGCTCTGCGAGTCGACGCGGATCAGGAGGCTCTCATCAAGGATTGTTTGTTTCCCTGAGTTGAGGTATTTGCTAAGGATTATTTGTTTCCTTGGTGCCAAGGATTATTTGTTTCCCTGGTGTTGAAACGAATCGAGAATTTCCCACGGAGACACTGTTTTCTCTGCGAGTCGATGCGAATCAGAATTTTCTTCGTCAAGGACGCTTGTTTCCTCGAGTCAAAGGATTTGCCGAAGACACTGGTTTCTTCGGGGTTGGGATGAACCGTCGAAATTTGGCTTCGCTTTCTGGCGTAGCCTGTTGGGAAAGTATGGTTCCCTCTTTGTTTTGCGCCCTTGGATTGTGTACAGGGATCGATGTGATCTCAGCTGTAGGGCCAAAGTTTTATCATTTTTTTGTGTTATTTCCGCGATGCTCTATCATTTCAGCTTTTATATCGCGAAGGTCGCGATTGCCCAATCATTTCGGCTATTTTTCGCGGTGCCCAATCATTTCGGCTATTTATTTTATTTTCACTCGCTGCTTTTTTATTGCGATTTGCCCAATCATTTCGGCTATTTCGTATGCATATGTTTTTTTTTACTTGCTGCTTTTTATTGCAAGTTGCCCTATCATTTCAGCTATTTCGTATGCATGTGTGGCTTACCGGCTTTTCACCGTAAACCTGAAATTAAACACCGATTTCGGCATCAGCACCGCTACAACTGGGATATTACCAGGAGCGAATCATCATTTGCCTCCGTCGATGTTGAACAAAGGTGGCTTAGCGAACAGGGTTAAGGTCCTGTCGACTAAGGCTTTTAACTTCATGAGCCGTAAGGGTCTCACAAAGGTATTTCTCGCTACAAGTCGTGAGGATCTTGTATGTGTATTTTCTCCTTAGGAATCGTGAGGATTCCTAAGTGTATGTTCCTCTGTAAGTCGTAAGGATCCTACACGAGGGTTTTCTCCTTGTAAGTCGAGAGGACTTATAAGGGTTGTTCATCATGTGCATATATCCCCAGTCACGGATGTGACTTGGTTAGGGAAATTTTTATTCGCGCCCGTGGATTGTATACAAGGGTCAGTATTGAGCCACTTGTAGGGCAATATCGGAAGTTGTGGGGGTTGCTTAAGCACAGGTTTAGGTCTATGTAACTTAAGACTTTCAACTCTTATGAGCCGTGAGGGTCCCATAAGAGAGTTCTCCTTACGAGTCGTGAGGATCTCGCAAGTGTATTTTCTCCTTAGGAATCATGGGGATCCCTAAGTGTGTTGCTCTCTTGTGAGTCGTAAGGATCTCACGCGGGTGGTTTCTCCTTACAAGGTCGAGAGGACCTTATAAGTGTCTTTTAACGAGGTTGTGCCCTTTCAGGTTTTCACAAACACTCGCCGGTAGTCCTGCTGTTTTTAATCACGGAGCCCTTTCGGGTTTTCATCCGTGCCCATTTTGCTTATGGACATACCGTTTTTATTATATATATATTTTTATTCATTTTCTTCTTCTCTTTTTTTTTCCGAGGTCGCGCCCTTTCGGGTTTTCACGAACACTCGCCGGTAGTCCTGCTGTTTTTACTCACGGCGCCCTTTCGGGTTTTCATCTGTGCCCTTTTTTGCTTATGGACATACCGTTTTTATTTATTTATATTTTTTTAATATTTTTTTATTTTGTCAGCCTACGGATGCTGCGGTATTAGTTTAAGGACGTTTCGGTCCGCTATTAGTTTAAGGACGTTTCGGTCCAGCATTGAGAAAGCTGACTGCTGCTTATAAAGCCTGAGCTGAGGAAGATAGCGAGCGAACATAGTCGTCGTCATCTATCATTGACCTAGGCTGTGGCTCATTAAGCGTAGTATTTCTTTAGGAAGCGACCGTTTATTGGCCTGAAAGGCCTTTCACCGTGCATGTCCATGAGTAGATATGCCTCACCCTGGTAGACCTTATATATGATGTACGGGCCTTCATAGTTTGGCTCAAATTTTCCCCGCTTGGCGCGATTGGGGATCATAGGCCTTTTGACCACCAGCACAAGTTCGCCTTGGCGAAATGTCCTCGGTCGGGTCAATCTTTCATATGAGCGCGTCATCTTTGCTTTATAGGCCTCCAGATTTTGCTGCGCTATGAGCCGGGTCTCATCGAGGGCATCAAGCTCCTCAAGCCGAAGGTTAGCATTTTCTTCATCTGTTAGCTCGCAGTGGACTGCCACTCTTAGAGAGGGTAACTCTATTTCGAGGGGGAGTATTGCTTCTGTACCGAATACCAACGCGTACGGCGTTGTGTTTGTGGCCGTCTTGAACGTAGTTCGATACGCCCAGAGAGCTTCTTGCAGTCTTTCGTGCCAGTCTTTCTTATTTCGTGACACCGTTTTCTTCATGATCTTTATCAAGGTCTTGTTGAAGGCCTCGGCTAGACCGTTAGCTCGCGGATTATAAACCGAGGAATATCTCCAGTCTATATTGTGCTATTGCGCGAAGCGACTGATCTTATGGCTTCTGTAAGCTGGCCCGTTATCGTAGATGATCCGGCGCAGAGTTCCAAACCGATATATGACGTGCGTCTTGAATAAATGGAGGATATTCTCTGTCTTCACTTCCCTCAGTGGTACTGCTTCTGCCCATTTGGAGAAGTAGTCAGTCGTCGCCAGGATGAAACGATGTCCTCTAGACGATGCTGGTTCGATGGGGCCGACTATGTCAGTTCCCCACATTTCGAACGGCCAGCTAGCCACTGTTGGATGTAGTGGATTCGGATGCTGGTGGATGAAGTCCCCATGAATTTGGCACGAGCGGCACTGCTTCGCATACTCAAGGCAGTCTTGGATCATCGTGGGCCAGTAGTAGCCCATCCGTTTAATCTTCAACTTCATCTTCGGGCCCGCTTGGTGATAACCGCAGAGTCCGTCGTGAACTTCCTGAACGACTCTTTTCGCTTCGTCAGGTCCGAGACATCTCAGCCACAGAGAATCAAGTGACCTCTTGTACAGAGTATCATTGACGAAGGCGAAAGACAGAGCTCGTTTCATGAGCTGATGTCTTGAGGACGCATCTTCAGGCGTTCGACGGTGTTTGAAGTAGTCTATAAAGACTTCTCTCCAATCCTCGGTATTTTCCCGATCTTTTATTTGCAGGGTCGTTTGCTCAGTCGCTCCCTTCGATTCGGGTGATTCCGGAGATATTTCTGCTGGGGCAAGCATCCGACGGCTTTGTACCACAATTCTGACGTCATCAAGGTTCTCGTCGGCCAGTTCCTTGGCGAGCTTGGCCAACGCATCCGCTTTGTTGTTTTCCGCGCGCGGTATGTTCTCCAAAGTATAGGAAGGAATTTGGGTCAACAGTTGCTGCACCTTTTCGCCGTATTTCACCAACTCTGGTTTGCACGTTTGGTAGTCACCGTTTACTTGACTAACGACCAGCTGGGAGTCTCCGTATATGAGGAGGTTTTCAATTCCCATGTCGATGGCGATCTCGAGGCCTGCTATCAAAGCTTCGTATTCGGCTTCATTGTTTGTCTTCAGCTCTGTTAGGGAGAAAGCAAAACGCATTATCCCTCCCTGTGGAGTTACAAAGATAAGGCCTACCCCCGATTTGATTATAGGGGTACTTTGTTTGCGCTTCTTCACGGAAGATGCACCATCGAAATAAAGCTCCCATCGGGTATCACCACTGTCGATCGCGTCAAACGCATGTTCATCTGGAAGATCGCAATTCAGAGGAGAATCGGCGGGTATCGGATGTTCAGCGAGGAAGTCGGCGATGGCCTGGCCTTTCACTGCCTTGAGAGGTTGATACGTTATCGAGAACTCCATCAAGAGCAAGGCCCATTTAGCGAGTCCCCCATCAATATGGCCTTTGACATTAAATATTTAAGGGGGTCCACCTTCGAAATGAGACGGACTTCATGCGCCAACCATAGTGTCTAAGCTTTGTTATCGCGAAGATCAACGCCAGACAGTGTTTTTCAATGGGGGAGTAGTTGCTTTCTGCCCCCAGCAGAACTCGACTTAAGTAGTATAGTGCTCTTTCCTTCCCTTGATCGTTCTCTTGTGCCCATAATGCGCCTAAGGAGCTTTCGAGAGCGGTTGTATAAAGAATGAGGGGCTTTCCCTTGACTGGAGCAGCCAGCACTGGCGGGTTCTGCAGGTATTGTTTGATCTCGTCTAGCGCGCTTTGGCATTTTTGGTCCCAAACGAACGGGGTTCCCTTCTTCATCAGGTGGCTATAGGGATGACACTTTCCTGAAAGGTTGGCTATAAATCGCCGTATATATGCGAGCTTCCCTTGGAGAGACCACAGCTGTTTGAGGGTCCTTGGCGGAGGCATTTCCATGATCGCCTTGATCTTTGACGGATCTATTTCGATACCCCGGTGTCGGACGATGAATCCCAGGAATTTGCCCGAGGAAACTCCGAATGCACATTTGAGGGGGTTCATCTTCAAGTTGTATTGTCGAAGGCGTTGAAATACGGTCTTCAAATGCTCGAGATGTTCCTCGTATGATTTGCTTTTAACCACGAGATCGTCGATATAGCATTCGACGATTTCGTGTATAAGGTCATCGAAGATCTTCGTCATGGCCCTCTGGTAGGTGGCGCAGGCGTTCTTTAAACCGAAGGGCATCACCTTGTAGCAGAATATACCCAAAGGAATCCTGAAGGCGGTGTGCTTCTGGTCTTCGGGATGCATTTTTATCTGATTATATCCTGACGAGCCGTCCATGAAGGAGAAAACCTCATGAGTGGACGTGTTATCTATCATCAGTTCAGTGACTGGCACTGGGAAATCGTCCTTTGGACAGGCTTTATTGAGATCCCAGAAGTCCACGCATATACGCACTGTCCCATTTTTCTTCATCACCGGGACGATGTTGGCGATCCATTCAGGGTATTGAACTTCCTGGATGAAGCCAGAGTCGATCAGCTTCTTGACCTCGGCATTGATACTCATCTCAAGCTCGAGCCGCATTCTTCTCAGCGCCTGTTTGACTGGCTTGACATCCGGAGATATCGCCAATCTATGCACAGCAATTTCTGGATCTAGTCCCGGCATTTCGGAATAATTCCATGCGAAGCAATCCCTATGCTGTAGAAGCACGTCCTTTAACGCAGCTACCCTTTCTTCAGATAGCAGCTCGCTGATGAATGTCGGTCGCGGGTCATTCGCCGTTCCCAACTCAATTTTCTTAAGGTTATCTGCAGTGGTATGGATTCCATCTTCCAGTTCTTTTGGCGCTGGTGCGAATTCTGAGATTACCTCGTCGTTGCTGTTTTCGAAGCACCAGGGAAGGTCATCCATGTTCTCGGGCTCTTCTTTTGACATTGTTATCATATGACAAGTTCGAATTCGCTTCCAATCCCAATGTGGAACTGGTTCTTCTTCCGTGGCCTTGGGTTCGTGCTTCTGTGGCGGCGCTACCCTCCACTTGTCAAGCTGATACTGATCTTCAACCCAATTCTTGAAGGTGAAGCAGTCTTCGAGAGGATGCCCTACCACTCGGTGATAAAAGCAATAGTTTGGGTGTGAGACCTCGCCTGCTTGTTCGGGGTGTTTAGACCCCGGCAGTGTAAGCATCTGATATTTTAAAGCGAGGTCAAGTATTTTCTTCGTCTTGTCCCGAGGAAAAGAGTATGCTCGACCCATTTTTCTCATGAGGGATAGATTGGAACTGCTTGGTTCCCGCTTGCGTGGCCTTTTAGCCCCGCTTCGTTGCTGTTGAGCGCCTTTTTCGCGTTTCGACTTGTTTCTGCCTCTTCGTCGGGCCTTCTTTATAACAGGTTGACAAAGAGCGGCATTTTCATCTTTCACGGCCTGTTGGAGAAGGCGTTGCGTTTTGGCTTTCTCGTAGATGACCATTTCGCGGTTATGATCGTCCCGGACTTTTTGACCCGCTTCCTTTATAAGCTTGTCCATTTGTTCTTCGAACGACGGACTGGGCACTTTTGCATCTGGAACTTTCACTGGTTCAGGATTGGCGTCCTCCCATTGAGCATCCGCTTCTTCATCGAAGTCATATACGACGTAGCAACCGTGTCGTAGCTCTCGTTTCTTTGACCGGATGTATCCAAGCCCGATTGTCTCCATTCTCCCATTAGGCAGTTTGCGTTGAGTCCCGGGAACGTTCCAGACTTTGTCATAGAACTTGGCTTTTCGAACGGTCTGCTTGAAGGATATCCCCTGGCGCTTCAGCAGCCTCTTCAGGCCTTCTGTATAATATCTGGGGAGACGGATAGGCTGAAGCCTATCAAGCGTAGGATCCGCGCCATGCCAGATTTCTTTCTCCACTCTGGTTTCTTCAGAGCGGTAGAATAGAATTGCTTTTTCACTTTCTCGCCTGGCAGGGATATAGAACGTTTGCAGCTCTTCTACATTGTAAATATTAAGTGCATCCAGTTCTTTATGGTGTTTAAGCGGCACTATGGCGACTTGTAGACTTTGTTCTTCATCAGCGAACGTTCGTATTGAAGGTCGAGCAGAGAATACAGCATGGATCTCATCTTCCGAGTCGCTACCAAAGATCAACGTAGGAGCGGACGGTCCTGGCTTATTGTGTTGAATGGTGGCGTTAGCTTTGTTGTCCGGCTTGTGACACATTTCCGTGTCTTCGAAAGCGGAGCGGCGGACCTGAATACACTATCTCCTCTTCCTCCTCGGTATCACTCCCGAAAACAGGGATGGTGGCGTTAGCTTTGTTGTCCGGCTTGTGACACCTTTCCGTGTCTTCGAAATCCGGTAAGAAGTATTTGGAATCTTCATATTTGCGGACTTCGTTCACGGAAAACGGATTCAGTTCTCCCGCCACGGTATACTCGAGACCATCCTTAGCATACTTCATACACTGATGTTGTGTAGAAGGGATGACATTGTATTCGTGTAACCATGGTCGGCCGAGCAAAGCATTGTAGCATGTCTTGGCATCTATGACGTGGAACTTAATGTCCGTGACGAGTAGCCCAAAGCGTAGCGTCAGTATCACAGACCCAAGAGTTCTTGATGACTGAGAGTCAAATCCGGAGATGGTGATCTTGTCTATCTTTATATCATGGCAGTATCCTGAGACATAAAGGGGGTGATTGTGTTCGCACGTCCCAAGGAGAAGGTCTTCATCACCAAAAGCGACATCGGCCGTGTGCACTTCCTCCAATTCATCTTTCATCTTTTCCTCGGCCAGGAAAGCTTGAAATTGCTCTGGATCCTGTAGCGCCTTGATTAACGAATCTTTCGCCTCCTTTGATAGCAAAAGGGCGTCAAGAATGCTGAGCTGCGAGGGTAGTTTCCTCAGATGCGCTAAGACGTTGTAATCCACCTTATTCTTCTTCGGCGGGTCCTTGGCGCTTAGCTCCCCCAGAACTTGGTCATCTAAGACGATATCTTCAGAGACCTTTTCTTTCCCTTTATCTTTTCTGTTTGAGGGTCCGAGATTCTTTTCAGGCAGCGTCCGATTCCGCAGCCGAATATTTTCGCAAACCTTCAGAGACCTTTTCTTTCCCTTTATCTTTTCTGTTTGAGGGTCCGAGATTCTTTTCAGGCAGCGTCCGATTCCGCAGCCGAATATTTTCGCAAACCTTCGGCTCTTCTTCTTTTCCCGAAGTGGACTCTTTAAAGAGAGGGGCAAGTTCCAGCTCCTCATCAGAATCGCTCCCGAATGTAGGCACTTATGACCCGCCGGTGTTAACCATGCGACAATCGCCGGTAGTTCTTTTAAGCCCTTCGGTCGTATTTCTTTGCTCCCGATGAGTTTTGCGCTTTTCCCGCTTAAAGCGTTGTCGATGGGTAATGTATCCTTGCCACCATCTATCGAAAGCTTTGCACTCTTGAGTGGGGTGCGAAACCTTCTGATGATATAAGCAATAGGAGGGGTGCATTTCTATTTCACCAGTAATTTTTCCTTCGGAGGATGGTAGCTTCATGCCCATTGATATGGCCTTAGCAAACATTTTCCTCATCTTGAATTGACTTTTGTCGGTAGTGGAGGTATTTTGCTCTATAGGGATTGTCTCAGCTCTTTCATTAAGTCGCTGGCGCTTGGCCCTTTCAAATATGGCCGTCTCGCGTTCTCGACCAGCTTTACTTTTCAACCGAGCTTCATTAAGGAATGCGTCAATTACTTCATCTGATGGCCCCAGAATTTTTGATTCAGGATCTGCCCCAAGCGTTTCAGTATAAGGAGTCTCCTCGTCGTTCATGAACGAATGGGAAATCACATGACAGCTCGCCACATATTCTTCAGATTCATCAGATGAACTTTCTCCCTCATCTTCCTCTTGAAAGACATGATTGAGGAACTCTTGGGATGTGATGGGAGCCTGTGCCTTCTGATTGTATTCCTCCAGCGCGTCAATTTGTTTTTGCAAGTCCGTGCGCTTGTCGCCAGGCTTCACGGGCTTCTTAGATTTCTTCTTCTTCTTTTTCGAGGATTTTGACGGCTGGTTGCGAGTGCTTGGGCCACCACCATCGGTCTTTGGAGTTGTACGTGGCTTCAACATCCCCTCAATGATCTGCGGTTCCAACGGGTTCTTCCACCTAATCGCTGGACATGTCTGAAGATCGTTTAGCATCCTCTTTGTCTTGGCTGATAATACAACCTCCCAAGGAGCTTCTTCAACGACGGAGCATGTTGCCCCCGACGTATTCGTCCCCTTAGAGGTGTGGGGCTGCGGGGGATTCACCTTCCATTTGTCAGATAACGCGAATTTGCCCTGTCGGTACTGGTTTTCAAGCCAATTTTTAAAAACGTAGCAATCTTCGATCGGATGGCCCAGTACTCGATGATAAGGACAGTAGTTGGGCTCATTGACATCACTTGGTTGCAACGGACGTTTTGGATCCGGCAGATTTATGAGTCGGTTGCGCAACACCAGCTCGAATAACCTTCTCGTTTTATCGCGAGGAAAAGAGTAAGAACGTCCTAGCCTTTCCTCAAGGGCTACGTACGGACGCATATTATTTTGACGAACAACCGGCTTCGAGTCGCTCGGTTGTTGTTGAGCATTAGCGACGACGATCGCTTTTCCCTTTCCTTTGTCATTTCAAGAGTCCGACTTTGGAAGAGGGGGTTTATGACCCATCTGATCCATTTGCGCTAGCTTGTCAATCAAGGCCTGGAAGGTAGTCGGCTTGAAAAACATCATGAATTGCGAGATGGTTGCTTGCGGATCAAGGGTTCCCACAAACATACCCACCGCGGGAGCTTCTTCAATGCGCTGCTCGCACTTCGACCATAAGTTCCGCCACCGTATAGCATATTGAACCCACGTCTCGCCTGGCTTTACCCTGGCGTTAATCAGTGCCGTCATCGGGGTGCGTTCACTGGCGCTTGCAAAACGCTGAGTAAACAACAGCTCCATCTCCGCGAAGGTTTTGATAGAGTCGTTCGGGAGCTCAGAGTACCACTCGAACGCCGTATCTGATAAACTTCCAACAAACTGGCGAAGCAAAAGCTTGTCATCGCCGCCGGTGTTGCCGCAGAGTACCCTGAACTGAGCAACATGCTGGTGAGGATTGCCCGTCCCCTTGTAGACATGGAACTTGGGAATTGTGTAACCTGGCAGGTACTTGATTTGATCATACCAACTTGGATATGGCCGCCCTGTTTTTACGACATGGCCGGCTGCTTCGGTCGCATGATGAACCCGTATTTGTTGGGCTATGTACTCGTCCAAATCATCTTTGGAGATTGTATCCTCCTTAGCCGTCGACAGAGCTGGCGGAGGATTTGATATCTCTCCCCTATCGTCTCCAAGAACGATCGGGGGATCTTCGGCCGGAGGCTCTTGTTGTATCATCATCCCTACCATGTCGTGGAACAGGAGGCCCATACGCTGTATGTTGGCTGCTTGTTCAGCAGCCTCTTTGTCCTTCTTCTCCAATATTCGACGAAGGAATTCGGCGTCGGTTTCTTCCTCTTGGCGTTCATCCGAGGACGTTTCGGGGTTTTCTTTTGGCCCAGTAAGTGCGGCCATAGCGTTCATCATCTCTTGGAACTTCTGCTGCTGCTCCTGGGCTTTGGTCACTGATCGCGTAAGCGGCCGATGACCCGCAGATATGCGACTGTCCTCTTTACCAGACGCCACGTAGACGGTATGAACTACAATGCCCCCTGACTTAGGGCGTTTGGGTTCACCACCTCTGATATTCATCGTTGGCGTAGGGGTTTTCTCCGGCCTTCTTCTTTTGTGGGCCGTTGAAGTCGAAGGGGCCGTTGCAGTGGGCACCCTAGCGATTGTTGTCCCCTGCTGTTCAATAGGACGGTCTTTTTCTTTTTGCACCTTCGACTTCTTTCGTTGACGAGAGTGATCTGGGTCAATCACGGAGTCTTGAGCCCTTCGCCAAACCTTGTATATTTTTGCGGACAGCCGTTGAGGGGGCTGTTCTTGCTTTGTTTCCGGAACTCTCTCCGCAGGTGGAGGAGATCTTTTCAGTGTAGCGGTTGGAGAGTTCTTACATACCCTCTTCAGCAGTTCAAAGCTGTTCCCATTTGGAACAGCAGCGTTGACTTCCACCACTGGAGCCGGTGGAGTTAGCCCTGAGGGGGAGTTGCCCCCTGCCTTCCTTACTCGTCGCCAATGGCGACGTCGAGCATGACGAGCCGTTGGGACTGGCTCGGAGATTGAGACAGCTTCTTTTTGCCCCCTGTTTGAATGAGGCGCCGCTGGTGTTAACCTCTTAAAGACTGAGGTTGTCTTTTGAGGGGTGATATTCAACCTGTCGAAGACGGATCCTTGAGCAAGGGCAGGAGCAGGAATCGTCAGTCTTGAAAAGACCGACTCCTTGACAGGGGAAGCCGCCTTGACGACTTCTGGAGCAGCAGTTATTGCCTTCCTTAGGACAGCCAATTTAGAGTTCTGATCCAGCCTGGCGAAAACAGAGGCTGTTGGTTTGGTAGTGGGCGACCCGTTGACAGGGGCCATCGTAGCAGTGAGCCGGTCGAAGACCGACTTCTTGTTCACTTCCAGTGCAGGTATTGGCATAGAGAAGCTTGTAGGTGGGATCATGGTCCCGAAAAACAGGCCGGTGGTGGCCTGGGTCACCTGTTCCACCGGCTGAGCGAGGAAGGAGGCCGCTTGGGGCCCATATGCTATACCTCCAGGGGAGGTGGAGCGTCCGTTGCAGTGGCACTTCGAGCAGTTGGTGCAGTTAGAGGCCATTGATGCTTGAGTTCTGCGCCAGGCAAAAGACCAAATCTTAGTAACTTAAAATCCAAAGGCAACCATTTAACAAACCGCGATTGGTTCGCGAAGACGACACACAAAGTGTGGAGTGAAAAGAGGAAAAGGTCCCACCGGGCGTGCCAGAATCTGTTCCCCTCCGAAAGACGGCCGACGACGTAGGACGTCTGGCCTGAGATTCGGGGCAGATTCTATTTGGTTTTATCCGTCTACCTCTCCGAAGATGCCAAGTTGATTTATGGCACCATGTATCGGAGGTTTAGACGGATGCGACCGATATAGCAGACTTCGTCAGATCCCCCCTCGTTTGAGGGGTTTTTGATTGTTGGGACGCTTTTCCCTGCAGGCGCAAGCCCCTGCAGTTAATTACGCTACTGCATCGCGGTAGCCACTTTCTCCTTCTCCAGAATTTCACTTCGTGTCGTGTGTGTTTGTTTTGTTTGTGGTTGCCCGTGGATTGTATACGGAGACTAAGTTATGCCGTCGCCCGTAGGACGTGGATTAGTCCAAATCCGTATTTACTTAGATTTGTGTTTGGTGTTTTTAGTTTAAGGATACGTTAGCCGCATTTGAGACTAAGATCAACTTAAACGTTCGTTAAGGATACGTTAGTCTGATTTGAGATTAAGATCAACTTAACGGGATCGTCTAGATCCATTTCCAGCTTAAGGACGTAGTGGTCCATTTAATATATGGCCGTCGGGACCCATCACCTCTCTGACGACGTTGAAGGATTACAACGACATGTGTCAGAGGAGTTCGGAGATGTACCCTTGAACCAAAGTTGATTGGGGGTCTTATAGTCCAATTTGGGACTAAAGTCTGTTTGAATGTTTAAGGATACGTTAGCCATATTTGAGGCTAAGATCAACTTAAACGGGATCGTTTAGATCCGACAAAAGAGCATTTGGGAGCTCTATTGTTCCAGTTTAGGGACGTAGTAGTCCATAGATAGTTTAGGGACATTGCGGTCCATATTCCAGTTTAGGGACATGGTGGTCCATATTCCAGTTTAGGGACGTGGTGGTCCATCGCTAGTTTAGGGACGTGGTGGTTCATATTCTAGTTTAGGGACGTGGTGGTCCATCGCCAGTTTAGGGACGTGGTGGTCCATATTCCAGATTAGAGACGTAGTGGTCCATCATTAGTTTAAGGACGTTTCGGTCCACCATTAGTTTAAGGACATTTCGGTCCATGAGTTTAAGGACCCCGCAGTCCGTATACGTATGTGTGTGGTCGTCGGGACCCGTCACCTCTCTGACGACGTTGAATGATTACAACAACATGTGTCAGAGGAGTTCGGAGATGTACCCTCGAACTAGATATAAATTGATTTGAGAGAGCAATCTTGCTCAGTCAATTTAATTTGAGGACTTACGGCCAGAATTGGGCTAAGTCCAGTTGAAAATGTTCAACATTTTATTTACTTTTGCATTGCATTTATTTTTATTTTTATTTGGGCTCTACCCATAAAAGATGCAGAGCATCAATTTGTTTTGGTCTCTGCCCATTTATAAATCATGCAAAGCATCTACTTTGTTTGGGCTCTGCCCTTTTTTTTAAAATGCATAGCATTTTTTATTATTTCGTTTGGGCTCTGCCCATTTATAAATGATGCAGAGCATCAATTCTGTTTGGGCTCTGCCCTTTTTATTGCGTTACAATTTAATTAGGCCTGCTTGGTCATTTTGATTTGGGCCTGGCCCTTTAGGAAATGCATTGCATTTATCAGGCGCTTTGCGCCAATCAGAGAGCGCAAGCGCTTGTAGTGTTGACACGTGTCACGCAAGCGCAGTGCGCTGCGCTAATGCGCTGCGCCTGCGCTGCTGACACGTGGCGCGCTCTGGGGGCTTGCGCCAACCCAGGAGCGCAACAGCGCAGTTTGCAAGTGCAAGGCACTATGATTTGAGAATCTTTTAGATTCAAGAACCGATGGTTCATAAAAGAAGTGCAAAGCACTATTCGTTTTCTTGATCTAATTTAGATCAAAGAAAAACAAGTTTTTTCTTATTTCAGGAACCAAAGGTTCATAAAAAAGTGCGAAGCACTGTTCTTTATTTTGTTTTTCTTGTTTTAAAGAACCAGTGGTTCATAAAAAGTGCAAAGCACTGTTTATTATGTGAAGATCATTGATCTTGTTCTTAGATCAATGATCTATTAGAAGAAATTTCTTCTATTTTGTGAAGGTTTTTTTACCTTTTTCTTGAAACTTCTTCAGAGTTCTCTCTGTTTGAAGCTCTTGATTTCTCAAGAATGTTGATGCCTTTGAATTGAAGTCTATGGCCCTTTTTATAGTGCCCATAAATTAGTTAAAGAGATCTTTCTCTGAGTGATTTGGGGAATTTTTCCCACCGTTGGATCTTTGATTCAAGGGCTTCTGTTTTACAGAAGAAAATCTTCTTGTTTTAACAAGAACAGAAAGATTTCTTTAGAATCTTGATTCTGTTTGGCGCAGATGTCCCAGCGCGTGACACGTGTCACGCAGCGCAGCGCAAAGCGCAGCGCAACTGCGCTAGCGCATCTGCGCTGACACGCGTCGCGCAGCGCTTGCGCAACTGAAGCATTGCTTCATTTAATTTTACTTTAAATAGAGCTTTGCTCTGATTGGGTGCGCTGCTTTGGGCGCTGCGCTGATGTGTCTGCGCCTGACACGTGGCGCGCTGCGCCCGGGATTTGAAGCGTTGCTTCAAAAATTTGAATTTTGAATTTCCAGCAGAGCTTTGCTCTGATTGGAGGAAACAAGCACTTTAAAGAGTCGTCATGACCAGGTCAGGATGAGATTGCCATGTGCTATAGGCCGAGCGACCGAAATGGTTATCCCATGGCCACTTTACCTGTTTACATATAGCTGAACTAGGGGTTTAACTCGTCATACGAGGTGTGAGCTTGTCGGGAGATCCTAGGTATATCGCATGGCAATATGGCCGGGCAAGTCAATCACATGGTGATTGGACTTGGGTACGTACGATATAACCTTAATGGCGTACGCTTTCAAAGAGAGAATTTTATATCATAGTACGTTACCATACGGCATGTATTTGGACGTGCAGATAAGGAGGTTGAGGGATGGATCCCATTTCCCTTACTGTGTGAGCCCTTATGACGACCTTCACGGAAGGACGGACAGTCTATACCCTTAACGACACTGGGCTGTGAGGAGGCGTGTTATGGGCGTCTGCTACTTTGGCTGTTATTTCCTGCTACGATGACAATATACCGCATATACGGGGAAGTGTGAGGAAAGCGGGTTAATAGCAGACCTAACTATTCAGACCCGGAGGAAGATCGATTGAAATGTCTCCTGATTGCATCGCATGACCAACTCTTATTAACGTCATGGTGGCGAAGTTTAAGAGTACGATGAATCGAGAGGTATACGTTGGTGTTCAAGTACGCTTCTGAAAGGGGTCGAATGTACTTGAGCAAACATATCTGATCGGATCTGGGGTATGAGATTTTGCGAGCTTAGCATATATTTTGGTTTATGTTGTTTCTTCTAAAGAGATTCTTGTGTCGGTCCTAGCGGATCTGGCTGCAAGGCTACCCGCTTACAGGTTCTCAACAGTCCACGTCGCACCAACATATATATGTATGGGTATGATTGAGGAAGAGAAAAAAGAGATTCTCATGAAGATAATTGATTCAGGGAATCAATGGTTCAGGGAACCAGCTCAGGGAGCTATGGACGGCACCCGCTCGAATGTGCGAATGAAAATATGTTAGTCACTGGGCCTGAACCGGCCCAATACCCGTCCATATGAATGTGCACCCTATATATTAATATATGAGGGCTGTGGTCTCATATGAGAGAAAGATATGATGCAACATAGAGAGTTTTTCTGGAGAGAAAAACAAGAGAGCCGCCGTCTCATTTCCTTATTCTCTTCAATTTTGGGTTGGCTTGCGGGATGATCAAGAGAAGGGTTCTTGCTTTCTACCAAAGTGTAGTTTTCCTTCAGTTCTTGCTTGGAGCCGATAAAGATCAGATCTTCTGCATGATGTGGACAGGGAACGATCCAACCAATCAGATCAGGTATATAGTAAATTTTTAGGATAGATATATAGACTTTTCGCTGTGTTTGGTTACATATTTTGTATCTACGTCCTCTCGTCGTACGCAAGTAAGAAAAGTGGACTTTGGCATTTACAAGTGTAGTGGTAATGGATGTGATGGCTATTAATGTTTTGGTGCTTTCTTTCACTTTTTTCTACGTACTTTCTCATCTAATTTACGACCAATGCAAGTATAAATGTGAAAGAATCAGCTGACGTTGTGTATACTGTTGTTGTAAATGTTTGATATCTAATTCTTCTCAATTGTTACTTGCATTGTAATATGAGAATAATGGAGTAAAGAGGCGGAGAATTTTGCGTTAGATGGCGGTAAAATGTACGCCCTCCATCATTTTATTCGACGATCGGTATATTCCAACTTGATATCATCCTCTAATTTGTCGATACACCAAATTTCATATGATTACAACACCGTTGATTTAGCAATGTAAAAAGGTCTATCGTCGGTAAATCATTAATTTTGCACCCGCTAAATCAACGGTGAAATAGTATTGTAATCATATGAAATTTGGTGTATCGACAAATTAGAGGATGAATATCAAGATGGAATGTGCCGATTGTCGAATAAAAATACGGAGCGTGTACTCTTTGCCGCCACCCAATACAAAAGGCCTCCCGGTACCTCTTTACTCCATTATTCTCATATATGATATATACCTTTTAAATTCTTTTATTTATGACTTGAGGTTGAAGGAAGCATAGTAACGTGTGATTGATAGTTTTTATTATTTGCAGGTTTGGTTTTGATTATTGTTGGTTCATTTATATGTATGGTAAAATCTCAAAAAAATATGCAACAGTTGTGTATAATATGATCATTTTAAGCACCGAACATTCTCAGGAATATATAGAACGGGAGAAAAAAAAAAGTTTTACTCGAAGTTGGCTTTAGAAGTACTATATATAGATAGACATAAACAAAAAAAATTAGCATTTTTTGCATGAGAGATGCACTTATACATATGCTTAAAAAAAAGGATTTGAGAAAATTGGCAGTCGAATTTAAATGGATGTTCACGGATATCTAGGAGTCTTTATATTTAAGTATAACCATATAGTTTGATATAAAATAGCTTTAATATTATTTTTTATCAAAATTATATAATCCTTTTTTGGCATGATTATGATAAATATAGAAAGAAATAATATCATATCCAATCCATTTGGTTTAAAACAGTGGGAGATATCATTTTTGTTGACTAGTATTGGCCCCCGCGTAAAGCGCGGCATCGAAGTTGATCTAATGGAACTAGGAAGATGAAAGACATGAAAATTATAAAAATAACTCAAAGATATATTTTATGTAGTACATAACCTGGTATAAATGGTGTCTTCATGATTGTTCTTGATAAAATAAAATAAATGGAAAACATTCCTTAACTCGTATGACACACACACACATATATATATATATGAGGAAAGGTTTTCTTCTATGACATCGAAAAAACACTTTCCGTGATTTTTTTTTCGACGATTGACATCTTTCATTATCATCTTTATCATAAAAGATGTGGATAAACCGAATTTCATGTGATTTCATCATTTTTTCACTATTGATATAATTGGTGTAAAATTAACGGTTTACCGACAATAAAACTTTTTACATTGCTAATTCAACAGTGAAAAAGTTGTGGAATCATATGAAATTTGGTGTATCGACATATTAAACGATGAAGATCAAAATAGATGATACCGATCATTGAATAAAATCGCAGAGGGCGTACTTTTTGCCGACGCCTAGCGAGAAAAAAAACATTTTCTCATGTAGTGTGTGTGTGTGTGTGTTTGGGTCTTTTTCATATATTTTGATTTCGGTAATTTGTATAAAACTTAAAAAAATGTTTCCGGAAATTAATTTCTCATGTAGCATTTAATATTAAATGCTCGCAGCCATGGTTTAAAATCTTAGTTTCTCACTATTCAAAAATGGTCAATCTTGATCCAAAATGATCAATTTCCATCTCAATTAAAGTTTAAGGGTTGAAATCTTAAACCTTGATACTGGATAAAAAAATGATTGTTAGGGTAATGTTATTGATGTTTTGACACAATGCAGAATTTCGTGTTCCAATTTATGCAAATCCTTTATTTAAAATGTATTTAGAAAGAATCAATTGTAGATATCCTACTTTAGTAAATGCTAAAAAAATTACAGCCATTTTCACCTAGTCTTTAGTTAAAAAAGGCTTTAAGCATCATTGATGACAACATACCATATATCTAATTAAGAAGAAAAGATAAAAATAATTTAGTTTTAAAATTAATTATCAATAAATTTCATACTTTTTTTTCGGAAAATATATTTCTTGCCGGGACTAAGAAGGAAAAAAAACAAAAATATTGAGTAATTTTGAAAAGCGAAAAAGGATACAGTTTCTTACTGTACTCAGGAACAATTATTACCTTTAAGGTATTTAAATGCAAATAAAAGAATAAGTTCACATATAAAGCTACCATAATGGTTTTTATTTTGCCGAGTTCAAAAAATCAAACAAAGTCATTTTAACTCCACACCCGACAAAGATCAAAGTCAACTGGAAAATTTGAAAAAGATATTAATCAAGAGGGAGGGCAATGTGGGGAAGTGAAAAATAGTGTATTGAGGAAAAATTCTTTTTTAGGTAGAATATTCTAAAAAAAACCAACTTTATATTATGTTAATGATGATTTCTAAATATTTGAGATGATTATAGCATAAATTTTAATTTATTTTTAAAATATACAGATAGATTTTAGATTAGGAGTTTTAAGAGATGGACTTTTTAATTAAATAATTGAACAATGAAAAATATTTTTAAAATATGTTCTAAACAATTTTAGAAGATATTGATTAATGGCAGAAATCAAACATGATACACGTTTTTCTTCCTTGATAGAATCCAATCCCTAGTTCAAGCTAGATTTTTGCCCTTGCTCGTGGTGTATGTACTTTCATTTAGGAAAACATATACTTATAAACCATTTCCCTCCCTCGCACCCACCCCACCATAAATGTTATAAAAACCGATTGACAAAATCATATTTCTCGTTTTTGTTTATTTTATTTTATTTATTGTCATAAAATTTAAATAGCAAATTCAATATTTTATTTGTTTTGAAAAGAATTGGTTTTTGTTTTAAAAAAATATTTGTATGTCTTGAAGACATGTTAAGTTTATACTGAAATTTGATTTCATTTTTTGTATTTGACTCTCATTAAAGTTGAAATAAAAAATAAAGATATAATTAATTTAAAAGAGTTGTTTTTGTTTTAAATATATTGGTATAACAAATTCGATCTAATTTTTTAAAACAATTTTTTTGGGAGGACACCCATAGACAAAATAAACTTGAATTTTGTTTTTAGGAGTACTATAAATAGATTAGAGCATCTTGATAAAAACAGTCTACAATATTCCTGCATGGTGTATCCTATAAAGAAGCTTAAGTGGTACTTGCATAGAAATAAAACCGCCTCCGCATTTTTCTCAAAACACAAAGATAAAATGCTAAACACGAACGGATGTTCCATGTTTATCCTAGATATAGAGATTTGGGTAAATTATCAAACCCTCGGCATGTTTTTCCGTTGAGAAAAAACCCCTGGTCTTGAAGCAGCAGTCAAAAAATCTTGGAAATTTTTTATGCGGTATCTGCATGGCTGTCCGTTATATCTCATACATACCGCAGATAACTGGAAAACTTGCTTGGGTTTTTGACAATTTACCCTGGACGATGTTTTGAATTCTTTTTGTTGCCATAGATCTTGGGTTATCATATGTGCGGGTTATTGGGTTGGTGGGTCTAAATCATGATCTGCTATCGGATCTTCAACGATCCGATCCGAATCCCCAGTCCCTAACCCTTGAAAACCCTAGCCGCATCTCATCTCCCTCTCTCTCTCATCTCCCTCTTCGCAATTTCTCTCCATCTCTAATGGCGAGCGATGGCTCGAATCTTCCAATGTCTTCATTATCCGTATCCGAACCCATCAGCAAGAAGTATCTCTCTCCATCTCAGACGACCGTCTCTCTCTTTTTTATTTTCCTCTTAATTTTTACTTAATTTTCCACCCATTTCGTTTTTGCAGCGCTGAGAAGAAGAAGAAGAAGCTAGAAGAGAAGCTCAAAAGAGACCAAGAGAAGATGACCAAAGTTTTTTCCTGTTCATCTCATGAAATCTTTTGTTCCCACTTGAGAAATTTGCGATTTTTAAGATGGTTTGATTACGATTTGCGAAATTTTGCAGGTTGCTGTCGCGGCGGCGGCGAAGCAGGGGTCAGAGACGCCGAGTGCTGCTGCTGCAGACGATGAAGAAATGGATCCTACGGTTCGCTTTCGATCCCTCTATGAATGCATTTCTTACAATCATTTGAACAAATTTGAGAAATTTGAACATGTTTGGTTGTTATTGTTGCAGCAATACTTGGAGAATCGACGAAAGGTTATTGCGGCGATGAAGGAAGCCGGAGAAAACCCTTATCCCCATAAATTCGAGGTTTCGATCTCGGTTGTGGATTATGTCGAGAAATATCGAAGTTTGAGTGATGGAGAGCACCTTAAGGACGTTGAAGTCAACTTAGCGGGTATCGTTGTTGTACCAAATGACTATTTATCCCTTATTGCTGAGTATTCCATTTATGATGTTTATATTTGTTTCTTGTAGGGAAAATTATGAACAAGCGAACTTCCTCATCTAAGCTGTTTTTCTATGACCTATATGGTGACGGTGCTAGACTTCAAGTCATGGCCGATGCTAGGTATACTTCACTTGATTTAATTTTTTTTTTACTTGGTCATATGAATATTTTGCATCTTGTAAGTCAAATTTAGATCCAGGTAAGGATGCTAGTCTCATTACATTTTGTTTCTATATTTGGTGGTTGAGACTGATTAAAAAACCATGGTTTAAGACATGGAAAGGCAACTTGCTTAGCTCAAAGATAGTTTAGGTTAACTGTAGTTGTAGCAAAAAATATCGGACTCAGTAGACGTTTGAGAAATCTATATTTGGTGGACAAGATTAACTGTAATGGGGTGCAGCCCCTCGAAGTATCTGGTTCCCATGCATGGTACTTTTTCACTCAAAATACGCTGGCTACTTACTGCTAAACTGTTCTTTTAACAATTTGAGATCAACTTGGTTCTTTTCCCCGTATATCATTGTTTCCCCCCTAATTTGAACACTGCAAGGATAGTTGGATCTTGGATGGCTGCATTTCTATATTTAATACTATGTTACAAAGGGGTCCTTAACCTTGCCGCGTTTTCCTTAGTCCCATCTCCCATGCATTGTGAGTTCACCATCGCTTTTGCAGGAAAATCTTAACTGGTATATAAATCATGTTTGCTACAACTACATCACCAAACCCGCACTTTTTGAGTTATTGTTCATGTAAAATTGACAGTAGCCTTTCACATTCTCGGAAGTTGATGAATTGAGTGCATCCAAGTTTGTTTCCTCACCTTATTAAATATTTCATGATGATGATTGATGTAGTTTCAAGATAGACATCATTTTCATCTCATCTGTGCCTTCTTGTAAGTTGCTTGCATAGTACATCTTTAATTTTCAAATGAAAACATCATTCTTGAGTCTTGAAGATGATGATATCGATTTATCAATCAGGAAGATCAATGCTACATTGACTTGTTTAGTTGTTTGATATTTTTGGGAGGGATTAAGATTATTAACTTGATTACAAAGTTCCCTCTATAAACCAACCATTTTTATTGTTATGTTATATGATTGATTTTTTTTTGTTTCATTATATTAATGACCATAAGGCCATTTACTGAAATTGTGTGATCTATATATTTCCATTTCATTAAGAACAACTTTCACATTTGTCCTTGGTTATGCATATGTGATATGTCCATGTTACCCATTTGCTTATATTCTTATCATGTGTATAGTTGTACACAAGGGAAAAATTATCTTGTGATACATTATATAATACACCACATTATACAATATTAAGGATAACAATAGTTCATATTAATATGTATCTTGATTTTATAACTTTGATCATGTTACATTGCTTTCCACAATCAGCGTCCTTTAGTACTGTTAAATAATATGTATAGACCTGAACGATCAATATAATACTGAATCTAGGATGTTCCAAAGCTTCTATTTTTCCATGTCTAGGACATATATCACACTGACATGCTGCCGACAACTTGTCAGACACCCGTGTTTGCCCAAATTGGATGTGGCCCACACTTCTATTTAGGTCATGGGGTTGGAAAAGAAGAATGTGGAATGTAGGTGTAGATAGTTTTGGTGCCTTTAAGGACACGAGCATGACTATTAAATGGTTCATATCTTCTAATGGACAAAATATTGAAGACATCGAAATGATGCAAATGATCAAGTTGGGTCTATGGAAGTCGGATCCAAGCAAAAGGGGTTAACATGTTTGTTTTAACCCATATTGATTGTTATTCTTGTGTGTTTTACGTTTAGTTGAATATACTTTTGATTGTATATGCTGAAGAAATTTTATGGTTATGGAAGTTAAAATCATCTTGATTTTATTTTTAATTTACTTTAAAGTTAAATTGCTACAGACTCCTTCTCGTGCTTTCTTATATTTTATTCTTATTATATTTTGTTTAACATACATGTGTACACACGCTCACACAAGCGTGTTCTCATGCCCTATCTATAAATTTGTCATGTCCGTGTCCATGCTTCTTAGCAGCGAGTATGTTAGCATATAACTTAATAGACTAATAGTCTCCATGCATTCAGATATGGTTAATTGTGTCTCATTATTTCGTGTTCACATTCCATGGCTATTGATTAAAACTTACCTAAGTATCCATTAAGCTTGTCTCAACATTCACAATATCAGAGGATACTTGTATAGTATTAAAATTATATACCACTTATGAATTACCTATAGGTATTGGAATGGGTTGATTCGGGCTACTAGATAATTCATGGAAACACACACACACACACACACACGCCAAATTACCAGAAGGGGTAAAAAGACTATATGCCTGCCAGCGAATATGTATAGACTATAATCAGGGATTCAGGTGCATTCTGTAACCTGGTTTTACAAATGGTTGGTTTAGATCCAACATGTAATGCAAAAAAGGCTGGGGTGCCTTCATTCGTATATGCTGAGCTGGATTTATTTTATTTAAGTCGATTTTATGTCAGGAAGGTTGATTTGAACCTATGTCAATTGAATTACGCAACACCATATATAGCCCGAGAGACCAGTAACAGTGTCAGTAACACATGTTCATATATGGAAACATATTTGCATGTAAAACTGAATTAATTCAGTCTTGTCAGATGGGTTTGTGTCACACCTTAATTTTCTCACTTTCTGTTTGTTGGAGAATGGAGAATTGGAGATTACCTCCCTATTCTGATGCTCACTAATTTTCTGTTTTAATATGTTTTAAGGTATTCTTACAGTTCTGTGCATGATACAGTTATAAAACGAGACATTATGATTTGAATGCAAAATTTTGGTTTATAATTATCTCTCTTAAATATTCTTGTTTCTACCAAATTTTTGTGATCATTCTCCCGACCCGGGATAGATATACCTGCTTCCTATATTATCTCTCTTAATTACTTCACTTTTGCTGGAAACCAGGGAATCAGAAATGGATGAAGTTGAATTTTCTAGGTACCACTCTAGTGTGAAACGGGGCGATATTGTTGGCATTGGTGGTTATCCAGGTTGGTATATTTGCAGTTCATTTTACCAGTGTAGAAGGAATTTGCTTGCATTTCTAACATCCTTTGTAGGCTCATGTAATCTGCTAAAATGTGTGTATTTAGACCTCTTTTTTTTCATCTGTAACTATCAGTTTGCTATATTGTGTTGATATTTCCTTAACATTGAAATGTGGCAAATCTTTCTCCTTCTCCTTCCCCCCCTCTCCGAGACATCATTAATCCGGTTGGATGAGTCTAGTGGTTGATTGATGTTTGCTTCAAACTCTTTGCCAACTTCTTCGTAAGAAAATATGTCAAGTTATGAAATTTCAAGTTAAAGGATCAGGTTCCTGGCGATTGAAGCCTATTTCAGTGCGAGGAATGTAGGTAGTTGGTTCCCTTGGTTGTGAGAATTTCCATAATCAACTCTTGTAATTATATATATTTTTTGCCGGGGGGGGGGATAAAAGATGAGACCTTAAGCTTTGATCGTAGTAACTATTGATTACTAGGTTACCTCCTCCAAATGGCATAAATTTTGGAATGTGACAATCTTTCTATCATGAGTGCAGGAAAGAGCAAAAGAGGAGAACTTAGTGTTTTTCCAAAAAAGTTCACTGTCCTGGCACGATGCCTTCATATGATGCCTAGGCAAAAAGTTGCTCCTGGCGCTGAAAATGCTGCTAAGAAGGTGATCAAATCTCTGATCGGCTTGCTTTGTGTGCATAGTTATCTGTGTGAACAGTTGTTTAAAATTTTAGTTCAATTACAGAAACAGGAAGGAAGGATGACTTCTGAGTGGGTTCCAGGAATGACGAGGAATCCAGAAACATATGTTCTAAAAGATCAGGTATTTAACGCTTCATATTTTGCTTTGAAAGCCATCCTTCATATCCCCGTTGAAGTGTTGTGGTCACAGCATTTTTTAATCGATATTTGCCAAGGAGCTATTGGAGGGAAAGTATACTTGTTTCGTAGTTTGGTTAACTTTTTCAGCAATATTTCCTATATTTCTGATACATCCTTTATAGTTTTTATTCTCATTAATGTTATTATATGCTTTATTTATGAAGTATACACCTAGCAATTGAATCTATGTACAGATATACTGATGCTTCACCTTATTGGTACTAGGAAACTCGATATCGTCAAAGATATCTGGATCTGCAGGTGAACAGTGACATTAGACAAATATTCCAGACCAGAGCTAAGATCATTTCTTATATTCGGGCTTTCCTCGACAAACTTGGTTTCTTGGAGGTTTGGCTATATTATTTGCACATTTTTCTTTTTGTTAATTTACCTGTTTGTCACGTGTTCTGACTTGTACATCGTTTTGTGTATTCAGGTAGAAACACCGATGATGAATATGATTCCCGGTGGAGCAGCTGCCAGACCGTTTGTCACCCATCACAATGAGTTGAACATTAATTTATTCATGCGTGTTTCCCCTGAGCTTTATCTGAAGGAGTTGGTTGTAGGCGGCTTGAACCGTGTTTATGAGATCGGAAAGCAATTTAGGAATGAAGGAATCGATTTAACACATAATCCTGAATTTACTACATGTGAATTTTACATGGCTTTTGCAGATTATAATGATTTGATGACCATCACTGAACAAATGTTATCTGGTAAGCACAGGGTCCTTTAGCAACTATGATTTTTTGTTGATATGAACTTCCCTTTAAAATAATCTTACCAATCTAAACAAGTCCCTCTATCGAGGTGAATTTTAAAGGTGAATTTTTAATGGATTTCTTCATTGTTGGACAAGCTCTAATTTTCATATCCATTAAGATGGATTTCCTTCTCTAATTGCTAATTATCGGGGCACAAGTTGCATGCTCTTTCTTGCCCAATTCATTGGCCGGGATTAAAAAAACCTTTTCCCTTTTTTAATTCCCTTTTGGTGGTTGGGTGGTGGGTGTAGGCGGGCGATGGCTAGTGGATTTTAACAGCAGCTATTTTTTTTAAACGATATTAGTTTGAAAGTTGTGCTATGAATTAATTAGAGAAAGTGTAATATGTGGATGATAAAGGATACAAAAATTCAACATTTGACCTATGTATAAATAGTTGCCTTAAATCCAATCTTGTAGGATGTACAGGATATGCTCTGGTCCTGTGAAAACTTTACGTTGGAGTTTCAGCCGAATTAGCAAACAACTGACATGTCTTACAATTAGAGTAGGCATACTGCCTAAATATGAGGTGGTTATTTACTTGAAAATTTTGAACAGGAATGGTCAAGGAGCTAACAGGTGGCTATAAAATTAAATATAGTGCAAATGGAGCAGACCAAGATCCGATAGAAATCGATTTTACTCCACCGTTCAGGTATTATTTATTTTTGTCTTTCTTGTTGCTGCTTAATTTTATTCATCTACAAGAGCCTAATATTTTATGTTCTGGAGGTGCCTGATATTTTTATGTTTTTATTATTTAATTACAAGAACGTCTCTTAACGGTTCATTTTCCCAGGAGGGTAGACATGATCGAGGGATTGGAGACTTTGGCCGGCCTCGATATTCCAAAAGATCTTTCTAGTGAAGCTGCAAATAAATATTTGGTGGATGCATGCTCAAAGTTTGATATAAAATGTCCTCCACCTCAAACAACCTCAAGACTGTTGGACAAGGTGAGTACTTTAGTTACTACCTAGCATGTTTTGTGTGTTTATGATAGTCATGAACTCTGTTACAGTTACCTTTTTAATATGCTGGCATGCAAATCCTATTCACTTCGTGATAAAGAAAATGGACGTAGCACCAGCTTGTCTCAGATGATTGGCATAATGCATCAACCTGCTAGTAGGACAGCGACTGTAATCATTTACGACTATTTAAGTTCAGTTTTCTAATTTTGTAGTATATTTGAATCACAGAAAAGGTAATAATTGGAATTATTTCTTAAGAGAAGTTGCAAGCTCGGCACTACCTTAATTAACATTCGGAGGTTTAGGGAGTGATATACCGTAAATTTAGTATGTTTCTATTGAAAATCGCTTGTGTAGTTGAGAGAACTTTGATGTTTCTCCCATCCTGGTAAAATTTTGCTGCCTCTATATTTTGGTAAATGATCAAATTTACTAATTTATCTGGATACTGCTGTCACCATGCTTGGTAGCAGTATTAATCTCTGAGTTCGAAGACTAGTTATTGTTTTGCTCAACTATGCTATTGGTACCAATCAGTTTTTAATGCCTTCAGAGATGATAGATGTATCAAGTGCTGCATCATCAGCAGAATAATTTTGTATTGTCTTGAAAATGATTTCAAAACTTACCCCTTCAAGTGGATCTTCTTACATGCTGCCATGCTGAACCAGTGCTGGAATTCTGCTGTTTTCTCAACCTCTCATATTGTATTGAAGCTTATTTTGATCATGTCTTTCATATCATGTTGAATCTAGCTTGAGTTCAGAAGCAAATTTTTATTTGTTTCAACTGGCCAGACTCTGTCTCTGGCATCATTATACATTGCTGCAGTATTCCCATACTCGAAATAGTGTGAAACTTGAAATGCAACCACTGTTTATAAGTCGATATGGCCAGGAACAATGGTCAAAGTAATAAATGAATTCTCGAACCTGCCCTTTGTTCGCAGTGAGCAAAACTCTACCTCTAGAGTCCCTATTCATCACCTTTTCCTTGAGTTAACCAAAAAATTGTTACGACAGCAAGGGTTTTATTATTTAAAAAATATTTTTTTCTCCAGAGCATAATGGAAGAGAAGGTTTAATATAGCCGACACCAAAATATTGGGATGAAGACTTGTTGTTGACAGAGAGTAACAAAAGTAAGATAATAAGAAAAAGCTTGTATTGTTAACAAAATTGCCCTTATTCATAAGGTTGATGAAAAGATTTACCGTGGACTTCTTTGTCCCACTGCGACCAGGCTCGATAATGTTTACACTAGTCCTAATGTCAATGATGTTCTCTCGTAAACATAGCATGCTAAAGCACTTTCCACGGAAGTTCAGAACATGTTTGAGAATTTAGATATTAGTCAAAGGGTTTTTAGCGCAACTTTATTGCAATTACCTAGTCTGCTAGAAACAAATAAATCAAATCCATAATTACATGGTTGATCAAATAAATCAAATCCATGATATAAGCGGCTCTGTGGAGAGTGCTACTGACAAGTTGTTACCAACTATGTTACCCAGAACGTAGAACGTTTCGGTATGTGGAACATAAACGGGAATGTGGAACGTTACTTGTCATGGAACTACTTGTCATGGAACGTGGCTCGATAGGGGTAGTTTTCTTCTATACACTTATACAACATGGAAAACATAGCTCTAGAACATGTTTTTTTGGGATCATTTGTATATGTATGTATTATATACATATCTTCGCTATATATTTAAGTTCCTGAAAAAGAATTAGTTATTTTTTAGTATAATTTAAGTATTAAATTATTAATACAAAGCCGACTTTATGCCCGTTTAACTTTGAGTTGGAACGATGGTTCTTCCAATCCGGATCGCTAGTGTTCCCGCCGATTGGGAACGAATGTTCTAAATCGTAAATCGCTAATGGTTTAGTGATTTATGGCAACACAGTTATCAACTGCCATGCCTAATGTGCACAAGAGTATTAGTAGCTAGGGTTTAAAAGAAAAATTCTTCAAACATATATGTTGGTCCTGTGTATGATGAGCAGACCAAGAATTTTGTTGGCACATTTAAGCTTCTTGTTGGAGTTGAGATCATATAGTATAAACTATTACCAATGATTTATGCTTCCTTAAAAAGGCGAAACTCCAAACAACCCCCAATCCCCTTAAGGCCTGTTTGGTTGCAGGATTATGGAATTTGGATTCCAAAATAGTACGGTTGAAATTTCTGGATTTGGTAATTTGTTGTTTGGTTGGTTTTGGATTCCTAGTATTGGATTTGTAGATCCTTGTAATATTTATTTGGTTGGTGAAAAAAAAGTGGGATTTGGATTTGAGGATTTTAGAGAGAGATAGATAGAGAGGGGATTATTAAATAAATAAAGTACACGGGACCAATCTAAAAGTACAATGAATAGTGCCAAATCCTTGAAAATCCTTGAAGTTTTTTAGGATTCCAGAATCTTTGTTTTGTGGTGGGCCCCCCATAAAAAACAAAGGAATCCTAGAAATCCAAATCCTGCAACCAAACGCAAAATTATGGAATCCCAGGATTCCACAATCCAAATCCAAATCCAAATCCATAATCCTGCAACCAAACAGGCCCTTAGGGATCTCAGGCGGGCCTTGGTGGCTCTCCTTACGAGTGGTTAATATTATAAGTAGCTGACATCGTGTTTTTTCTTGAAGCATTGTTGGACCTTTTATTTGGGTATTGAAGAGTTGTCCGTGACATGGGAATATAATAAAAATAACGCAAGACCTTGTCATGTGTATGCTGTTGCATATTAGCCATTTCTTGAACAACTAATGACAATTATATTTTTGGATGGTATTTTTTTGTTCTTAAAATTTTGTGGGGCAATTAATCTTAAAAATTAAGAAATGTAAAACAAGTTTCTAATATGGAGGCACTTAGATCTATAAGGCGAGGTTAGAACAGAGGCTTTCATGTTAGATAGATCAATAGAGCGAAACTATGGAGATAACCTCTCATGTTCTCCTACGAGAAGTCTCTTTTTCTTATCATAATATAATATTATTACACAAAAACTGGCACATGAAATATTCTCTTGAAGTTATTTTTATATGACGCCTTCATCTTTTTGCTAATTACAGCTTGTTGGGCATTTTCTGGAGGAGACATGTACGAACCCTACCTTTATAATCAATCATCCAACGATAATGAGTCCATTGGCTAAATGGCACAGATCGATACCTGGTCGAACCGAGCGCTTTGAATTGTTCGTTAACAAACGAGAAGTATGCTATCTCAAGCTCTATTCTTGCACTTGAAAACTATTTCTTGCTTACAATAATTGTTCTCTGATCGTAATTTTCAGGTATGCAATGCGTACACAGAATTGAATGATCCTGCTGTGCAGCGTGAACGCTTTGCAGATCAGCTGAAGGTAATAAATATCTGATCAGCTCAGTTCTCATTTTATATATATAGTGACCCAATTTTGTTCTTATTATTCTTGGTTTATGTGTTAAGGATCGGCAATCAGGTGATGATGAGGCCATGCCTATAGATGAGTCGTTTTGCACTGCTCTGGAATATGGGTTGGCTCCGACAGGTGGTTGGGGATTGGGGGTAGATCGCCTCACAATGTTTTTAACAGATTCACAGAACATAAAGGTCGCATCTTCTTTGTTTGTTTGTTTGTTTTTTTATAACTATTTTGGTTTCTCTTGAAAAATTGATTGAGACTACACAGGTGGTAAAATTCATAATAAATATTCATCGGAATTTATTTGAATATTGGTTACAGGAAGTTCTTCTCTTTCCACTTATGAAGCCTCAGGATGAGCCAGCCCCCAAAGGTATTAACTTTCTGTAGGGAGTAGTTATTGCACCGAAAATAAATCCTTGAAAGTATAGTGAGAGACCCAACCAGCCAATAAGTCTGATGAGTCTAACTACAAAGTCAATAAATCCGAGTACTAGAGCATAAATAAGATTAAGAAGATAGCTAATTTAATTAGACGGTTCCCTTGTGATTATGGCACCAAGGGAATGGAGATGTTTTGGAATATGATATTCAGGTTTTCACAGATTGGTTAAATGTGCTGGCTGCTTGGTGGAAATGACGACTATTATTTTGTTGTAAATATATTTTCTCTACTCATTTTTTGTTCTGGTTACTGAATTTGCAGTGAGTACTTCTCAACTGCAAACGTAATGTAAGCTGAATCGAGTATGGCAGTGGATTTTAGACCTCGTGAAACTTGCCACAATATTGCTCGAGCCCTTGGTGAGGCGAAAAAAGAAGCCGGATGCCATCTTAGAAGAAATGCTCGCATGCCTTCCTTTATCTATTACAATGCATATTGCTAACCGATTTGGTGGTTGTATTTAACATTTTAAATTCTACTTCGAACTGTTTGGTATTTGGCTGTTGATTTCCTTACCTGCACTTTGATGCATCTGTATTGAAATATTTTAAAAGCATTTTTGGCCGTAGGTGTTATTATGAATAACTATTTGTCCATTGGGAGTGAAATCAAGTGCTTGCAGACTCGATTCTCTTGATTTCATTAATTTGATGCTTAGATCCGTTGTCGATGTTTTAGTTTGCTTTATGGTTCTTGTGTGGGGATTTGGATCCGTCGAACTAATTTCAAATCCGTGCATGGTTAGTTCAAATCCGTGCATGGATTGAACGGGCTTAGGTCTTGAATTTGTGATGAAGATGGAATTAAGGCATGCATTGTGGTTCTTACCGGTGCGGCAGATCCAAATGCTCTGCAGTGGTGTTGGTCATCTTTTTATATTGAATTTGTAAATTGTATGTCTTACCAACTAAATTTAATCCTTTACACTGTTTTGTTCTCTTTTCAAATTTGCGAAGTGAAATATAAGGAGGATTATTTTTTTTAATAGAAATTTCATCTTCGGTGCTTTATCAAAACTCAATATATATTATTCTATTGACAAGATTTGGGACGCTCTCAGGTAACTTAAATTGTTGTACATTGTTTTAATTAAAATTCAAAAATGTTGGAACTCAATATATATTATTCCATTGATAAGATTTGAGAAATTGTTGTACATTGTTTAATTAAAATTCAAAAATGTTGGATGTGCTCCATGTGCATTTTCATCTTTTTTGGGCAAGCCCTAACCTAAGTGCATGTTCTTTTGTTTTATATATTGCCAATGTTAAATTTATTTCCTGAAAATTATGAAGCATGTTTTTATTTTTTTATTTTCTTAGAATAGACCGAGAGAAATTCTCCAATACCTCCGATACCTTCAAGTGAATCAAATTTTTGAATCAAAAAAGGTTGTTGGAATTTTTATTATATTTATCGCGGAAGGTTGTTTCTACGTTCGTGATGTTTATGTCAATAAAGAGCTCAACACAAAAACGATAGCTTTGAGCCAAACAAAACCCTAATCATTTTCAGACCTCGAAATCAAACCCTAATGGCCAAAAACCAACACACGAGCAGATCTCTCGGGGCTCCCATTACATCCGACGCCGCCATCGCAAACGTGAAGAAGGTAACCCCACACCATCCTCGTCTTCTTCTTCTTCAAGCCCCCATCCCCAAACTGTTCCATTGATGATTATTTGGATGTTAATTAGATGTTAAGTCTTTACATTTCATTGGTTCTGATGAAAAAGAAGAAGAGATAAATCTCTCATTAGTCCCCAAGAATAACTCCACCAAAACTCTGAAATTATGACGAAGGTTGATAGAATATATTTTATATTTTAACATTCCCCCACAGCAAAGCCCCGAAACTTGGGCTTTTGCGTGACGGCATTTTAAATTTAAATAAATCTGCATTTGCTATGCCTGCGGTGGGAATCAAATCTTGGTTGTGCTGATACCAAGTGAAATGACTTACTCTTCCAAAGGGGTGGGAGATTGATAAGCCATGAGAATTTTGATAAGGTTGTCCTATCCAAGCCATGCAACCATCAGGGAGGGGGTGGTTCATGCATGGATGAAACCGCTTATGACTGAAACAATAAGTCGCGAGGATGCTGTGTTGATATTTTCATCTCCCTTTTTCAAATGTGTGAACATGTACGTACTCCAATTCCCTTTCATGACAATAGGAATAACATAATCGTCCTCACAGCTTCGTAACTGTAGTTCGATGGATCAGGGCAGAAGATTCATGAATTTGACAAGGAGCATAACGGGGAGCGGAAGGTCTTAGAGACGGTACTCGAGGAGATTGACGAGGATCATGAAAAAAACTCTTTCCAGAATTGATCAGCTACAGAATGAGGTTAGTTGATCTTGCAATTGCGCTAAGATATTAGACCATAATGACTGCCTGCCTAAATTTTAGCTCAAAATCTTAGTTAGAGTTGAATACAAAGAGTGTGAATGAGTTGGAAAATGGTTTAAAGTAACTCATTCGTGTAGTTATGAAAACAGCTGCATAAGCAAGTCAATTTGATGAGCAAGTGAGATTCAATAAGTATAGGAAGGTCATAGTATGTAGACTCACTTATCTTTGTCGTAGAGTCGATCTGATTTGTTAACACTTTTTCTTGGATGATGAAATCATCTCAGGCTGCTTTCAATTGTAATTTACTTTTGTGTCTGATTTCTATTTAATATGTCGATTGTAGATGTAATGATTTTGTAGGAATACAGTCTGTTGGAGCTATGTGCTTCCATTTAATAAGCATTGTCTCGATAACGCGTTTGGTAAGAAAATGCCAATAATTACTTCAACTAGCAGAAACTATAGCTTTTGTATTTTATAAGACAATTCATTGCCATCACCAGCTATAGTTTTATTGTTTTTTCAGGGCACGGAACAACTTATTTTCTAGTCCTTGGAGTCGTTTTACAAGATTATCATTAGGATGCAAACAAATAGATGTTAACTGATCAAGATGACAACCATCATGTAAACAACTATTTTTATCAAAATAAACGCACCATGATGAACTCAATTTTTATTTGGAAATCCTTATGTAGGAAAAGCCAAGGAATGAGAGCATGATTTCTTCATTCTTTGACTGTGAAAAAGTCTATTGAAACCTCTTCGGATAGGCTAGAGGCTCACGCTCAACGATAATTTCACCACCTTAGTGTTAAATTTCAACAATAACAAAGAAATGGAAAACGATAGACTACATCTTGTTGTAGCACATATAGAGACCAAATCAAGGCCCAAACTGCTACATGCAGCAGATATCGTTGCCTGGAACAACTGAACAGTCCCTGCATTTTGAGATTCTTAAAGCTCCGTTCACCCTTCGCTAACGCTAATGTCCTGTAATCATCCAGATTTTTTCCTAGGCAATGCCTTTGTGGTCATATTGTTTCAACTCATCCATGTGGATTTACGTGAGCTGTAGCAGTTTCTTCTTTAACACTTTAATATCACATCACTAGCACATCATGCTAATCAACATAATTGGATTTGAATAGATATATGAATTATTGTTGTGATGATGCCTCTTTTATCACAGTAAACAACATAATCTTGTTGCTTCCAACCCAATTCTTACAGAAATCGGTTCAACCACAAAGCTTACTTGGAAGATTCAATCTTTGCAATGTAATAAGATAGAGCAGTATAATTCTGCGAAATAAACTGCCATGACATCCCCCCCTACAAAATTGTCAACTTTCTAGAATTGACATCGACGGCCATGTCTACATATCTGCACTCATCTAGCTTAGGCTTGCTGCTGCCAAAATACACCATCGGAAGTGTCTCAGATCCACTTGTTGCAACGTATTGTTCCATACCTAAGCTATAGTTACCAATACCACCAAGTGTATCAGTTTAAGTTAGATGTTTCCATATGCTCCGTCTTTGGAACAACTTGGCAACATTTTTTGGGTCCATGGAATTTCTAAATTTGATGATTTCAAGGGGAAATGGTTTTGTGTTAGCTATAGCAGCCATGATTAATAAGGCTAGGTTTTGTAGCTCGATTTTGATGATCTGATTCCTTGTCTTTTTTCCTGAGTTTAGTCCCAGAATGTTTTTTCGGTGAGAGCAGTTTACTGATCCCCGCTATAGAGTGCCTTGCGCCTAGTCCAAATACCTTAGCCAGATATCTATAAGATGATTAGGAATTCCTTATAGATATTGCCATATCAAAACCTTGATAATAAGATGGTGATAGAAGGAGAATTGAAGACATTTACCTACTGCCTATATTAGAGGTTAATCAGCTCTTCCTAAATTTCAGACTCATTTTATCTAGTAACTATAGTACACTAGTCTGTCGCAGCTGCGATATTTTAGTTATGTGGAACGCCATGTGTTCAATATCCTTTTTCATGCAGTAGGCCATGAGCACCTCGATTTCTCATACATTTTCCGTTTAGTATTACTTGTATATTTACCTTAAATAACCATGGCCTTTGTCCGGACAGTTGCAGGATTTTAAAGAAGAAAATTTGCGGCTTAATGATATCCAGGGAAAATACCCATGGGATTACAAAGCTCATGATGACAAGATAGGTGGCATGCATCAGGGCATCCCCCTTAGCAAAAACTATGGAGTCACTACATGGAGTACCGATTACAGGGGCACTGTAATGACTCTCCAAGATATCCTAATGCCAAGGGACCCATGGGGTGGTGATGTTGAGAAAATTAAATCTCAAGAACAATACCGATACACTCGCCAAAATATGTCAAGGGATTCGATAGTCGAAAAAAATAGAACGCCAAAGAGTTGTAGCGTTTTTCGGAGCCTATTCAGTCTAATCATGTTGCTTATAGTTGGTATGATCATTTGGGTAGCCGAAGATCCATGCATGCCTATCCTTTTCGACCTGAAAGAACAAGCCAGCTTTCGACTCTACCACTTTGCTGTGCATTAGTTGGTTTATACTTTGTACCGTCACATCTCCAGGTTTGCCAGGCATTGCCCGGATGTTGGCTCCATGAGTTCTCAGGCTCGCTATCTGGCTTGACTTTTCTTACTAGGTTGTGCTTCATTTACAGTGCAATTTCTTGTTTATTTCTCTTTTAGGCTCTGTTTTTGTTAGCAGTCTTTGGCTTTTGGTTTGTTTAAAGATCTCAATGATTATTTTTAGTTCAGGAAGTCTAGGAAAATGTATATAACAACAGCATGGGTAGAATTGTGGTGTAAATTACGGGTAGTGGGATGCACGCGTGTAGGAACCGCGTGTGGCGCTTCTGCTGATTCTTATTTGCAGTTCGAAAATGTTACATCCTTTGTGTGAGTGTCCAATGCGCGCATGTGATGCGAAAAAATAGAAGTGCGTTATTCACCGTCCATGGTGTAAAACATAGATAGTTGAGATTTGAAAAGAAAAAACAATAGCCTCAGAAATAGGAGTTCGTTTTTTCTTTAAATCTCTACCGTCCCTGAATTACATCATGAACAGTGGATAGCCAGCTTCTCTCTTTTTGCATCTAATGGGGATTCTATGAGAACTTTACTCATGCCGCGTGTGAATGTAAAAGATGCTTGCACTATTCATTTGCAATGTTATCATTCATAGGAAGTTAGGTTGGACTCCTGATATAGTTTGATTCATTTTGCTTCTTTTCTCATGATTTACTGCTGGCCTGGTATTAGCATCACTCTAATTTTATAAGGCTTATTTCACGGAAACCGTGAAGTTTGGGGTAATGTCAAAAAATCCCCTTGTAGTTCTGCCGTTAATCGAAAACCCCATGAGATTTACAATCGTTACCTCGCAGCCTCTTGGACCGTTAAATCCCATTTATAAGCGGCCACTTGACCGTCTGGTGACCAATTAAAGATTTTTAATCCCCATTTTACTCTTCTTTCTTATAACAATAGTTTCTCTCTTTCCCTCTCATGTAGCTTTCCATTTTCTCCCCCGTCTTCCCCAAAACAAATTTCCTTGACCCAATTACTCACCAATACCCTCATCCTAACCCTCGTGATGACCATCATCATTGTAACATTTCGAAAAAATTTAAACGTTTATGGTTAATAAAATGAAGTTTTATAAATATAATAACATTTATTTTATTAAGTTTTGGCATTTCAAACATACACATATACTTATTACTATCTAAACCAAGTTTTCACTTTTTAATTTACTCTTAGAGTGGCATGGCAAGTTTAAAATGATATTAAGAGTTTTATTTTGTTTTAAAATTTAAAATAAAAAGTATGAGAGGAGACATTGAGGCATGGCATGAGTGAGATGAGAGGCCTGAGCAAAAGAGAGAAAGGTGAGGCAAACCTTATGTGTCATATCATTTGTTCAACTCTCATTCGTATGCATATCATTCTTCTTCTTCATTTCCTCCTCCATCTCTAAATCACCCTCACTCACACAAACACATACATCAATTCCTCCATCTCAAAGAATCCTACAACAAAAACCTAGCCTTTTTCTCAAAATTCATAAGGCAGTGATCATGTCTTCGTGTAGTGGCTATTTTAAAGCTTGGACTTCCTCCTTTTACAAATTCAAGAGGTAAAATCTCATCCTTTCCTTATTTTTATAATACACTAGCCATGAAAAGTATATAGTCTAGCTAAAGTTCATCTCTTTATGGTTTTTGATCTCTCAAAATCCATTTTTTTTGAATGAGTGTGTATTGTGTTGATGTGTTAGATTAGTTGCATGGGAAATACAACTTCTTGTAGTTAATGGCATTTCGATGTATCATCCTAGGTTTTCTAAAAAAGTGTTTAAAGCTCAAAACATGAGTTAAGATTTTAAAAATTGGGTTTTCTAAGAAGTTTTGTTGTTAAATTAGTGTAATTTGGGATTTCTACAAAATATTCAGTGTAGATTCGACCTATTTAGACCAGTAGGAGACTCCACAAGAAGCACGAGTCCAAAATTCATTGCTCTGGCCGCAAATTGCGGCAAAAACACTTTTTTTGGCGGCCAAGTTATTGATTCATGTGTCAGGGTTTGGCCAACAGATCTTACACTTGATAAATAAGCTCTTTTTATACTCCAAATTGACCCGGGTTTCTTGTTTCAAAATCTGGAAGTGTTTTGGGTTGGATTTTGGCGATATTTTTTGGTTTTCAAGTTTGCGAATCCATGTTTTTTTTATTCTTGATGCGTTCTTTTGTGCTAGAACAACGAGTCCGGGGTTATTCATGGTAGTTAGCACACAAATGGCTCACGTTGGTCATATGTTCTAACCTATGGGTATTTGTGTTGGCTATAGTGCCCTCAAGTCAATTATTGGATCGCAGGCACGCGATTGCGATGATTGGAGAAGAACATATACCGGTAGAACAGTCCTACTCGAGATGATAGTATGCTATATGGTTTGTATTTATCATCATGTACTTGCTTTAGGTGGCTTTACAGATCACTATTACATGTTGATAGAGCCCATAGGATTCTTGCTTGACTGCCAGCAGTGTGATGACGATCATATACGTGGGAGCTGGGGTCTATAAGCACATCCTTAAAAGTCCCTAGGGAGTTTCGAGATTGGGCATCGATACTCCAGAGTAGACTAGTGTATTCTGATCGAGACCCCGACGAGGGGCGGTGGCCGGTCTCACAAGCCATTGGTGTCTGTTGGTTCACCTAAGATGTATACAGATGCTCATTAGGTTATGAGTACACCAGACGGACTCTCCGGGAATATGCTACTTGGTATCATACCTATTGTCAGATAGCAGTTCCCTGGTGACATGTGTACAGGTTAGTCTATCGACCTGAGATCGTCATTTGTCTCGTGTGAGTTCTCACTGTGCTTTGATTACTACCCTACCATGGCTCAAAGGAGTCATGCAAACAGGTTTTAGTTGGATATAGTCCCGAGCCGCATGGAGGCAGTGAGCAGATCGTCAGGGGATTCGTCTCTTCCGGTATTGGGGGTTGATGTCGCGCTGTGCACGGGTGACCATCACCAGAAATCCTCGGCCGGGATAGACGAGAATTACCGATTTAGGATCGGTAGTTTCTCAGGTGGTGATAGGGCTTCATACCGACACTGAATGTCAAGTTATTAGGGGTCTGATTTTATCCACCCTCTAGACTCGATGTGCGATACTCATAGACGAACGGATCAGATTGTACGGATATTGTCACTATCAGGCTCAGTAGGGGTTTCAGGATGAGTTTGCTCTTCGGCCTCCCTTTCGCTCAGTATCTGGATAGCCGTTACGTACAGCTAGTGCCACTGACGTGCTTGTGGTTAAACCCACTGCCAGCATATTGACGAGTCTTTAGAGTCCCACACAGAGGGTTTTTCCTAGTTCGGGCGAAACGTTGTAGAGGCCGTATGGTTTTATGGCAGGGTTCGATTATATACGTGCACTTATGCACGAATCATGATCGGATGGATAATACTATTAGGATTTGGTTTAAGCCGGATCCTAGTATTATATTGTTGGATTATTTTCTTATCGTTGTATTCGTATTCAGTCGGAATACGGATGCGGGTATATATGAAAGGTTCCTGGGCACTCTAGTAAGGTCTCACAAGGCATCGAACATGCCAATTTAAAATTTTTGGTGCCGAGAAACCCTAGACTACGGATCTTAGACTAGATGTTTAGGCGAAATGATAAAGCTAGTTAACAAATTAACTAAAGATCGGAAGCTACAACCTTTGTAGATCCGGATTTCCACCTCCTTAGCTCCACGTGGTCATGCCCCCGCTGTCCATCATGAATCCTCGACTCATTCGTCGGCTTCATCGGAATAATGTGCGGAATAGGTCGTCGGCTTTGTGTCAAAGACGATCTACGTCGAGGTTGCACTAGTTCAACCTCCGACTTCACAAAGTTGTGAAACTTGTGAAGAGAACACCCAAAACAACTTCGCAAGAGGTAGAGGGTGAAGAAATAGGAGATGGGTTCACTTTAGATTTGGAATTCTCTCACTAGAACTCAAGTTGCGATTGGAGTAGCAAGCTTGAAGAAGAAGAAGAAGATGAAGAAGATGATGATAATGTTATGATAAGTCATTGAAATAATAAGGAAAATCAATACTTATCATAAAGTAAACCATGGTTATGTGTAGAGAATTGACCAAGGTTAGATTAGTGGTTAGGGTTAAGGATGAAGACAAAAGGGATGACTTTGGTCAAAGTTTCATGAAGCTTCAATAAGCTTCATGAAGAAAAGAAACCCTTTTTGTTTTCTTTCACCTAATTAAATGAATAAATAATGGATAAATAATTAAGTGAATAATCAAAAACCCTAACCCTTATCATAACCATGGTCCAATTCTTCACACAAAGCCAAGTTATTATGCATCATCAATCATGATACAAACAAGTGTACACAAAACATATCACATATACAATGTGCACACCAAGTGAGAAAAATCCGTTTAAAGTGAACCAATACTAGTTAATGCAAAGTAATATATCAAATATATAATTATACATTAAATCATTAAATCAACATTTGATTCAATGATCCGGTCATGTCGCACATAACCGACTAGTATTCAATGTATCGATTTATCGAATCAATGATTCGATAACTAGGTCATATCGAATATAACCAATCGAAAACATATATCGCGAGAATGAAATGCGGTATCACATACACGCATTATTCTCGGTCCTGCACACATCTCATATGCGCTCCTATTTCGTTTCGCTTGAACCAGGAAACCTCTGTGTAGGACTCTAAAGACTCGTCAATACGCCGATAGCAGATGATGATCATATCAAGCACCCACAAGCCGCAAGCGGTCTGCTAAACGTAACGGCCACCCGGGTATTGAGCGATCAGAAGATCGACGAGCTAGCCCGCTCACACTCCTGCGAATCCGACCAGTAACACTTACCGTACAGTCCGGTCTCTTCGTCTGATATGTTGCATATCAAGTCTAGGGGTGGTATACGTCAGACCCCAATAACCGATAAGTCGTGCCGATGTGAGGCTCATAACGGGTCGAGAAACTACTGGTAACACTTACCAGCAAATCTCTGATCAACCCTGGCCAGGGACTTCCCTGCTACGGCCAATCGAGCACTGCGCAACATCAACCCCCAATACCGGGAGAGACGAAACCCCTCCTATCGCTCATTGCCTCCATGTGACTCGGGACTGTACCCAAAGACCACCGTTTTGCACGCCCTCATGGACGTGGTAAGGTGGAGATCAAAGCACAGTGGGAATCACACAAGACTCTATGACGATCTCGGGTCTACAGACTAACCTGTACAAGTGTCACCTGAGAACTGCCATCTGACGTGAGGTATAATACCATCTGGGAGTTCTCGGCGAGTCCGTCCAGTGTACCCAGTCTCCACTGAGCACCCGTATACCATCTCTGATGTCAAACACCAATGGATATGGGATCATCCATCGCCCATCACATGGGTCGAGAAGCGTATACGCTAGTCTACTCTGGTATATCGATGCCCCGTCTCGATACACCCATGACTAGGGACCTTGAAGGATGTACTTATGGACTACCATGTCCCCACTAGTATGATCTGCATCATAGTCCAGGTAGTCAAGTACACATCCTAAGGGCTTTATCAACATGTAACTATAAGACAGTATAAAGAGACTAGTGTACATGTTAAGATAAAGAGTAACCAGATAGCATACTATCATATCGAGCAAGAAAGTCATCTCTATATATGTCCAAGCATCCAATATAATATACAACATCTGTACAATACTGGCCTCTAGGACATACATACAACTAACAATATATATATGGATGAGGGTGAAAGGTTACGCTAGTGCCCCGGCCAACTACCGTTGCCAAATGCGGAACACATTTTTTTTAACGATTAGAACATGGCACTAGAATAACTTTTAACCCGGATCTTACCATAAACCTAACTAGCTAAATAAAGAGAGCTATCTACTATGATGAAGAAATCTCACCAAACGAACCAAGTCTTTCGGTCTTCTTTCCTCATCTTTAGCTTCAAGTGGCCACCTTGAACATGCTTGATCTTCTTTGTTGGCTCCTTTGGTTCTCCGCAATTGATCTTGCTCTCCGGTCCTCCTTTGTCGTAGATGATCCATCCGAGGGATATGATCCATGGCTCTAGCTCCTCACAATATGTCAAATGGAGCAACTAGAGAATTTGGGTTGCTAAACCAAGTAATCTAGGATGTAGTGTGAAGATCTAAGTGTTTGCTATTTCTTTATTGCCTCTTCACTTGTTTCTCAACTCATGAGAAGGGTAGTGAAGAGGAAGATGATGAAGGTGGAGGAAACTCAAGAGGAGGGAGGAGATGAAGAAAAATGGGAGCTCAAGAAAATAATGAAGTATCCATGCAAGAGAAAATTAACACAATGGTTTGTGTATCAATTTCTTGAATAAACAATCAACAACCATACTTCAATAGTAACTACAAATGAATTAAAAATTCATTTGTTAACTATTGAAGCATGGTTATCACCATTCCTCCCATACCTCACACTTTACACCTCATTTCCATTTATCAAATAAATGGAAAAAGCATAATGAGGTGGCCACTTTCTAGAAGGTAATCTGTAATAAATACGGATTACAGTCTGCTGTATATACATACCTGCATTCGGATAAAAACACGAATGCCCAAAGAGATAGAATAACACGAAGAACATAATACTAGAATATACATATCGAAATACGTATATATAAACAATCAAATCAATACCTGATTTAATTATCCGGCTCAAACCAGAGCCGGCTAGTATTACCAACTGTCCGATCGAAAGTCCGGGTACAAAGTACAACAATCGATTGGAACCCTGTACGTATCCAATACGGCTACTATATTATTTCGCCTGAACCAGGGAAATCCTCTGTGTGGGACTCTAAAGACTTGACAGTACGCCGGCAGTGAGTTACTGGATAAATCTATAACCACAAGCACGTCAGCGGCACTAGCTGTACGTAAGGGCTATCCGGGGACCTGTCGAAAAGGAAGGCCGACGAGCAAACTCATCCGGATCCCTACTGAGCCTATCTGTGACAATTTTCGTACAGTCCGGTCTCTTCGTCTAAGAGTATCGCATACCGGGTCTAGGGGGTGGTAAACGTCAGACCCTGACGACCTGGTAATTCATGCTGATGCGGCTCAGGACCAATCCGGGAAACTACTGATTAGCCTATCAGTAAATCCCAACTGCCTTGGCCAAGGTCTTATGGTCCTGTCTAATCGAACACAGTGCGATATCGACTCCCAATACCGGAAGAGACGAATCCCCGACAGGCGCTCACTGCCTTCATGTGGCTCGGGATTGTACCTAACCAAAACCTGTTTGCATGACTCAGTAGAGCCGTAGTAGGATAGTGATCAAAGCACAGTAGGAACTCACACGAGACAAATGACGATCTCAGGTCCAAAGACTAATTTGTACTCATGTCACCAGAGAACTTCCATTTGACGATATGTATAGTACTATCTGGAAGTTCTCGGCGAGTCCATCCGGTGTACTCACCCCCAGTGAGCACCTGTATACGATCTTAGGTGCGAAAGACCAATGGTTGCGGGACCATACCATCGCCCCTCGTCGGGGTCTAGAAACGTATACACTAGTCTACTCCGGAATGTCGACCCAGTCTCGATATTCCCATGACTAGGGACTCCCACAAATATGATCGCCATCACAACGCAGGTAGTCTAGCAATGATCCTACGGGCTTTATCAACATGTATAAAAAATATGTAATAGCAAGTAAAATATGCACATGTTAAGACAAAGACAAACCAGATAGCATACCATCATATCGATCAAGACTGTCCTGTACATATATATGTCCAAGCACCCATATGTATACATATACAATAATGGCCTCTAGGGCATACATATACAACAATCTCCCACTTGCACTAAGGCCATATATTGGCGTACCGAGTATCCAACGTCTGCTCTAGGGCCAGCTGTTGGCGTACCGCATACCCAACATCTCAAAAAGTCTCTCGAACTGTGCTTGAGGAAGGGTCTTGGTGAATGGATCCGCAGTGTTGTCTTTTGCATCCACTCTTCGGACCTCGATCTCCGGACCTTGGTGAATGGATCTTGGTGAATCGATCCCTGATCAGGTGATACCGCCTTAAGATGTGCCTGGATTTCTGATGGGACCGTGGTTCCTTCGCTAAAGCTGTAGCCCCATTGTTATCGCAATACAAAGGTATTGGGTCAACAATGGACGGAACTACCTGAAGTTCACTGATGAACTTCTTTATCCAGACCGCCTCTTTTGCGGCATAGATGGCAACAATGTATTCAGCCTCCATCGTCGAGTCTGCAACGGTATCCTATTTGGAGCTCTTCCAACACACCGCCCCTCCGTTGAGGGTAAACACAAAACCCGAGACAGACTTGCTGTCATTCTTTTCACTCTGGAAGCTTGAATCGGTAAAGGACTCGACCTTTAGGTCTCCATTACCGTAAACCAAGAACATCTCCTTAGTCCTTCTCATGTATTTGAGAATGTTCTTTACTGCTGTCTAGTGGTCCTCATCTGGGTTCGACTGATACCAGCTCACCGCGCTTAGCGCATAAGCTACATCTGGCCTTGTACATAGCATCATATACATTATAGATCCTACCGCCGAAGCGTAGGGTATAGTGCTCATGCGAACCCTCTCCTCGTCAGTCTTGGGAGATATCTCCTTGGAGAGGGTGATTTCGTGCAATGCGGGTGTGTTACTACGCTTGGAATCTTCCATACTAAATCTTTTTAGTACGGTCTCTATGTACCTGGACTGTGAAAGTCCCAGTAATCTCTTAAATCTATCTCTGTAGATCTTGATCCCCAGAATGTACGAGGCATCACCCAGGTCCTTCATGGAGAACCTTTGTGATAAGAATAGCTTGACCGATTGTAGCATAGGAATGTCATTTCCTATCAAAAGAATGTCGTCCACGTACAAGATTAGGAACACGAAAGTTCGTCCTACAATCTTCTTATAAATATAAGGCTCATCCTCGTTCTTGATGAAGTCAAATTCTTTGACTGTTTCATCAAAACAGATGTTCCAGCTCCACAATACCTGCTTCAATTCATAAATGGATTTAAGCAACTTGCACACCTTCCTGCTGCTCCCGCTGTCTACGAAATCTTCCGGCTGATCCATATAAATGCACTTTTCTAAACTTCCGTTCAGAAAAACCGTTTTTACGTCCATCTGCCAGATCTCATAGTCATGGAAAGCAGCAATGGCAAGTAGGGTCCGAATGGATTTAAGCATAGCCACTGGAGAAAAAGTTTCGTCATAGTCCACACCTGGTCTTTGACGAAAACCTTTTGCAACAAGTCTAGCCTTATAGGTTTCCACTTGCCCATCTACACCAAATTTCCTTTTGTAGATCCATTTGCATCCAACGGGTTTTACCCCAGGGGGAGCAATATCCAAGGTCCACACTTTATTGGTGTACATGGACTCTATTTCAGATCGCATAGCATTCAGCCACTTATCAGAGTCCCTACCGATAATGTCCTGCGTAAAACTAGTAGGATCATCTTCTTCCAAGATGCAATCCTCTTGATCTCCGTCTATGAGAAAACCGTAGTATCTCTCGGGCGGATGAGAAATCCTACTAGATTTGCGGAGTGGCTGAGGTTCGTCTGGGGTTATTGAATCTTGAGGTTCCGTTAAATCTTCAATTTCAGTTTGTGGTTGCTGAATTTCTTCCAGTTCTACCGTGCTCCCACTAATTTCTTTTGCAAGAAACTCTGTTTCTAAGAAAACGACAGGTTGAGCAACAAACACCTTCTGTTCCTCGGTGTGGTAGAGCAGATATCCATAACCATTCTTTGGATATCCCAAAAACTTACATAAAACCGACCATGCCTCTAGTTTATCTGGTTTATGCTTTTTAACATAAGTCGGACAATCCCATATCTTAAATCTTTTAAGATATGGCCTTTTTCCATTTCATATCTCGAACGGTGTCTTAGGCACTGATTTGGACGTAACATCATTCAATAGGTATGCTGCTGTCTGAAGCGCATGTCCCCAAAATGAAAGAGGCAACTCAGCATTACTCATCATTGAGCGAACCATGTCCAATAGGGTACGATTCCTCCTTTCCGACACACCGTTGTGCTGTGGTGTATACATAGGAGTAAGCTGAGAGAAAATTCTATTCTCTTTTAGGTATTCTAGGAATTCCGTGCTTAAGTACTCCCATCCTCTATCAGATCGGAGGATCTTGATACTTTTGCCAGTTTGGTTCTCTACTTCATTTCCGAATTCTTTGAATTTCTCAAAAGCTTCAGATTTGTGTTTCATAAGATACACATATCCGAATTTAGAGAGATCGTCAGTGAATGTGATGAAGTACGAGAACCCACCCCTTGCATGTATAAACATTGGCCACATACATCACTGTGTATGAGTTCCAAGAGCTCTGCTGCTTTTTCTCCGTGTCCGGTGAACGAAGATTTGGTCATCTTTTCTTTGAGACAAGATTGAAAAGTTTTATAAGATGAAAATTCGAACGTATCCAAAAGTCCATCTTTATGCAACTTACTCAGTCTTTTCTCTCCGATATGACCAAGTCTACAATGCTATAAGTAGAATTCGTTCACATCTGAACTTTTCCTCTTGCGTGTGTTTTGTATACTGAGAACCGTGTTTTGATTAAGAACATAGAAACCATTACACAGTGTATCTTCTGCAACCAATATCTGATTAAGGTAAATGTTCATGATATTTCTATCAAGAACAAACTTATATCCATCTTTATCAAGTAAAGAAACTGATATGATGTTGCAAACCATGGAAGGTACATAGTAGCAGTTGTTCAAAATCATAGTATTGCCATTTGGTAATGCTAGGTGATATTCACCGATGGCAGAAGCATCAACCCGTGCTCCATTCCCTACTCTGAGGGACATATCACCAGGTCCAACCATCCTACTTTTTCTCAGTCCCCGTAATAAATTACAGATATGAGATCCTGATCCGGTATCGAGTACCCAGGAGGTAGGATTAACCAAAAAACAGTTCTCAATAACAAGAACACCTGAAGAAGACACAATAGTATGTTTTTTCTTCGATGGGGTCATCAAGGAATTCAAACAATCCTCTTTCTCTTGCTCATACTTATGACTGTTGTCATAAGTTAGAGCCAAACTGACGTTCCCCAGCCCCGAATAAGAATTCGGATCGGTCAAGCGATACATTTTATTATCTTGATTAGGGCATGAAATGGTTGTTACCTGGAGAGAGAAGAGAAACACTCAGCATGCGCTCTTGCAAGATTAGATTGGTTATTTAGTTTATCTAATCAGGATGGCTCCCACTGTTTTCCCGAATTCTTCTTCAAACCTTAAAAGAAGAACTAGTCAGGATTAATCGCACGTCACAATACTTGCTTAACCTTTCAGCCAGGCTTGTGTCGGTACTTCGAGGGAGGTTTTCCAACGCTTTCGCGAAGTTTCTTAATTACATAACCTCTTTTCCCTGGAGGCATAGCCCCGCTAACACTGTTCTAGACACATACTTGGTTTATAGCATTGATTGTTAAGTGAAATAATCTCCCGAGAGTAATCCTACTCATCAGTAGGATCGGGATCCAACTATCATTGTGTGATGCACTAGAAGGAATCCACTCTAGTCACCAGACTCCAGAAGGTATGCAGTACCAGCAAGTTTCCTGTATATTTGAAACTCCCGATGTGGTTTTTGCCCCTAACGGTTTATGACCTTGACTAGGTCAACAAACCATAAACCGCTAGTCAAGTTCTACCCTTCATTTTCTTGATTGCATTAAACCCACCCGTACGTGCCCTTGACTAGGCCAACAAGGCCGCATGACTGTCCTAACCAATCGCATTTACAATGCACAGAAAAATACCACTTAGCTACCGTACACTACACCTTGACTAGGTCAACAAACACATCACGAATACTAAATATTACTATTCTGAAATGACGGAGGGCTACGGCTTGGTATTTTAGCGAAAAACCCGTCAACGTAATGAACCTGATATCGTTGAAGGAACCCGAGTAGTTTTGAAAAGGAGTGGTTTAAGCTCCGCTTTTGAAAACTTTGGGTTTTGAAGAAAACCGAGTAATCTACATTATAGACTTTTGCTCAAGAGGCCACTCTCTACGAAGGGATCTCGGCTCTTGCCTCATGGAATGATGTGCTAAATATTCACAACCGAATACCACTATGCAAAGCGAAAGAATATAACTGTAGTTTTTTGAAATTTGTTCCAACAATATCTTTTAGGTTTCTTTTCTTGCATTAATCAAAATTAATGCGGTCCCATTATTTAACCTATCACACCAGAAAAGAACGAAAATATGATATACGTATATGCCATCCGCATTCGCCACGTGGCCTCGTCATCACCCGTTAGGTTACTTAACTAACGACAGAGCGGGGGCTGGACTAGCGCGGGTGCAAAACATATACAACATCTACTAGTATATATATATGTATATATAACATCCGTCTCAGGCATGATAATAAGCAACATCACAGAATCTCAGCCAACAACACAGAATGGTGGATAATCTTGGAGCCCCAGGTTTCATTTGAGCCGCAAATAAAACCCGACATTCCCGGTCGTGTGGATAGCATGTGCAATGAAAACCTGGACCCCTACGAGCGCGGCAAGTTACCCGCCAATCTCAGAAGTGAGGCAACCCTCTTCAACAAACTGAATGGGTCACCCAGCACTTCATGGAATCCGGTAACTTGGGCGCCCCTCCGTGGGTCATCTTATACCCTCTACGAGTGCGGCGAATAGCCCGCCAATTCTAGAATGAAGCCCCCTCTGTCTCAACGCCATGAGATGCGGGCTTGTTGCCTTCTAGAACCTGGCTATTCGTGCAATCCACCGCGGGGTAATCCTAGTACATAAAATGAAAATAATATGTACAAATGGTGATATCGACCTCAACCCGGTTGTGCCCCAAACAAATAATATACAACCCGGTAAAGACGGCATTCCACATGTCGGACGCTCGCCCCACAATAACAAAAGTACAAATGAATACAAACTGTTCTAAAACATTGCACCACCGACTATCCACCATGACAATCCAACCATAATATCAGCACAATCACAGAACATCAACATGAATGTCATGTTTGCAAACTCGTCTAAAAGGAAATAAAGCAGATAGACGGGTTTACCGATCAAATGACATTCAAGATCGTAAATGCCAATCTAAGTACTGATAACAATTAAACAGTTGTTAAAAATATAACGACTTCGAAACACTCCAAATTGCCCCAAACTGAAAAATAACAGAAAATCAAACTTGGGCAAAAAACAAACAACACCTGAAACCCAAACTCTACGAGATAAGAACCCATAACAAAACTCGACCCAATTCTCCACTACAAAATCGGTGAGGGCAGATTTTTTGAGGGTGTGGCCAGCTATAACATGGTAGAATTGCATCGTTTTTGTTCCGGGTACATCTCACAGTCTAAGGATCACTCTGCACTTGCTTAAAATTTTTTTTGAAGCCTTTAAATATTCGATAGAAACTGCAGTTTGGTTTCAATGTTACGGAGTTGTTTCGGTTTCGTTGTTTTAACATTATTTAAACTTGCTAGTGTAGGGTTTATGGGCTGGGTCTGATACCATGAAAGGTTACGCTAGTGCCCCGGCCAACTACCGTTGCCAAATGCGGAACAATTTTTTTTCTAACGATCAGAACATGGTACTAAAATAACTTTTAACCTGGATCTTACCATAAACCTAACTAGCTAAATAAAGAGAGCTATCTACTATGATAAAGAAATCTCACCAAACGAACCAAGTCCTTCGGTCTTCTTTTCTCATCTTTAGCTCCAAGTGTTCACTTTGAACATGCTTGATCTTCTTTGTTGGCTCCTTTGGTTCTCCGCGACCGATCTTGCTCTCCGGTCCTCCTTTGTCGTAGATGATCCACCCAAGGGATATGATCCATGGCTCTAGCTCCTCACAATATGTCAAGTGGAGCAACTAGAGAACTTGGATTGCTAAACCAAGTAATCTAGGATGTAGTGTGAATATCTAAGTGTTTGCTATCTCTTTCTTGCCTCTTCACTTGTTTCTCAACTCATGAGAAGGGTAGTGAAGAGGAAGATGATGAAGGTGGAGGAAACTCAAGTGGAGGGAGGAGATGAAGAAAAATGGGAGCTCAAGAAAATAATGAAGCATCCATGTGAGAGAAAATCAACACAATGGTTTTGTGTATCAATTTCTTGAATAAACAATTAACAACCATACTTCAATACTAACTACAAATGAATTAAAAATTCACTTGTTAACTATTGAAGCATGGTTATCACCATTCCTCCCATACCTCACACTGTAAGTCGATGTCGCGCACCCCACGTGTTTGCGGGGAGGCGGAATTTGCAAAAAATGATTTTTATGGGCTTCACAACACCGACTAGAACCAAGGATCGTCCATAAACCCTAGCTAGCAAACAACATGAGATTTAACTACTCGGAAATAATGTTATACCTCATGATACAAGACCTTCGGGTCTTCTCCGCTGTCCTCCTCGTCATCGTAGGCTCCAAGGATCGATCCGGATCGTAGCAACCTCGACGGGCTCCTTGAGTCAAAAACGATCCACCCGAGAGTCTATAGTCCGAGCTCCAACCTCAAAACCAAGGTAATTAGGGCAACAAGCTTGCCAAACTTGATGGCCTAGGTGATGTAGAGAATGAAGATGGATTTATTTGTCTCTTGAAACCCTAGTTTACTCAACTCATGAGACCTTTAGGGTTTTAGTTGTGAGGAAGAAGAAGAGAGCTCACTTGAAGAAAGAGAAATGCATTTTGATAACGATCATGATAAAATGAGATGGCTCCCTTGACTTGACTACAAGCATGGCATGAAAATATCTCATCCAAAATATCTAGTTCCATAAAATATCTCATAAGAAATATCTAGTCAAAGAGTCAAACTAAGTCAAGTGGTCAAACCAAGTCAAGTGGTCAAAACAAGTAGCCATGCCTCAATTATCATTTACAAAAATAACAAATATTTTGCTCCACCTCATAATTGTTTTAATCAAGTCAATGGTCAAAACCCTAATGAAGTGTCTCCTTCTATGCCCCTCTCATCCGTATATACATACCCGCATCCGTGTTCCGAGAAACACGAATATAAAGAGACAAAACCGATCCATCAATATAATACTAGGATCTGGCTTAAACCAAAGCTCACTAGTATTATCCGCCCGAACATCATACGCGCACTAGTGCATGTAAGTGATCGAAGCCCTGCCATAAAACCATACGGCCTCTACACTTTTTGCCCGATGCAGGGAAACTCTCTGCGTGGGACTCTAAAGACTCGACACTACGCTGGCAGTGGGTTTAACCACAGGCCGCAAGCGGTACTAGCTGCATGTAACGGTCCCTAGGTAGATGTCGATAAGAAGGCCGATGAGGAAAACCCATCCGAACTCCTACTGAGCTTGAATGTGACAATTTTTGTACAGTCCAGTCTGTTCGTCTAAGAGTATCGCATATCGGGCCTAGGGGAGGTAATCGTCAGACCTCTAATATCGCAATAAGTCATGTCAGAGAGTAGCCTAATACACCTTGAGAAACTACTGTAATACCTACCAGTAAATCTAGCTTGCCTTGGCCAAGGACTTTGTGTAACGGCCTTCCGAACACAGCGCGATATCAACCCCTAATACCGGGAGAGACGAATCCTATCTAACCGCCACTGCCTCCAAGTGCTTCGGGTCTGCACCCAACTACTACCTGTTTGCACGACTCCTTTGAGCCGTGATAGGGTAGTAATTAAAGTACAGTGGGAACACACTTGAGGCGAAGCAGCAGTGTCAGGTCAACGGACTAAGCTGTACTCATGTCACCTGGGAACTGCTACCCGACGACAGGTATAATACCCACCAACAGTTCCCGACGAGTCCTGTCCAGTGTACTCATAACCCAATGAGCACCTGCATACTATCTCCAGTACGACGTACTAATGGCTGTGGGACAGACCATCTTCCCTGCTGGGATGAGAAGCGTATACACTAGTCTACTGTGGAGTATCGATGCCCTGTCTCGATAATCCTACGACTAGGGACCTGTATAGGATGTGCTTATAGACTACCCAGCCCTCACTGGTGTGACTGCCATCACAATGCTGGTAATTAAGAAAAAATCTTAAGGGCTCTACCAATATGGAGCTCTTCTAACAGATCACCCCTTCACTGAGGGTAAATCCATAACCCAATATGGACTTGGAGTCATTCTTATCACTCTGGAAGCTGGAATTAGCAAACCTCGATCTGGAGGTCCTTTTCCGCCATACACTAAGAACATCTCCTTATTCCTTCTCAGGTACTTGAGAATGTTCTTTACTGCTTCCCAGTGCTTCTTCCCTGGGTTTGACTGATATCGGCTTACCACGCTAAGTGCGTAAGCAACATCTGGTCTGGTACACAACATCGCATACATTACAGAGCATACCGCAGAAGCGTAGGGTATAATCGACATTCGAGCCCTTTTCAAATCAGTCTTGGAAGACATCTTTTTGAAGAGGGTGATTCCATGACAAGCCGGTAGACTACCGCGCTTAGAATCGTCCATACTAAATATTTTGAGTATGGTGTTGTTGTACCTTGACTGTAAAAGTCCCACCATCCTCTTTGATCTATCACGATAGATCTGGATCCCCAGAATGTAGTTGGTATCACCCAGGTCTTTCATGGAGAACCTCTGTGACAAGAATCCTTTGACTGATTGTAGAATAGGAATTTCATTTCCTATCAAGAGAATGTCATCCACGTACTCAACGAGGAATTCCACAGTTCTTGCTACAATCTTACTATAAATGCATGGTTCATCTGGATTTTTGATAAAGTCGAATTCTTTGACCGTCTCAATAAAAACAGATGTTCCAACTCCGCGATGCCTGCTTTAGTCCATAAATGGACTTAATCAATTTGCACATTGTCCCGCTGCTCCCACTCTGATTGAAACCCTCTGGATGATCCATATAGACACACTTTTCCAAATTACCATTTAGAAAAGCCGTTTTTACGTCCATCTTCCGGATCTCAAAATCTTGGAAGGCAGCAATGGCAAGAAGGATCCGAATGGATTTGAGCATAGACACTGGAGAAAAGGTTTCATCATGGTCCAAACCAGGTCTTTGACGAAAACCTTTTTCAACAAGTCTAGCCTTATAGGTTTCAATCTATCCATCTACACCAATTTTCTTTCTGAAGATCCATTTGCAGCCTATGGGTTTCACTCCTTCTGGAGCAATGTTCAAAGTGCATACTTTGTTGGTGTACATTGACTCCATTTTGGTCCGCATTACATCCAGCCATTTTACCTAGTCACCGCTCTGAATGGCTTACTGGAAGCTAGTTGGCTCATCATTGTCAATGATGCAATTCTCTCGATCCCCGTTTATGAGAAAACCGTAGTATCTCTCGGGCGGATGAGACTACCTACTAGTCATGCGGATTGGCACAGGGATGTCCGGTTCTTTTGAAACCTCTGGTTCTACCATACTTTCAGTAATAGTTTGTGGTTATGGAATTTCTTCCAGTTCTATTGCGCTCCCAGTATTTCCTTTTACAAAAATTTGATTTTCTAAGAAGTGGGCATGACGAGGAATAAAAACCTTTTGTTCCTCTGCATAATAGGAAAGATACCCCCTGGAGTTCTTTGGGTATCCCACAAACTTACACAGTACTGAGCGTTCCTTGAGCTAGTCCGCATACTGCTTTTCAACAAAAGCTGGACATCCCTATATCTTCAGATACTGAAGATAGGGTTTCTTTCCACTCCACATCTGATATGGTGTGGTAGACACAGTCTTGGTAGGAACCTTATTTAAAAGATATGCAGCCGATTCTAGTGCATAACCTCAGAATGATCACGGTAACTCAGCATTACTCATCATGGAATGAACAATATCCAATAGGGTTCTGTTCCACCTTTCCTATACACCGTTTTGTTGTGGTGTGTATGGAGGAGTAAGCTGAGAGAGAATTTCATTCTCTTTTAGGTAATCCAGAAACTCGACACTTAAGTATTCACCACATTGATCAGATCTCAGTGTCTTGATATTTTTGCCTGTTTGTTTTTCCACTTCATTCTTATATTCTCGGAATTTTCTCAAAAGGTATTGGATTTATGCTTCATCAAGAAGACATATCCTTACCTAGAGAAATAATCCGTAAAAGTAATGAAATAGGAATAACCATGTTTACCGCCGAAAGCCGTGAAAGACGAACGTCTAGCCTGAATTTGGGGGCAAATGCTATTTGGGTTTATCCGTCCACCTCTCCGAAGATACCAAGCTGATTTATGGCACCATATATCGAAGGTTTGGACAGATGCGGTCGATGTAGCAGACTTCGTCAGATTCCCCTTCGTTTACTAAGGGTTTTTGATTGTGGGGACGCTCTTCCCTGTAGGCGCAAGCCCCTGCAGTTAATTACGTTACCACATAGCGATAACCACTTTCTCCTGCTCCAGATCTTCACTTCGTGTCATGTGTGTTTGTTTTATTTTTGGTTGCCCATAGATTGTATACGGAGACTAATTTGTGTTGTCGCCCGTAGGGCGGGGATTAGTCCAAATCCGTATTTTCTTAGATTTGGGTTTGGTTTGATTTAATGATTGTTAACCTCATTTGAGATTAAGATCAATTTAAATGTTTGTTAAGGATACGTTAATCCGATATTGAACTAAGATCTACTTAACGGTGGTTCAGGATCACTTTTAATCCAACGAAAGAGCGTTTGGGCTCTATCATTTTAGTTTAGGGACATTACGGTCCATTGGGTTTAAGGACATCATAGTCCATGTTTAAGGACATCATAGTCCACATGTTTAAGGACATCATAGTCCATAGAGTTTAGTTTTAGGGACGTTGCGGTCTATTGGGTATAAGGACATCATAGTCCATGTTTAAGGACATCATAGTCCATAGAGTTTAGTTTAGGGACATTACGGTCCATTGGGTTTAAGGACATCATAGTCCATGTTTAAGGACATCATAGTCCATAAAGTTTAGTTTAGGGACGTAGCGGTCCATTGGATTTAAGGACATCATAGTCCATAGAGTTTTAGCTCAGTGGTGTGGGGTGCGCCAAGAGTTATTGGTTATTGGGACCCTCCACCTTTCTGAAAACGTTGAAAGATTATAACGACATATATCAGAGGTGTGGAGAGATGTACTCTTGAACAAGATTCCAAATCGAGGAGTTATAAGTTCTGAGCATAGAGGCTCGGTTTGCTTGGAGATTTAATCTCAGGATGAACTTAACTAATTTGTGGTTGGAGTTGGTTCCTTATAGTGTTAAACACTAATGTATGCTCAGCGCTCACGTGCCTCCACGTGCGGTCTTAAAACAGTGTTAAACACTGAAATCTGGGGCGCTCACGTGTGGCACGCGGGGCGCTTGAAAGTTGACGCTGCTTCTTTAGCGTTATTCCTTTGTTCCTTTCATAAATGCTAAGCCTTATTGGGGGTCACGTGGGATCACGTGAGGCGCCCCCGAAATGGGAACTATCTTGGGTTTATTCTCCTTTTCTTTTGGAAGTGCTAAGCACTTATTAGGGAGGGGTCACGTGGAGATACGTGACCTGCTCTCAGTTGTTCTCTTTTGTTTATCAACGGTGCTCACATAGGAGCACGTGATATGCCATTATCATGCAGGGTGCTAATCTTTCTACGAGCATGGAGATCTTGAGTTTTGAGACTTTCAAGCCTATTTTTTTATAAGAATTAAATTCTTATATATGGTTAAACCCTAGTTTTATTAGAGGAATTAGATTCCTATATGTTCTTGTAAGAATTAAATTCTTTGAACTTAGTTCTTTCCCCTAGGTTTGAATCTACATAACAGAACCTTCCCGATGAGAATTAAATTCTCAACTTGTGGGGAGATCTGCTTCTGCAGATCCCAACCAGAGGAAGAACTAAGTTCTTTTGGAAGAGTTAAACTCTTATGGAGACGAAGAAGAAGTAAGATATTTTCTGTGTTTTGTTCCTTCTTACCTAGGGTTTCTTCTTTTCTTTGAGGAGATCTTCTTCTCTCTAGAGAATTAAATTCTCTTTTCTTAAACTTATCACGGGGTTTTTCTCTCTGTTTCTTGTGTATCTTTCTCTTCAGTCTCGAGTCCTTTTTATAGCAGAGGCAAGTTTGTTGATTTTGTTAAGGAAATCTCTCATTGAGAGATCTCTAATTGTTTTGGGGATTTTATCCCCCGTTGGATTTTTGATTCGAGGCCTTCTGTTTTACTGAAGATATTTTTCTTGTTTTTAACAAGATTAGGCAAATATTTTCCCATGCAGAGCTTATTCTGTAATTTGGTGATTTTTTAATCACCATTGGATCTTTAATCTAATGGTACTCTGTTTTACAAAGCGTAATCTTTCTTATTTGGAAAGATCTAAGGAAATATTTTCCAAATAAGGCTCTGATCCCTTTATTTAGAATTTAATTTTATCGGCTCAGAAGGTATTAGAAGCCCTCACGTGCAGCACGTGACTCCACAAAGTCAAGCCCAACAATGAGCATCACGTGCTGACACGTGAGTTTCTTTTTGCCAATTATTTGTTTTTTAAGAAGGCACTTATATACCTTGTATACAGATGCTCACGTGCTTGCATGTGAGGCTCAGTTTCAGCCTTATTTGTTAAGCGCAATACTTATAATCTTGGCTTCAAGGCGTATCACGTGTGGGCACGTGATGCTCCATTTGGGAAATTTTCCCATTACTTTTTATTTATTATTTATTTTTCATAAGAGAACAATTGCCCCCACAGTGTTGTTCTCACGTAGCCCACACGTGAGTGCAACGCTGTCAACTTTACAGCCGTTGGATGGCCTAGGGGAACGGGGAGGTGAACCGCCCCTGTCATGTCTTATAAATGCAAGGGTTTGGCCTGTGGGAAGCCACTGTTCTTTTATCTTCTTCTTTCTTTGTTTTCTTTGAGAATTTAATTCTCCTCTTCAGAGCTTAGTTCTCTGCCATTGCAATTCTAGGGTTAAACTCTGTTGGAAAAAGAAACCCTTTTTTAGGTAAAGCTTTTGAACATCAAAGTAACGCTTTTTATCAAAAATTTCTGGATTTTATATCCACCATAAGACGTGATCTTTGAATAGTAGACTTTAATGTCATGGGGTTTCTGGAATTTAATTCTATCGCATAAAAGGAATTTAATTCCTTATCGAAGAGCTTAGCTCTGAAAGATCAAGAGGGCCCTTCGGGAATTTGATTCCCCGGTGTTCTTGAAAATCTTTTCAAGGGATTTTTCCTTTATTTTTACCCATTTTACAGAGTTTGTAATGGGTGTTCTTTTGTGAGGATGTCCCAATTCGTTTTAATTCTAATGTGCATTTATTGAGAATCTTTTTTTTATTCTCACAATGATTACCCTGCCTCATGATTGGCGAACCGTCATACTGATTTTGTGGGGTCCATTATTTTTGCAATCAATGGTCCCATGGAATAAACTTCTTGTCGTTTTCTTCTGCTGTTTATATATTTATATATATGCGTATAAGTTGCATTAATAGTTTTTCCTCCCTTTATTTCAGGAACAATGGCTTCTCTTCCCTACTTTCCTTTTACTCGCTCAGAAGCTGTTTTTCCACAATCGCTGTCGGACGAAGAAGCAATGGCGATGATCAGGGCCCATGACAGGGATTTTACCAGTTTGCTCTTGTGGGGAACTTGGTATGGACATATCATCCGGGGTCGCCGCAGCTTTATTTGCGAAGTGCCAACAGAGCCTCTTCGCCCAATTGTACCGATGGAGCGTCCGCAGATTGCTTTTGCGGTAGAGGCGGCTGCTTGGACTCATATAGGCCGGCTTGAGCCATCGACAACTGGGATACCCAACCAGCCTTTACCAACCATAGACATTTTGGGGCGTCGCTTTTATCAGGGTGAATCCCGACCTTGGGGACAAATTTATAAGATAGGGCTTACCCCTTGCCACCCAACGGGCTATCTTCCCTCGGCTCGATATGTTCTGTCCGTCCATCGTGCGCGATTGCAGAAGGTCGGGCTCTATCAGGAGGTGTATGTGTCCCTTTTTCATTATCAGTCCCCTCATGTCTGGTGGGTTAAGGCTTTTGTGAACCAGTGGAATCTTCCCACCAACACCTTCTTGCTAGGGGATTGCGAGGTCTCTATTTCATTGGAAGAGTTTCGCGAGGTTTCAGGACTACCAATCAAGGGAGAGCATTATGAAGAGATGCTGCCTCTCGATGAGTATGTGTTTGAGACGATGCCGGCTTCGCTTGACGGCTGAAAACGCCATCCGCCATAAGTACCCTAGCTTAATCAAGGTTTTGGTTATTTTTGAGAAACTGTTCGCAGCGTCGAAAGGGCATGGCGCCACTTTTGAGAGCTTCATTGCCTGCTTTATCCGTGAAGATGCTTTGTCCAAGGCGGCTCCAAAGTTTGCGAACATCGACGACCCTTTTGGGTTTGGGCTAGACAAACTGCCGGCTAAAGAAGAAGATTTACCGTTGTTTTATATCCCGATCTTGTCGGCCGTGTCCTTCGATTCGATTGCGGCTCTCGGCATAGACGAAGAGACATTCTTTGCCGGCTTTATTAGCCTTTGGCTCAGTTGGGTCGCCATTACAACGCATCGTCGCTTCATGAGAGCTTCGATCATCTATCCTGCTCATCGCGTGGCTGAAGGGACACGACTGGCCGTGGGCATCACGGGGCTATCACACTTATACCATGGGCTGAGCGCTGCGGCCAATACTTCGACCCCGGGTGTAGATGTTATAAGTTTCTCCTTCCACTATTTTACGTCGTGGATTGAGATGCATGTATTGGGGGCGTTTGCAGCGCATCGGAGGCCAGATTTCTATGACGCTTACACCTTCCCGCGTCTCATTAGGTTGGTGGATGCTTCTGCTCCTGATCCAACTCAGCTAGGGGCCCTTCGTGTGCTGCTTAACCCGTATGCTAACGAAAGTGGGATGGTATTCAACGACCGAGTCCTCTCTGCTCCTTCGAGACCTGTTCAACAACTTTTTGATCTATCAGAAGGGGGAGCCCCGTCTTTAAAGCATTAAACGATTATGCATCTATACTCGATTAGACCGGGTTTCTTGGTATTTCGTCAGAGTAACGTGGTTCTTTTTATGGGGTATAATCCGCACCGCTTTGCCCAACAATTAGGTTATAACCAAGGTGTTCCTTTTGAGGCGTTCTTAGTCGAGCCTACTTCGTCACTGACGGGTAATTGCGACGCTATCCATCATTTTATATGGCTGAACACTGGTTCCCGTTTTATGATCCCCGAGGCTGGTCATCTTCCAAGGCATGTGGGGTCTTTTACGAGTTGGTACCGTCATTGCCGAGGAGAAGTGGATACTCTTCAGATATAGAGCTCCCGCCCCGACCCATGCCACGGGCGTTCCATCGCGACTGTGGACAGTGGTTCGTCCTCCATTGAGGGGTAACGGTTCCTTACTTATCCCTGAGGCGGCGGATGCGGAATCGACTCCTCCCACAGTTGGTACACCAATGCGTACTAGAGCCCAGGCAAAGGCTTCCGATAAGGCGCCAGCAGTAGTTTCATCAGTTGCGGTGTCATCAATGGCGGTGTCATCACCGGTAGTACCGCCAAAAGAGGATATTGAAGGCGGGGTTGGGCATTACCGTATCAAAGCACCAAAGGGGAGGAAGCGATCCTCTTCCAATGTTAGCTCCAGTTCGAAAAGGAGGAAGAAAATAGTTGCTGGCTTGCTTGACCTTTTGCTGGAATCTGAGCCTATTGTTCAAGACGAACCCATTTCCATGCAAGAGCCGGATGACTGTCTTATTTACCCTGGCTCATCCGCCGAGGAAGCCGCGCAATTAGCTGAAGCTTTAAGGCGTTCGCAGGATGAGACCCAAAATGTGCACATCCAGAAAAAGCCCTACCCTCCGGTTATCTTTTACGAAGATCCCCTATCGCTACGGAGAGTATATATGGGTCCTTTGCGAAGGACTAAAGAAAGAGCCCTCAAGCAGCCCATCTCAGCCGCTTCCGAAGATGAGCTGGCATTGAAGACCGGTGGCCATGAATCTGCTTTCGAAGCTCGGCGAGCACATTTCCTCAGGAAAGAACGACGACTTGAAAAAGCTATAATAGAGGCGTCCTGGCGTATCGGTATGCATGTTTTCCTTATTTTCCTTTTGGCAAGTAGTTTGTATTGATCTCATATCTTCTTATCTTTGCAAAAACTTTGCAGGGACTTCAGTAACGGCAGAGGATTTGAGCCCAAGTCGCGCTCTGACTGTGGATTCTATAAATGTCTCCGATGAGGCACTGGTAGGTGCGGAGGAGATCGTTATAGCTGCTATTCCTGCTGTGGAGCTTCCACCGGTAGCCTCCGTTCCCTCGGTGCCTGTTCTTCCAGAAGAGGTGACCTTGTCGGCCTAATGGATCTTTCTGGTGACGGCTTGGAGATTGTGGAAAGGGTAATTGATACCGCCGTCCCTTCATTAGAGCCTGAAGTGGCGATTGTTGCCCTTCAATTGGAAGCTGTCACACCAGCAAATGTCTCCGGTGATATTCCCGAGGGCATGGAGGAGGCTGCCGAGGCTGCTATCCCTCCGGTTCAAGGCAGGAAGAGTATCGAAGGTAGTCTTCTATACTTTGTTTTAATAGTCTTTCCATTATCTGAACCTTTACTTCATTTCAGAACTACGGGAATTGGCGGCTTCTATTGTGGACCTATCTCCCAGGAAGTCCTTCCAGCACTTACTTGACATAGCTGCCCTACGGGCGTATCCCTGCAAAGCATCGTCCTTTCTTCTGGGCAAGGTCTGTGTTCTTTGACCCTTTTTCTTTATTATCACTTTTTTTACGATGATGCTAACATGTCCTCTGCAGTTCTGGAAGCCGATGATGAAGTGGAGATCCTTGATGGGCCTGGGGATCTTTCAAACCCCCCTTGCATGGCTGTGGGTAAGTAAAACTCTACCCTTGGTATTGTTTTGTTTATTCCATGTTTGCTAGTCTCGCTGAATAGTCATAAACTTTGACAACTTTGCCAGCTCCGGCTCCGTTGGAATCCTGAATCTCTATGCCACCGGGACCATATGCCCGACGTGCGTCTAAAAGGATGGCGAGACAAAGCATTCACTCCTTGTCGGCCCTTATTGAAGATCTTCGCGTTGGAAGTTCTGTTATGGCCGAAGAATTTGCTGCCGAAGCCAATACCTCTTTGCCCTTCCTTGCTACTTATCATGATGAGACATTGGTGCATGTCTCGGTTGAGTATTGTCGCAGGGTGGAGGCTTGCTTACATAATCTCGAGTGTATACACCTTCCTTCCGAGCTCTTAACTGCCAAGGTGGGCCTGCGGGGGTGGATTGAGCAGTGCGCCGCTAATCTTCAGTCTTGCGAAAAGAGGCTCAACCGAAAATTTTCGGAGAGTGAGCTAGCTTCAAATGCTTTGGGGGAATTTCAAGCCCAACTCACTGCTAAGACCACCCGTGCGTACGAACTTTGGCGGGTGCTTCAAGAAGCTATCACGGTGGTGGTAGCTATTGATAAAGCCGTTATCTTTACCCGCGAGATGGTTGAAGCTCATAAAGTTGCTGAAAAGGAGCTTGAGAGTCGTCTCGCCTCGTATCAGGCTCAATAGTCTCAGGCGGAGACCCGTCTTATGGAAGTAACAAAACTTGAAACTGAGGCCCAGCGGAAGAATGATGAACCGACGAACTTATTACACCGTCCCCCGACTTAAAGATTTTTTTGTATATTCTCCTTTTCTTGTATTCACTCCTGAATGAGAGAATATTTTGTATTCATTTTGATTCTTTTTATGACATGTATCTTGTATTCATTTTGAATTCATGAATAAAAGACATATATTTTTTTATATCATGTTTGCATGTAACTCTGGTGAATGTGGCCCATATGTAGTTTATCTTGGTATTCTTGTAGGATAGTGATGGCTTAGGAAACGGGTTCAGATCTGCCGCCTAAGACTTTTCAACTTCATGAGCTGTGAGGGTCTCATAAAGACTTTTCTCCTTACGAGTCGAGAGGATCCCGTAGGTGTATTTTCTCCTTAGGAATCGTGAGGATTCCTAAGTGTGCATTTTCTCTTGAGAGTCGTAAGGATCTCACAAGAGAATTTTTTTCTTTTACAAGTCGAGAGGACTCGCAAGTGGTTGTTTCCCTTCTTGTCGAGATTCGACTTTGGAGAGTGTGTCCCGTGAATAGTATACAATGGCCCATCTTGGACCGACTTGCAGGGCCCAAGTGCTTAGGAAACATGTCCTTATCCCCATTGCCTAAGGCTTCCTCCAATGAGTTGAGACGAATCGAGGGATTGCTGGTTGACTTGATTCTGAGATGGAGCGTTGTTCCGACAGGGAGGTCATTGGCTGACTTGTTTCCGAGACGGAGCGTTGTTCCGGTAGGGAGGTCATTGGGTGACTTTTTTCTGGGTCGAAGCATTGTTCCGACGGGGAGGTCATTGGCTGACTTGTTTCCGAGACGGAGCATTGTTCCGACTGGGAGGTCATTGGCTGACTTGTTTTCGAGACGGAGTGTTGTTCCGGCGGGGAGGTCATTGGCTGACTTGTTTCCGGGTCGAAGCATTGTTCCGACGGGGAGGTCATTGGCTGACTTGTTTCTGAGATGGTGCGTTGTTCCGGCGGGGAGGTCATTGGCTGACTTGTTTCCGAGACGGAGCATTGTTCCGGTGGGGAGGTCATTGGTTGACTTGTTTCCGAGATGATGCATTGTTCCGACGGGGAGGTCATTGACTAACTTGTTTCCGAGACGGAGCGCTGTTCCAGCAGGGAGGTCATTGGTTCACTTGTTTCCGAGACGGAGTGCTGTTCCGGCGGGGAGGTCATTGGTTGACTTGTTTCCGAGACGGAGCGTTGTTCCGGCGGGGAGGTCATAGGTTGACTTGCTCCACTTTTCGCGGTGTCGGGAAGGAACGCCGTGTTGATTTTCTGGGATGCAGATGTTGCCGTAGAGATCCGACTCTCCCTTTGACAGAGTCTGTTGAGAAATGCGGTTCCCTTTTCGTTTATGCCCATGGAGTGTATACAGGGGTCAGTATGGACTCGCCTGTAGGGCAAAAGTTTCATTCTTTCATTTTTTCTTTATTTCTTTCCGCGACGCTCTATCATTTCAGCTTTTTATATCGCGAAAGTCGCGATTGCCCAATCATTTCGGCTATTTTTCTTTTTACTCGCTGTTTTTTATTGCCAGTTGCCCAATCATTTCGGCTATATATATATTTTTTGTATTTTTGGCTCGCTGATTTTGTTGCGAGTATGGACCTGAGATCTGATACCAATCTTAGCATCAGCATCGCTGCGACTGGAATATTGCCAGGAGCGAATCATCACTTGCCGTGAAAGGACTTGGAATTTGCTACCAATTTAGGCATCGGCATCGCTAAAACTGGAATATTGTCAGGAGCGAATCATCATTTTCCTTTGTCGATTCGAACAAAGGTGGCTTAGCAAACAGGGTTAGGATCATGTCGACTAAGGCTTTTGACTTCATGAGCCATAAGGGTCTCATAAAGGTGTTTCTCCCTACGAGTCGTGAGGATCTCGTATGTGTGTTTTCTCCTTAGGAATCGTGAGGATTCTTATGTACGTGTTCTCTTATAAGTCGTAAGGATCTTACAAGAGTGTTTTCTCCTTATAAGTTGAGAGGGCTTACAAGTGTCGTTCACCACATGAGGACATTTCGCGCCATTGGTGGAACTTGGTGGGGGAGACGTTTATTTTTGCCCATGGATTGTATACAATGATCAATATTGAACCGTTTGTAGGGTAGTCTGGGAACGTAATGGCTTAAGAACGGGTTCAGATCCCTGTAGCTTAAGGCTTTTGGATCCTATGAGCCATGAGGGTCTCATAAGGGAATTCTCCTTACGAGTCATGAAGATCTCGTAAGTGTAATTTCTCCTTAGGAATCGTGGGGATCTCTAAGTGTGTTGCTCCCTCGTGAATCGTAAGGATCTCACGCAGATATTTTCTCCTTACAAAGTCGAGAGGACCTTGCAAGTGTGCATGAATTTTTTTATGAGCCTGCACCCATTCGGGTTTTCACAAATTCGCCAGTAGCCTTGCTGTTTTTACTCACGGAGCCCTTTCGGGTTTTCATCCATGCCCATTTCGCTTATGGACGTACCCTTTTTTTGCCGCGTTAGCTTAAGGATGCTGCGATTCGTAGTAGTTTAAGGACGTTTCGGTCTGTAGCTAGTTTCAGGGTGTTTTGGTCAGTTGTTAGTTTTAGGACGTTGCAGTCCGTTGTTAGTTTAAGGACGTTACAGTTCGTTGTTAGTTTTATGCGGCGAAGTTTTGCCGGATAGCACTTACAGAGTTTGGTACTCAGGAAGACAGTGAGCGGACACAAGCGTCGTCATCTATCATTAACCTGGGCCGTGACTTGTCAGGCATAGTATTTCTTAAGGAACCGGTCGTTTATTGGCCGGAAGGGTCTTTCGCCATGCATATCCATGAGCAAGTAATCCCCACCTTGGTATACTTTGTCTATGATGTACGGGCCCTCGTAGTTTGGCTCGAATTTCCCCCGTTTAGCACGATTAGAGATCATAGGTCTTTTTACGACTTGCATGAGTTTACCTTGGCGGAATGTTCTCGGCCTAGTCAATCTTTCGTATGAGCGTGTCATCCTTGTTTTGTAAGCTTCTAGGTTTTGTTGCGCAATGAGACGAGTTTCATCGAGTGCGTCGAGCTCCTCAAGCCGAAGATGAGCATTCTCTTCATCTGTTAGTTCGTAATGAACCGCCATTCGTAGATAGGGTAGCCCTATCTCTAAGGGGAGTACTGCTTCCGTGCCGAGTACCAACGCGAATGGCGTTGTATTTGTGACCGTTTTGAACGTAGTTCGATACGCCAAGATAGCTTCATGCAGTCTCTCGTGCCAGTCCTTTTTATTTTTGGACACCATCTTCTTTATGATCTTCGTCAAGGTCTTGTTGAAAGCCTCAGCCAAACCGTTAGCTCGGGGATTATAGATCGAAGAGTATCTCCAGTCTATGTTATGCTGCTGTGCGAAGCGGCTGATTCTGTGACTTCTATAGGCCGACCCGTTATCGGAGATAATCCGTCGCGGAGTGCCGAACCGATAGATGACACGTGTCTTGAAGAAATGGAGGATGTTCTCCGTCTTCACTTCTCTTAGCGGTATGGCTTCTGCCCACTTAGAAAAGTAAACAGTTGTCTCCATTATGAACCGATGTCCTTTGGATGACGTTGGTTCGATGGGCCCAATTATGTCGGTTCCCCACATTTCGAACGGCCAGCTAGCCATTGTTGGGTGTAGCGGGTTTGGATGCTGGTGGATAAAGTCTCCATGAATTTGGCACGAGTGGCACTGCTTCGCGTATTCGAGACAGTCCTGAATCATCGTGGGCCAATAGTGGCCCATTCTTTTGATCTTCAGCTTCATCTTTGGCCTGGCTTGATGAGAACCGCAGAGTCCGTCGTGAGTTTCCTTGATGACTCTTCTTGATTCTTTCGGTCCAAGGCATCTCAGCCACAGAGAGTCGAACGATCTCTTATATAAAGTATCATTGACGAAGGCGAAAGACAGAGCGCGTCTCATGAGCTGATGTCTTGAGGATGCATCTTCCGGTGTTTGACGCGATTTGAAGTAGTCTATAAAGACTTCTCTCTAATACTCAGTCTTTTCTTGGTCCTCTATTTGTAGGGCTGTTTGCTTGGTTGCTTTCTTTTCCTCAGACGACTCCGGAGACATTTCCGCTGGTGCAAGAACCCGACGGCTTTGTACAACGATCTTCACATCATCGAGGTTTTTGTCAGCCAGTTCTTTAGCGAGTTTGGCTAATGCTTCCGCCTTGCTATTTTCTGTACGCGGTATGCTTTCCAGGATGTAGGAGGGAATTTGAGTTAGTAACTGTTGCACTCTGTCACCGTACTTTACCAACTCTGGTTTGCATGTTTGATAGTCGCCGTTTACTTGACTAACGACCAGCTGGGAGTCTCCGTATATAAGGAGATTTTCGATTCCCATGTCAACAGCGATCTCAAGACCTGCTATCAAAGCCTCATATTCCGCTTCGTTGTTTGTTCTTGGCTCTGTTAAGGAAAAGGAAAAGCGCATTATCCCTCCTTGTGGAGTCACGAAGATGAGGCCTACCCCAGATTTGATTATGGGGGAGTTTTGCTTTTGTTTCTTCAAGGAGGACGCTCCATCGAAGTAGAGTTCCCATCGGGTATCATTCCCTTCTTTCTCCCTGTCAATTGCGTCAAACGCGTGTTCATCCGGCAACTCGCAGTTCAAGGGAGAGTCGGCAAGTATCGGATGCTCAACGAGAAAGTTAGCGATGGCCTGGCCTTTCACTGCTTTAAGAGGTCGGTATGTTATCGAGAATTCCATTAAGAGTAGGGCCCATTTAGCGAGCCGTCTCGTTAGTATGGCTCTTGACATCAAATATTTGAGAGGATCCACTTTTGATATGAGCTGGACCTCATGCGCCAAAGCATAACGCCGAAGCTTCGTTATCACGAAGATTAACGCCATGTAGTGTTTTTCGATAGGGGAGTAGTCGTTTCTGCCCCCAGGAGAACTCGACTCAAATAATAGAGGGCTCTCTCTTTCCCTTGGTCATTCTCCTGTGCCCATAACGCGCCTAACGAACCTTCGAGGGCTATTGTGTACAGAATGAGGGGCTTTCCTTTGACCGGAGCGTTCAGTACCGGCGGATTCTGCAGGTATCGCTTGATTTCGTCCAGTGCGCTTTGGCATTTGCGATCCTAAACGAATGGGGTTCCCTTCTTCATTAGATGACTGTAGGGGCGGCATTTGCCGGAGAGGTTTGCTATGAACCGTCGGATGTACGCCAGCTTCCCTTGTAGAGACCGCAATTGTTTTAAAGTTCTTGGTGTGGGCATTTCCATAATCGCCTTGATCTTCGATGGATATATTTCGATGCCTCGATGTCATATGATGAACCCTAGAAATTTGCCTGAGGAGACCCCAAATGCGCATTTCAGAGGGTTCATCTTCAGGTTATACTTACAAAGACGTTGGAACACAGTTTTCAAATGTTCCCAGTGTTCCTCGTACGATTTGCTTTTCACTACGAGGTCATCGATATAGCATTCGACGATTTCATGTATGAGGTCATCGAAAATATTCGTCATGGCCTTCTGATAGGTAGTGCCATCGTTCTGCAGACCGAAAGGTATCACTTTGTAGCAGAATATGCCCAGAGGAGTCCGGAAAGCGGTATGCTTCTGGTCTTCGGGATGCATCTTTATTTGATTGTACCTCGATGATCTGTCGGAGAAGACTTCGTGAGTGGACATGTTATCTATCATCAACTCGGTAACCGGTACGGGAAAATCATCCTTCGGGAAAGTTTTATTGAGGTCTCGAAAGTCCACGCAGATGCGCACAGTCCCATTTTTCTTCATCACCGGGACAATGTTGGCGATCTAGTCGGGGTATTGAACTTCTTGGATGAAGCCGGAGTCGATCAGCTTCTTGACTTCGGCCTTGATACTCATTTCAAGTTCGAGCCGCATTCTTCTTGGTGCTTGTTTGACTGGCTTGACGTCCGGAGATATCGCCAATTTATGCACAACTATTCCTGGATCTAGCCCCGGCATCTCGGAATAGTTCCATGCGAAGCAATCTTTATACTGCATGAGCACGTCTTTTAGCGTAGCCATCTATTCTTTAGACAGTAGCTCACTGACGAACGTAAGCCGTAGGTCGTTTTCCGTCCCCAAGTCGATTTTCCTTAGGTTATCCGCCGTGGTGTGTATCCCATCTTCCAATTCTTTTGGCGCCGGTGGAAATTCTGAGATCAACTCATCTTCATCCTTATTTTCGAAGCACCATGAGAGGTCATCCATATTCTCGTGCACTCCTTCTTCCGACAACGTTATCACGTGACAGATACGAGATCGTTTCCAAGACCGATGTTGATCTGGTTCTACTCTCGCTATATGCATTGCTTTTGGCACATGCTTTTGTGGTGGGGCTGCCCTCCAATTGTTGGATAGAGCGAATCTGCCGAGTTGATATTGGTCTTCGACCCAGTTTTTGAAGGTGAAGCAGTCTTCCAGAGGATGTCCTATCGCTCGGTGATAGGAGCAATAATCCGGGTGATGAACCTCGTTTGCTTGATCGGGGTGCCGAGACTCCGGGAGTGTCATCATCTGATGTTTCATGACAAGATCAAAGACTCTCCTTGTCTTATCTCGAGGGAAAGAATATGCTTGACCCATCTTTTTCACAAGAGACGGATTCCGGCCGACCCTTTCTTGATCGCGTGGCCTTCTGGATCCGTTTTGCCGCTGTCGAACGTTTTTTCCGTTCTTCAACTTGTTTTTGCCCCCGCATCGGGCCTTTTTCTTAACTTGGGAATGCATGGCGGGCTGACGGTGGAAGGCATTGTCATCCTCCATAGCCTGCTGAAGGAGGCGCTGCGTTTTGGCTTTCTCGTAAATGGCCATTTCGCGGCTGTGGTCGTTCTGAACCTTTTGACTCACTTCCATCACTAGCTTGTCCATATGTTCTTCAAACGATGGACTCGAAATTTTTATGGCAGGACCCCGTTCTGGTTTAATTGTCTGAGTCTTTTAAAAGAGCATTGTCTTCTTCATCGAGGTCGTTTATGACATGTCAGCCATGGAATTGCTCCCGTTTCTTGGACTGGACATATCCAAGCCCAATCATTTCCATTTTTCTGCTGGGCAATTTTCGCTAAGTTCCGGGGACGCTCCAAATCCTGTTGTAGTACTGAGCTTGTCGAGCAGTTTGTTTGAAAAGTACGCCTTGGCATCTTAATAACCTTTTCAATCCCACTGCGTAGTATCTGGGCAGACGGATGGGATGGAGCCCGTCGAGCGTAAAATCGGCACCATGCTAGACTTCTCTTTCGATTTTCGTCTCTGTGGATCGATAGAATAGGATCGCCTTTTCACCTCTTCGCCTAGGAGGGACGCAGAATGTCTGCAGCTCTAGCACACTATATGTCTCAAGTGCATCAAGCTCCATGTAGTGCTGCCACGGAACCATGGCGATTTGCAAACTCTGATAATCTTCAGCGAGGGGATGCATTGATGGACGGACCGAAAACACCGCGTTGACTTTGTCTTCAGAGTCACTGCCAAAGACCAGAATAAGGGTAGATGGTCCCGGTCTGTTGCATTGGGGTGGCCCCGAATAGACTATCTCTTCTTCCTCCTCGGTATCGCTCCCGAAGACCGGAATATTGGTGATAGCTTTTTGCTTATTCTCTGGTTTATGGCATCTTTCCATGTCTTCAAAGTCTGATAGGAAATACTTTGCATCTTCGTACTTTCAGACTTCATTTACGGAGAATGGGTTTAATTCCCCCGTCACGGTATACTCGAGACCATCTTTGAAATATTTCATACACTGATGTTGTGTAGAAGGGATGATGTTGTACTCGTGTAACCAAGTCATGCCGAGCAAAGCGTTGTAGTAAGTCCTGGCGTCAATGACATGAAATTTGATGTCAGTGACGAGCAGTCCAAAGCGTAACGTCAGTATTACAGACCCAAGCATCCATGATGACTGGGAGTCGAACCCGGAGATGGTGATTTTATCCCGAGCGAGGTGCTGAACGCTCATGCAGATTTCTTTTAGCACCCTCACATTTAGGAGGTTGAAAGAGGACCCGTTGTCAACTAAGATTTTCCCTATCTTGATGTCATGGCAGTACCCGGTGACATACATGGGACGGCTGTGCTCGCACGTTCCGAGGAGGAGATCTTCATCGCCGAAAGTGATGTCACCTGTATGCACTTCTTCCAGCTCGTCCTTCATCTTTTCTTCAGCAAGGAAAGCTTGAAACTGCTCGGGCTCTTGTAATGCCCTGATCAAAGAATCTCGTGCCTCTTTAGACAACAGAAGGGCATCCAAAATGCTTAGCTGTGAGGGTATCTTCCTCAAGTGTGCTAGGACATTATAATCCACTTTGTTTTTCTTGGGCGGGTCCTTGGCTGCCAGTTCTTCGACGAATCGATCGTCAAGGGCGATATCCTCAGGGCCTTTTTCCTTCCCCTTATATTTTTTGTTCGATCCCTTGTTTGTAGGTCCGAGATTCTTTTCGGGCAACGTACGACTACGCAGCTGAATATTCTCACAGTTCTTTATCTCTTCCTCTTTTCCTGAGGTGGATTCTTTAAAGAGAGGGCCGAGGGCTACTGTTCATCACTGAAAACTGCATTTTAATACCGCTCATTAGTTATCTATTTTTTGTATATATCAGTACTATTAACGGGTGTTTGCTCAGTAATACCTATTACAGGTATCCGTGAAAAAATACTAGAAATACATCCAGAATCATGGATATTACATTTGTGAGCTGACACTGCAACCGGAACTGCAAACCGATCAAGAATTAAAGAGTTTTTGTAAATAAACTAGTGTACATACATTTTGGTCCAACACATGATAAGTTGTGCACTAGCTCTTTGATGGCTTTGATCTAGTAAGGGGCTGCCCAATGCAAGACACAAGTGGGCATGAAGTGAAGTGCATTCAATGAAAAAGATTGTGTGTTGACTTAAAGATTCAAAATTTCCCTCCAAACCCTGGGTGTAGACTATGTCAAATTAGAGAAAACCAGCAGCACCAAAGTGATATTGGGGACAACACAAGACCACACCAAGAACGAGCCCCAGAGTTCGGATTTGGGCCGAGCTCAATACTTATGTGGCCTGCCCCTGCTCCAAATGCTTCCAGACTTCTGTGAGCCCTCCCTTGCTGCCACCTTATCATGTTTTTATTATTTGTTTATTTTTCTTTTCTGCCTATAAAACCAGGCCAGTGGGCAAGGGGTCAAGGGTCTCACTTTTGCCAAGTTTTATTCTTTACAAGTTCTCATTTTTGTTTCTCTTTTGTTCTCTTGTACATAGCATAACTTCCCCTTGAGTTCTTAACCTTCTCTTGATCTTGTAATCTCTTCATTGAACTTGCAAGTTTAAGGGTTGGTTATTGATTTCAAGGGTTGTATCATTCTTGAAGATTAATAAAGTTCTCTTTTTGTGCCTTCATTCACCATGAGTTCTTTGCCCTCTCTTGATCTTGCAACCTTTTTGTTGAGCTTGCAAGTTTAAATTTGGGTTATTGAACCCATGTCTTACAATATGTTCTTTGGTTCCTAGTATTTTACTTTCTTGCATTTTTTCTTACTTGCTTTTACATTCTTGCAATTTACATTCTTGCTTTGCTTACTTGCACTTTCATTCCATGCAATTTACTTACTTGTATTGTTTTCTTTTCTTCTCTTTGTTTCCCTTTTCTTTTGCTCTTTTTGGTTTGTTGTTGTGAATGGTTGTTAATATGGTGTTGTGAGGAATAAATACAATATTGTAAGTTAAGGGTTTTTCGTTTCCCATTTCTTTTTCCCGTATTTTCCATTTGAAACTCCGCCCAAACCTTACGCAAGCGCTCCGTTAGGCACCCTACCCTACAAAGGTATCGGTGATCCCTAACCGCGACCGGTTGCGTTCGGTTTTGCCGGAGGCGAAAGCAAGAGATAAGAACGGACGGACAAGGGTCAATAAGCCGGATTTCTAATACCGTGCTTAAGCACCCTAATCCACGTTTTCGCCTATTGCTCTACCTTCATTTGTTAAGTTCGGATCAAAAGATTGAGTACAGAATCCACTAGCTTACACTATCTTTTCTATTCCTAACAATTTATACTTGTGCATATAACACATAGGATAGATACGAACAATTCCGTCCACCCACATTAACTCGTTACGATAAGAACCTAAAACGCTCCGTCTCCCTGCGGGCGACCCGTGCTCATCGCGGCTAGCTGCAAAGCGACACCATCCTGATCGCGGTTAAACTTTAGAACTCTTAAAACTCGACACACCGAAAGCGTGTGATCAAATGGCGCCGTTGCCGGGAAGACGGTAACGTTTTTGTTTTTGTTATTTCGGGTTAATCTTGTTAATATCCATCTAACACTTTTCTAAAAAACAAACTAAAAATTTCAAAATTTTTTCAAAACCAAAACAAAAAAAACTAACAAAACCAATTTTGCTCTCTGGATTTCTGACCTGCTACCACTCTGGATCTAAAATAAAAAATCAAATAATATCAGTGAGACTCTAGTGGAACACAGTGAACACAGAAGAAGTTTGGAGCCCATCTGCCACAACTTGGCCGGCGACACAACCACCAATTCCGAGCTTGCCGGCCTCTTCTGCTCCTTCTGCCTCCAATTTTTCCTCTGTGCTCAAGTGTTCTGGTTTTGTCCTATTTGTCCTATTTGTTTTTTTTATATAATTTTTAGTGTGCAGGTATTTGGGCATTCGTATCGCTTTTCCGCACCAATATCCGTTTTTTCCGCGGATTTGCGAACCACGATTGTGTGGAGCAAAGTCTACATTCCAAGCTAAGGTGATTACGAAGTACAGTGCCAAAGATCCGGGTAGTTTGACCCGTGCAAGCGAACATTCCAAGCTATTCGGATTTAATTTCAACGGGGGTTTCTTAACCCAAAATTTTTTCGGTACGTATTTTACTAACACCTTCTTCTCAAATCTGACGCATCCACTATTCTATCATTAGAGGATTCTTTGCAAGTTCGCTTTCAAACGCCAAAAATTGACTAACCCGTAATTGTTGCAGTGCCGAGCTTAAACATAAAAAACGATTGTTTGATTCTTTAAATAATTTTTTTTATTTGAATTGCGCATTGCATACATTAATACAGACTTAAGGACAAGCGGACCCCACAACATACGGTAAAGGATTTCATCACCTTTTTCGTGGCCCACAAATCATGAATTGAGCATAACGTCTACCCGCACAAATTTTAAAAGAAACTAGACTTTAAGCCTTAAAGACTTCGCGCTCATTAGGAGAAATTAACTGTGTTTAGAACACCGCTTAACGGTATATCGTTCACGAGATGTCTAGGAAAGTGTTCACGGCGAAACCGCCAAAAGAGAAAGGGTTATTTAATTAAGGACCTTCGCGAAAGCGTCGGAAAACCTCCACTTATCTCTGCACTTACCTGGCCTCGTGATTAGTATATCTTGAGCCCGTTTCTCGACACAATTTTACTTCAATAATCAAGTTCTTGAGCAGATCTAATTGACCTAGGTGAACCCTAGACTGATTAGATGCGTGGTATTTTTGTGTCGTGATTGTTTTTGTCCAGATTCTTTTTGTGTGTATATTTCATTCTTTTGTTGATAACTAACAAAAAAAATAAAATAAAAATAAAACCACATTCTTTTTCCTCTCTTCTTCTCTTCATATCATGGGTACCCCACCTCGCAAAACTCTTGCCGGACTTTGGTACCCACAACTAGACATTACTTCTTACGGTTCTTGCTTTGGTCGAATTTCGAACGACCCCTCCATGCCCAAAATATCTTTGAAAGATCGGATAGACGCGTCTAGGACGTAAACTGGACTCCGCAATCCACCCTGTATCAACCATTTCAACCTTCACCACCTTCATACGTTGATACCCCTTTTTCGAGTTCAGTTGTAACTCCAAGACCTATGTCTCTTGCTGAACGTATTGAACAATCTCGTAGCCGATCTTTCACTCCTTTCACCACTGCCAATTCTTTTGATCAACAATTTCAACCACCTTCTTATCCGTATGTTGATCCTACCCCTGTCCAACCATTCAATTCCTATCCATCCTACCCGACTTTTGCATCTTCTCTAGACATTGCTTCTACACAGCCATTTGGGAGTTTTCAGTATCCAAATGCGTTTGAATCTTTTACTGAAACCCCTTCACAACCCATGTCTAGTATGGAACAGTCGTTGGAAGACTATAGGGTAGCGTCATGCCAACAGATGATGGATTTGAATGCGTCCATGGCCGCCCTCATACAACCTAGTGACCCGGTAGCTAGTTTTCAACTAGCTCCATATTTTCCAATGTATGATGAGGCGGTAGGACAGGCTGAGAATTTGAGTGGAGAGAGTGAGCTGTACACCTTCCAAATCAAACCTACCCATCCCAAATTGAATCACACAACTCCAGTTTTGAATGTCTATCAAGTGTCCCAAAGGATTTACCGATTGAAGATAGAATGTTTAATGAGTTGTGCGACTTTGTAGTGTTTGATTTACCAGATTGTGAAGGGCCCCTTCCAAGTGAAACCAATCCTAAACCTTTTGACCTCTACACCTCCATCTTAGAACCTGAATTAATTGATATCCATGCTTTTGATGAGGTGTCTGAGAATATTGATTTTCACTTGATTGAGGATATTGATGCTGGGAATATTTTGGATGATGAACCCGCTGCTTTGGATGAGTTTTTCTCTCCAATTCATCATCCCGAGTCATTAACTGTTCTTCCCGAACTCCATATGCGTCTAGATATTGAAGATAAATGCATGGATGAGGTTAATTTTGAGGAGAATTTTGAGGATATTTTTGAGGATGAACCAGTTTTGCTTGATGAGTCGGATTTTTCAATTCATCATATCATTGACTATGTACACCCTCCTGAACCTTTATCTGATACCCTTCCTCAATCACTTCCCTCCATCCTTTCCATCGTTCCGACCTTCCGAGACTCCGTATCACTTTCATTTACTATGTCTGGTTTACCAAGTTCGGCATACCCATGTTTTCTCACGAATCTTGAGGGATTTGACCCAATTTCTCGACGGGTTGATAGATTAGCACAATCACTTTTTACACATCAGTCATCACAAATTGTACTAATTTATTCACTCCATTTTCACCCTCAAGTTCGTACTCCACTTCTTTCTCCCTTTCGCCATCCTTCTTCTCATATACTGGGACCATATACTACTTCTACCCCCATACGGTCTCGTGTATTCTCCATTTCTTTTCTTTCACCAGCCACTGCTTTATAGAGATAGAATTTTTGAATGGTTGGTACTCACTTTTGGCCTGTGTAAAGCCGTATATAGATTGATACTATTCTTTCTCCCCTAATCCTGAACTTCAACGCTTAACAGTGGAAACACTGTTTTACTCAAGTTTGGGGGGGACCCTTTTTGTATATATATTTTTGGTTTTCTTGTTTTGTATATAATTTGTTTTTGGGGAGCGCCGATAATTTTGACCCTCTTGGTGTAGCCTGACAGTGAGGGCACTGTCAAGTTTAAGTTTGGGGGTGTGCTCGGTAAGCTTTCTTCCTTCGCATTCATTTGTATATTCTGCATTCGCATACATATTTAAAAACCCATAAAAATCGAAAATTTTCCAAAAATATAAAAACTTTGTCGTTAAGTTAGCTAATAGGGTAACTTAGATTTTTATTCCGAAAGTTTAGTTGATATGTTAGGAATAACTAAATCCTAGGCTTAGGAATTGAAAATCCTAAAAATAGCCCTCATTCCGTTTAACTTTGGCAATTATACGTCCTTACAGTTTTTTTAGAAATAGGTAATCTTGAGTTCAGTTCTTGAGTTAAGTCAAGATGAAGGGAAAGTATTGATGCTTTACTGAAGGATAAGTCTGAAAAATAGTTTCTACTATTGAATCCAAATTTAGAAAGTATATACCCTACAAACTGCACTTACACGCACCTTGAAACTTGGGATAGTAGAGGATATCTAGAAATACTCTTGCCTAAAAGCCTAGTATGAAAGAAAAAAAGGTATTTAAAGCTAACCACCTTAAGAGCATCATTGAAAAATATATCCGGTCTTGAAAAAAAAAATAAAAGAAAAAGAAAAATAAGAAATAAAGTCGAGACCTGGAAACTGCTATTTACGCTTTAAGCTCACACATTCAGTAATCGGCTGTTAGTGCCTCAAGAACATTAATAGTCGCATGAAAGGGGTGTGAGCAACACCGTCCATCATTTATGAAAAGAAGTAGTATTAGACATTAGGGTAAGGGTACTATAACTTGAATTGAATTCTTAAGTGTAGGGGTGAAAATTTACACACACGTAGGGGTATACAATCGATGTTTGGATGAAAGATAGAAATAAAGAATAAGACTTATGTTTTCTGTAAAGTTGATAAAAATCCCTGATTTGAGACCGCACTTTAGAAGGAAAACTCAGGAGATACCAATATCTTTCTAAACTTTTTTGGAACGTATAAGATCTAAGATTAAATAGATAGGAGGTGTGAAATATAAGGGTTTGATATTTCTAACTTAGGATAATAGAATTTCTAATTTAGATACTAAACTATAGGAGTAGAATCGATGTTAACTTATGAAACTAGCTTGACGGAATTTTGTGGGTAGTATCCGCTGAAAACCCTCAGGAGACAACACTCCTCCTACTAGGGACACCTAGAGGTTTAACGGCTTGTTGCACGCGCTCAGTGCAATCGCGTTCCCTGCGAAAGTGAGGCCAGGATTTTGTTTTGCTCGGGACGAGCAAAAGATAAGTTTGGGGGTATTTGTTCATCACTGAAAACTGCATTTTAATACCGCTCATTAGTTATCTATTTTTTGTATATATCGGTACTATTAACTGGTGTTTTCTCAGTAATACAGATTACAGATATCCGTGAAAAAATACTAGAAATACATCCAGAATCACGGATATTACATTTGTGAGCAGACACTGCAACCAGAACTGCAAACCGATCAAGAATCAAAGAGTTTTTGTAAATAAACTAGTATACATACATTTTGGTCCAACACATGACAAGTTGTGCACTAGCTCTTTGATGGCTTTGATCTAGTAGGGGGCTGCCCAATGCAAGACACAAGTGGGCATGAAGTGATGTGCATTCAATGCAAAAGATTGTGTGTTGACTTAAAGATTCAAAATTTCCCTCCAAACCCTGGGTGTAGACCAAGTCAAATTAGAGAAAACCAGCAGCACCAAAGTGATATTGGGGACAACACAAGACCACACACCAAGAACGAGCCCCAGAGCTCGGATTTGGGCTGAGCTCAATACCTATGTGGCCGCCCCTGCTCCCAAATGCTTCCAGACTTCTGAGGGCCCTCCCTTGTTGCCGCCTCATTATGTTTTTATTATTTGTTTATTTTTCTTTTCTGCCTATAAAACTAGGCCAGTAGGCAAGGGGTCAAGGGTTTCACTTTTGCCAAGTTTTATTCTTTACAAGTTCTCATTTTTGTTTCTCTTTTGTTCTCTTGTACATAGCATAACTTCCCCTTGAGTTCTTAACCTTTTCTTGATCTTGCAACATCTTCATTGAGCTTGCAAGTTTAAGGGTTGGTTATTGATTTCAAGGGTTGTATCATTCTTGAAGATTATTAAAGTTCTCTTTTTGTACCTTCATTCACCATGAGTTCTTTGCTCTCTCTTGATCTTGCAACCTCTTTGTTGAGTTTGCAAGTTTAAGTTTGGGTTATTGAACCCATGTCTTGCAATATGTTCTTTGGTTCCTAGTATTTTACTTTCTTGCATTTTTTCTTACTTGCTTTTCATTCTTGCAATTTACATTCTTGCTTTGCTTACTTGCACTTTCATTCCATGCAATTTACTTACTTGTATTGTTTTCTTTTCTTCTCTTTGTTTCCCTTTTCTTTTGCTCTTTTTGGTTTGTTGTTGTGAATGGTTGTTAATATGGTGTTGTGAAGAATAAATACGATATTGTAAGTTAAGGGTTTTTCGTTTCCCATTTCCTTTTCCCGTATTTTCCATTTGAAACTCTGCCCAAACCTTACGCAAGCGCTCCGTTAGGCACCCTACCCTACCAAGGTATCAGTGATCCCTAACCGCGACCGGTTGCGTTCGGTTTGGACGGAGGCGAAAGCAAGAGACAAGAACGGACGGACAAGGGTCAATAAACCGGATTTCTAATACCGTGCTTAAGCACCCTAATTCACGTTGTTTCCGATTGCTCTAGCTTCATTTGTTAAGTTCGGCTCAAAGGATTGAGTACGGAATCCACTAGCTTACACTATCTTTTCTATTCCTAACAATTTATACTTATGCATATAACACATAGGATAGATACGAACAATTCCGCCCACGCGCATTAACTCGTTACGACAAGAACCTAAAACGCTCCGTCTCTCTGCGGACGACCCGTGCTCATCGCGGCTAGCTGCAAAGCGACACCGTCCTGATCGCGGTTAAACTTTAGAACTCTTAAAACTCGACACGCCAAAAGCGTGCGATCAGCTACTTCTTCATCAGAATCGCTTCCGAAGGTGAGAACTTGCGATCCCCTGGAATCAACCATGTGACAGTTGCCGACAGTTCTTTTGTGCTCATCTGTCGTGCTTCTCTGCTCCCGACGAGTTTTCGCTTCATCTGCTTGTATTATTGTTGGTGAGCAACGTATCCCTGCCACCACTTTTTAAAGGCCATGCATTCTTCTGTTTGGTGTGCAATCCTCTGATGGTATAAGCAGTAGCTAGGATGTACATCCGCTTCGTCAAGGTGTATACTGCCAGGAGTATTTCCTTTGAAAGATGGCAGCTTCATTCCCATTGACATGGCTTTCGCGAACTGTTTCCTTGTCTTAAACCTGTTTTTGTCTGCCGCAGGTGTGCTTCGATCTGGTTGGAGTGCTTTGCGATTCATCCCTACCATGACTTCTTCAACCTGATGCCGATTCCCGTTCCTTTCGAATATGGCCATTTCACGCTCTTGATCAGCTTTGTTCTTCTGACGGGTTTCGGTCAGTAGCATATCAATCATTTCGTCTGATGGCTCCAGGGATTTTGGTACCGATTCTGCCCCCGGCTACTCTATATTATCTTTTGACACAGAGTGAGCTTCTTCGTCATTTACCGACGAATGAGAGATCATATGACAACTTTCTACATAATCCTCGGGTTCTTCTGATGAGTCTTCTCCCTCATCACTGTCATTATCTTCGCTCTCAAGGATATGGTTGATAAACTCTTGGAGTGTGACCGGGGTTTGCACCTTCTGGTTATATTCCTCCAGTGCGTCAATATGCCTTTGCAAATCCGTGCGTTTGTCATCAGACTGCGCGGGCTTTTTGGTCTTCTTCTTCTTCTTCGAAGACTTCGACGGCTGAGCCTGGGTGTTTTGCCCATCGCTACCAACTCCTGATGTTGGGTGCGGCTTCAGCATCCCCTCAATGATCTCTAGCTCTAGCGGGCTTTTCCATCTGATCGCCGGACAGGTTTGAAGATCCTTCAGCATTCTTTTGGTCTTAGCTGAAAGAACAATTTCCCATGGAGCTTCCTCTATAAATGAGCATAATGCCCCCGACGTATCCATCTTTTTAGGAGCATGCGGTTGTGGCGGGTTTACCCTCCATTTTTCAGACAGCGCGAATTTGCCCTGTTGGTACTGGTCCTCAATCCAGTTTTTGAAGACGAAGCAATTTTCGATTGGATGGCCCACTATTCAGTGGTAGGGGCAGTAATTAGGATTGTTGACATCGCCCGGTTGCAGTGGACGACTCGGATTCGGTAGAGTGATGAGCATGTTGCGCACCGCCAGTTCGAACAGTCTTCTCATTTTATCTCGAGGGAATGAGTAAGGACGTCTCAGCTTTTCTCCGAGTGATTGTTGTTTATCGTTTTGGCGAGTAGATGGTTTCGGATCACTCGGCTGTTGATGAGCGTTGGCGACGAAGGTCGCTTTCCCTTTGCCCTTTTCGTTTCGAAGCTCTGTTTTCGAGGAGGGCGGTCTATGGACCATCTGGTCCATTTGGGCCAGCTTGTCGATCAAGGCTTGGAAAGTGGTCGGATTGAAAAACATCATAAGCTAGGATATAATAGCTTGCGGGTCAAGGGTCCCTACGAACATGCCCACAGGAGGAGCTTCTTCTATGCATTGTTCACATCTCGACCATAGGTTCCGCCACCGACTTGCATACTGAACCCAAGTCTCTCCTGGTTTCACCCTGGCATTGATCAATGCTGGATCGGGGTGCGTTCACTGGCGCTTGCGAAATACTGGGTGAATAGCAACTCCATTTCTGTGAATGTTTTGATGGAGTCATTCGGAAGTTCTGAGAACCATTTAAATGCTGTCTCTGCTAAGCTGCCGATGAATTGGCGAAGCAGCAGTTTGTCGTCACCTCCAGTATTGCCACAGAGAGCCCTGAACTGAGCGACGTGCTGATGGGGGTTGCCTGTCCACTTATACACGTGAAATTTAGGGATCGTGTATCCCGGCGGGTACCTAATTTGATCGTACCAGTTTGGATAGGGTCGTCCAGTTCTGATGACTTGGCCGACAGCTTCACTTACCTGATGAGCTCGTATTTGTTGAGCTATGTATTCATCAAGCGTAGCTTTTGAGATCGTCTCCTCCCTGGCTGCTGATAAAGCCGGAAGGGGGTTTGATGTCTCCTCTCTGTCGTCTTCAATGATTATTGGGTGATCTTCGGCCAGAGGGTCCGGCTGGATCATCATCCCCACCATATCTTGGAACAGGAGCGCCATTTGTTTTATATTAGCCGCTTGTTCTGCGGCTTCTTTATCTTTCTTTTCGAGCATTCTTCGGAGGAACTCGGCGTCGGTTTCCTGCTCCTGGTGTTGATCCGACGATACTTCCGGACTTTCTTTCTGCCCAGTGAGTGCGGCCATCTTTGTCAGCATCTCCTGGAGTTTCTGTTGTTGCTCCTGAGCTTTTGTTACGGACCGCTTAAGTGGTCGATGACCCCAGAAGTACGGCTTTCCTCTTTTCCGGAAGTCATGTAGACGGTGTGCACTACCATGTCCCTAGACTTGGAGCGTTTGGGTTCAGCACCCTTGAGATTTGTCGTAGACATGGGGATCTTCCCCGGCCTTCTCCTTTTATGGGCGGTCGAAGTTGAGGGGGCTATTGCAGATGATACTTTCCATAGTATGACGGCGGGATGATCTTTCTTTTGCCGGACCTTCATTTTCTTCTGTTGGCGGGAGTAGTCTTTGTCGATCACAGAGTCTTGGACTCTTCGCCAGACCCTGTAGATTTTGGAGGATAGCCGCTGAGGGGGCTGTTCCGGCTTCACTTTAGTAATATTTTCAGCAGATGGAGGAGACCTTTTTAGTACGGAAATTGGATGGTTCTTGCACACCCTCATGAGCGGCTCAAAGCTGTTCCTAGTTCGAACAGCAGTATCAACTTCCACCATTGAAGCTGGTGGGGTAAGTCTAGAAGGAGAATTACCCCCAGCTTTCCTCACTCGGCGCCAGTGACGACGTCGAGCGTGTTGTGTAGCCGGGATCACCTCTATCTTCGGAGTAACTTCGTCATGCCCCCTACTTTGAGGAGAGGCTGTTATTGGCGCCGGCCTGTCAAAGACTGACATCCGCTGGGAAGGAATGGTCAACCTGTCGAAGGCCGACTTTCGAGTAGGGGAAGTAGTTTGGACGACTTCACCTGCAGCAGGAGTCGGGATAGACTTTTCCGGTATTGCAAGCCTCTTCGTGGGCTCATTTGAGATTAGGCTCAGCCTGTTGAAGACTGAGGCAGTGGACTTAGACGACCCGTTGAGAGGAGCCACTATAGTTGCAAGCTGATCGAAGACCGACTTCCTTGGAGCTTCCTGTGACGGCACTGGAGCGTTGAAGCTTATCGGTGGGAGCATGGTCCCGAAGAACAATCCAGTGGTGTCCTGTGTCATCTGTTCCACCGGCATTGCGAAGATGGAGGCCGCTTGGGGCCCATAAGTTACTCTTCCAGACGGGGCAGAGCGGGAGTTGTTGCTGCAGTTGGTGTAGCTGGAAGCCATTGATCTTCTTTTCTCTGCATGGGAGCAAGACACCAAATCTTAGTACTTCAAATCCACAGGCAACCATAGCAGACCGCGATTTGTTCGCGAAACACGACATACAAAGTATGGAGTGGAAAGAGGAAAAGGTCCCACCGGGCGTGCCAGAATCTGTTGACCACCGAAAGCCGAGAAAGACGAACGTCTAGCCTGAATTTTGGGGCAGATGCTATTTGGGTTTATCCGTATACCTTTTCGAAGATACCAAGTTGATTTATGACACCATATATCGGAGGTTTGGACAGATGCAGCCGATGTAGCAGACTTCGTCAGATTTCCCCTCGTTTATGAAGGGTTTTTGATTGTGGGGACGCTCTTTCCTGCAAGCGCAAGCCCCTGCAGTTAATTACGTTACCGCGTAGCGATAACCACTTTCTCCTGCTCCAGATGTTCACTTCGTATCGTGTGTGTTTGTTTTATTTTTGGTTGCCCGTAGATTTCATACGGAGACTAATTTGTGTTGTCGCCCGTAGGGCGGGGATTAGTCCAAATCCGTATTTTCTTAGATTTGGGTTTGGTTTGATTTAAGGATCGTTAACCTCGTGAGATCAAGATCAACTTAAATGTTTGTTGAGGATACGTTAATCTGATATTGGACGAAGATCTACTTAACGGTGGTTCAGGATCACTTTTAATCCAACAAAAGAGCATTTGGGCTCTATCGTTTTAGTTTAGGGACATTACGGTCCATTAGGTTTAAGGACATCATAGTCCATGTTTAAGGACATCATAGTCCATAGAGTTTAGTTTAGGGACGTTGCGGTTCATTGGGTTTAAAGACATCATAGTCCATGTTTAAGGACATCATAGTCCATAGAGTTTAGTTTTAGGGACGTTGCGGTCCATTGGGTTTAAGGACATCATAGTCCATGTTTAAGGACATCATAATCCATAGAGTTTAGTTTAGGGACGTTGCGGTCCATTAGGTTTAAGGACATCATAGTCCATATTTAAGGACATCATACTCCATAGAGTTTAGTTTAGGGACGTTGCGGTCCATTGGGTTTAAGGACATCATAGTCCATAGAGTTTTGACTCATTGGTTTGGGGGTGCGCCAAGAGTTATTTGTTATTGGGACCCTCCACCTCTCTGAAGACGTTGAAGGATTACAACGATATATATCAGAGGTGTGGAGAGATGTACCCTTGAACCAGATTCCAAATCGAGGAGTTATCAGTTCTGAGCATAGAGGCTCGCTTTGCTTGGATATTTAATCTCAGGAGGAACTTAACTGATTTGTGGTTGGAGTTGGTTCCTTATAGTGTTAAACACTAATGTATGCTCAGCACTCACGTGCCTCCACGTGCGGCCTTAAAACAGTGTTAAACACTGAAATTTTGGGCGCTCACGTGTGGCACGTGGGGCGCTTGAAAGTTGATGCTGCTTCTTTGGTGTTATTCCCTTGTTCCTTTCATAAATGCTAAGCCTTATTGGGGGTCACGTGGGATTACGTGAGACGCCCCCGAAATGGGAACTATCTTGGGTTTATTCTCTTTTTCTTTTGGAAGTGCTAAGCACTTATTGGAGAGGGGTCACATGGAGACACGTGACCTGCTCTCAGTTGTTCTCTTTTGTTTATCAAGGGTGCTCACGTGGGAGCACGTGATATGCTATTATCATGCAGGGTGCTAATCTTTCTACGAGCATGGAGATCTTGAGTTTTGAGACTTTCAAGCCCATTGTTTTATAAGAATTAAATTCTTATATAGGGTTAAACTCTAGTTTTACTAGAGGAATTAGATTCCTATATGTTCTTGTAAGAATTAAATTCTTTGAACTTAGTTCTTTCCCCTACGTTTGAATCTACATAACAGAACCTCCCCGATGAGAATTAAATTCTCAACTTGTGGGGAGATCTGCTTCTGCAGATCCCAACCAGAGGAAGAACTAAGTTCTTTTGGAAGAGTTAAACTCTTGTGGAGACGAAGAAGAAGTAAGACATTCTCTGTGTTTTGTTCCTTCTTACCTAGGATTTCTTCTTTTCTTTGAGGAGATTTTCTTCTCCCTAGAGAATTAAATTCTCTTTTCTTAAACTTATCACATGGTTTTTCTCTCTGTTTCTTGTGTATCTTTCTCTTCAGTCTCGATTCCTTTTTATAGCAGAGGCAAGTTTGTTGATTTTGTTAAGGAAATCTCTCATTGAGAGATCTCTAATTGATTTGGGGATTTTATCCCCCGTTGGATCTTTGATCCCAGGCCTTCTGTTTTACAGAAGATATTTTTCTTTTTTTTTTAACAAGATTAGGAAAATATTTTCCCATACAGAGCTTATTCTGTAATTTGATGATTTTTTAATCACCATTGGATCTTTAATCCAACGGTGCTCTATTTTACAGAGTGTAATCTTTCTTGTTTGGAAAGATCTAAGGAAATATTTTCCAAATAAGGCTCTGATCCCTTTATTTAGAATTTAATTCTATCGGCTCAGAAGGTATTAGAAACCCTCATGTGCAGCACGTGACTCCACGAAGTCAAGCCCAACAATGAGCATCACGTGCTGACACATGATGCTCTTTTTGCCAATTATTTGTTTTTTTAAGAAGGCGCCTATATACCTTGTATACAGATGCCCACGTGTTTGCACGTGAGGTTCAGTTTCAGCCTTATTTGTTAAGCGCAATGCCTATAATCTTGGCTTCAAGGCGTATCACGTGTGGGCACGTGATGCTCCATTTGGGGAATTTTTCCATTACTTTTTATTTATTATTTATTTTTCATAAGAGAACAAACCACTTCGTGCATCTGTAGATATTGGACTACACATGTCGCTGTATATGAGTCCCAAGAGCTCGCTCGCTCTTACTCTGTGTCCAGTGAACGGAGTCTTTGTCATCTTTCCTATGAGATAAGATTGATAATTTGCATAAGACTGATGTTCGAACAGATCCAAATATCTCTCTCTATGTAACTTCTACAACCGTGTTTCATTGATGTGACCCTGTCTACAATGCCATAAGAAAGTTTTATTTAATTCTGGAGACTTTCTTTTAAGTGTGTTCTGGACATTTGAAAACCTGATCTTGATTCAATATATACTGTCCTCTAGTGTACCTGACCCAATCAAACTTTGATTTAGGCGGATGTGAACCACATCGCTTACAAACTAGACTTGGTACACACAAACAGTTACGTAGAATCAATATCTGCCCACTTGTTAATTCTAGATGATATACCCTACGGATATAGCGTCCATGCTCATTCCGTTAGTAAACCTTAGAGTCATACCACCTGCCCTGATAACTCTACAGTTTCTCAAAGCCTGTAATGAATTACAGATATGAGATCTTGATCCAGTATGTTGTACCCAGGAAGTAGAGTTAATTGACAGACTGTTTTCAATCACAAACACACCCGAAGTCGAAGCCACAACATGCTTCAGATACTGGATTCTGGCTTTCCAAGCCCTGCATTCCTTCTACCAATACCCTTTCCCATAACAATAGGAACATCCCTCCTTCCCTACTGTTAACCCTGAAACTTTTGCCCTTCCCTTTTCTTCTACCTTACTGACACCGCTTATCGGCTTTGTGGAGGTCTTCTTCTTGTCACCCTTTGCTTTGGCTTGGATGCAGAAGAGGAATATTCCCCAATAAGCTGAGTGGGTGTCACCCTGGTTTCCTTCAGGGTGCCCTCAACTGGAAATATAACTTTCTTTCTCTGGGCGTAAGTAGGAGGTAGGGACTGTAGAATCAAGTCAGCATATGACTCGTTCTGCAACGTGGTCTCCAGGTCCGTGAGCTTTTTAATATAGCTAATCATTGTAGGGACGTGGTCCCCTACAAATGACCCGATAGCCAACCTCGCTTGAAGCAATTCTTTCATGGTATCATATCTTGCGATACGAGATTGCTCTCCATATAAAACGTTGTTATGGAGGAAGATGGAAACTAAGTCCATCTTCTCGTGCTGCCTCTGGTATACACCATCAACTGAGGTCAACACGAGGCACTTGGCATCTGCACTGTCCTTTTCCCTTGTCTTACGGATATGCCTATCCGCGACGGTGGAAACTGGACCTGGGACGGCGGGGGCTTGAGTAGTAATGAGGTGGTCCAGCTTGTCATAGATAATGGACATTTGGACAAACCTTTTGCCAGTCATTATAGTATAACTCAGTCATTTTATTATCTATCTGTAACCTAATCTGGTCATCTAGTCGCTGCAATTAGGAGAGAGAGAAGAATACACTCAGCATGATGCTCTTGCAAGTTTAGATTGGTTTTTAATTTATCTAAACAGGATGGCTCCCACTGTTTCTCGAATCCTTTCTCAAACCATAAAAGAAGAATTAGTCAGGATTAATCTTACCGTACAATACTTGCTTAACCGTTCGGCCAGGCTAGTGTCGGTACTTTGAGGGAGCTTTTACGACGCTTTCGCGAAGTTCCTTAATTAAATAACCTCTTTTCCCTGGAGGCGTAGCCCCGCTAACACTGTTCTAGACACCTACTTGGTTTATAGCATTGATCGTTAAGTGAAGAATCTCCCGAGGAGTGGCGGATACTCACAGTAGGATCGAGATCCAAATATCATTGTATGATAATCCTGAAGGAATCCTACCAACATTATCATACTCCAAATGGTATGCAGCACTAGCAAGTTTCAGTTTCTTTAGAAACTCCCGATGTGGATTTTTGCCCCATGCTCTTATGACCATGACGAAGGCCAACAAATCATAAGTCACATGTTAAGTTCTACCCATCATTGTCCATGTTAATTTGAACCCACCCGTATATACCCTTGACGAAGGCCAACAAAGTAATACGACTATCCCAAACCAACGCATCTATCTATGCGACATATGAACACCCGGCAACTACCAATCATTATGCCTTGATGAAGGCTAACAAACATAACTTGAATACTACTGACTATTCATATGAAATGACAGAGGGCTACGAATGGTTTTGGCGAAACCGTGAACGCAGTGAACTTGATATAATTGAAGGAACCTGATAGCTTTTAAAAGGAGTGGTTTAAGCTCCGCATTTAAAAGTCTGCTGTTTTAAAATAACCGAGTGGTTTTAAAATTTGTTCCAACGATTCAGGTTTGGTTTTTTTGCTTTGCATTAATGTAATGCAGTCCCATCAATTAACCTACCATTGCAGAAAAAACGAAAATACAACGAACGCTTATGCTATCCGCATTCGCCACGGGTCCCCGTCATCACCCGTTAGGTTACTTAAATAACGACAGAGCGGGGGCTGGACTAGCGCGGATGCAAAACATAAGCAATGCTTACTAGATATCATACATAGATATATACATTCGTCAGACGCAATAATAGGCATTCCAGATCACAGATGAACATATTGGATATACTAGGAATTCCGCGTTTCGTTTGAGCCTGTAACGAAAGACAGATTCCACGGTCCTGATGAATAGACAAACCCCACCCTAGACCCCTACGGGTGCGGCAAACCACCCGCCAAAAATCCGTAGTGAAGCAACCTCCCTCAACAAAGTGAGTAGGCCACTCGGTACTTCAAAGTACCCGGTAGTTTGTGCACCCCACCTTGGGTCTATCCTAGGTGCAGAAACAGTAAAAGAAACAGTACAACGGTGGCTACAACCTCAACCCGGATGTGCCCCGCAAAAATAATATTACATCACTTTACAAATTTAGATCGAATGAAAGAATGGAAACCCTCATCTTACATTCCCGGCTATTCATCCACGACGATCCAACAAGTTCATATACATAAACCAACATAATATCATCACAGATATGTGCAACCCCGACTAATCGACGTATAGCAATTAGTCGACGTTTCCAAACACATATATACAACACAAATCTTGTAAAGTAACTACGACATTAGAATTCCGCACGCAATTAGCAAACTTAAACAATTTTCCAAGACATGAAAATCTAGTGAGCTAAAGTTTCAAAACCGATCGTTTTGAGCCAATCCGGGAGTCGAAACGAACTCGAAACCCGCCCGAATCTTCACGGAGAGTTAGAGCACGAAATTAACTTCGAGTTGGGGGGCCTAGAGGGGGTACCCTACCCCTGAGGCCACTACGAGGTGGCAAGGAGGTGAGGCAGACCTGAAACTGCCTATGGTGGGGCAGTTTCGGGTCCCCACCGCCAAGCATGTAGGGTTCCTAGGCACTCTTGTGAAGGTTCATAAGGCATCAAACATGCCCGGATAAAAATTTAGACGTGCCGAACAACCCAAAGCCGGGATCTTTGCTAGATTATTAGGGTTAAACATGCAAGATGATAACTTTTATCTAAGTGTGAGGGATTACAACCTTTGTAGTCCGCTCCTTCGCTTCACAAGCTCCGAGTAGAAGTCCCTTTGCCGCGATCCACGATCTCCCAGACTCATGAGAGGCTCCACGACTCGAACGATCCATGCTAGCTTGAAGTGTTCCAAATCTCCGATGATCTACGTCGAAGTTGCAAAGACTCAAGCTTTCTCACTCTAAAGAGATGAACACACTAATCTCATGGGCTAGATGAGATGAGGATGAGAGAGTAGTATTTTTGCTTTCTTTTTAAATCATTTTCTCATATTAATTCATCACATAAAGAATTTCTAGTGAGCTTTTTCAAGAGAGAAGAAGATGATAATGAAAAAGATAATGATAAATCCTTTTGTGATGAATAGAAAGAAATGTATATGATTGATATATAAACCATGGTCAAGAATGAGTGGCAAATAATGTGTAGAGAATAAACTAGAGTTAGGGTTTGGTTGGGTTAGATAATGTGTCATCAACAAATATCTTAACCATGACAAAAGAAATTGTTTCTAGAAGGTGCATGAAGCAACTAACCCTAATCAAACCCTAACCTCATTTAATCATCCTTAAACATGTTTAACAATAAATCATATAATGTCACAATAATATATATCACATATATATTATATATTTGCAACAAAAGAAAATAATACATTTAACATATATCACATATATATCAATGTATCATCCAGTGAGAAAATGAAATAATAAAGCGAGCCAATATTAGATAATGTAATACAATATATCATATATATTATTATACATTAAATCATCGAATCAACACTTGATCCGACGATCCGGCTATATCGAATATTACCGACTAATATATCATGTACCGATTCATCGAATCAACACTTGATCCGATGACCCGGTTCATATCTAAATATCGCGAGAATATAATACGGTATCTCATATCGCATTATTCTCGGTCCTGCACATATCACATATGTGCCTCTACTCCGTTTCGCCTGAGCCAAGAAACCTCTGTGTAGGACTCTAAAGAATCGTCAATACGCCGGTAGCAGGTGATGATCATATCAAACACCCACAAGCTGCAAGCGGTCAGCTAAACGTAACAGCCACCCAGGTATTGAGCGATCAGAAGATCAACAAGCTAGCATGTGCGTTCTCCTGTGAATCCAATCAGTAACACTCCCGTGCAGTCCGGTCTGTTCGTCTGATATGTCGCATATCAAGTCTAGGGGTGGTATACGTCAGACCCCAGTAACCGATAAGTCGTGTCGATGTGTGGCTCATAACGGGTCGAGAAACTACTGGTAACACTTACCAGTATATCTCTATATCAGCCCTGGCCAGGGACTTCCAGTTATAGCCAATCGAACACAGCGCAACATCAACTCCCTATACCGGGAGAGACGAATCCCCTCCTATCGCTCATTGCCTCCATGTGATTCGGGACTGTACCCAAAAGCCACCGTTTTGCACGCCCTCTTGGACGTGGTAAGGTGGAAATCAAAGCACAGTGGGAATCACACAAGACTCTATGACGATCTCGGGTCTACAGACTACCCTGTACCAGTGTCACCAGAGAACTGCCATCTGACGTGTGGTATATCACCATCTAGGAGTTCTCGGCGAGTTCGTCCAGTGTACCCAGTCTCCACTGAGCACCCGTACACCATCTCTGATGTCAAACACCGATGGATGTGGGATCATCCATCGCCCATCATATGGGTCAAGATGCGTATACGCTAGTCTACTCTGGTGTATCGATGCCCTGTCTCGATATACCCTCGACTAGGAACAGTTATAGGATGTACTCATCGACTACCAAGGCCCCACTAGTATGATCTCATCATAGTCCCAGTAGTCGAGTACAGATCCTAAGGGCTTTATCAACATGTGAGAGAAAAACAGTAAACCAATACAAGTCAACATGTTAAGATAAAGTGCAACCAAATAGCATACTATCATGACGAGCAAGAAAGTCCTCTCTGTATATATCTAAGCATCCATCATAATATACATCATATGTACAACAATGGCCTCTAGGGCATATACATAACTAACAATCTCCCACTTGCACTAAGGCCAGCTGCTGTAGTATCTCATACCTAGCATCCCGAATAATCTCTCAAACTGTATCTGGGGAATAGCCTTCGTGAATGGATCCGCAGTGTTGTCCTTCGTATCTACTCTCCTGACCTCGATCTCCCGGCGATCAACTATCTCCCTGATCAGGTGATACCGCCTCAGAATATGTCTGGACTTTTGATGGGACCTGGGTTCCTTGGCTAACGCCACTGCTCCATTGTTATCGCAATACAGCGGTATTGGATGCTCAATGGATGGAACCACACTAAGTTCACTAATGAACTTCTTGATCCAGACAACCTCTTTGGCAGCATCGTTGGCAGCGATGTATTCAGCCTCCATCGTCGAGTCTGCAACGGTATCCTGTTTAGAACTCTTCCAACATACCGCCCCTCCATTGAGGGTAAAGACAAATCCCGAGTGCGACTTAGAGTCGTCCTTATCACTTTGGAAGCTGGAATCGGTAAAGGACTCCACCTGGAGTTCTCCGTTACCATACACCAAGAACATCTCCTTAGTCCTTCGCAAGTACTTGAGAATGTTCTTCACAGCTGTCCAGTGACTCTCTCCAGGATCTGCTTGATACCGACTCACTACACTTAGTGAGTATGCTACATCGGGTCTGGTACATAGCATCGCATACATGATAGAGCCTACTGCCGAAGTATAGGGTATCCCTTGCATGCGAGCTCTCTCCAAACCAGTCATGGGAGACTTCTCTTTGGAGAGAGTGAGTCCAGAGATCGTGGGTTGGTTCCCACGCTTGGATTCTTCCATACTAAACCTCTTTAGTATGGTGTCAATGTACCTGGATTGGGACAATCCCAGTATCCGTTTAGATCTATCTCTATAGATCATGATTCCCAATATGCAGGAGGCATCACCTAGATCTTTCATTGAGAATCTCTGTGATAAGAAGAGCTTGACTGATTGCAGCATAGGAATATCATTTCCTATCAAGAGTATGTCATCCACGTACAATACGAGGAAGACAACCTTAACTTCTGCTACCTTCTTATAGATACAAGGTTCATCTATATTTTTGATGAAGTCAAACTCTTTGACTACAACATCAAAACAGATGTTCCAACTCCGCGATGCTTGCTTTAACCCATAAATGGATTTAAGCAGCTTGCACACCTTTCCGCTGCTCCCACTATCCACGAAGCCCTCTGGCTGAGTCATGTACACGCTCTCTTCTAAATCACCGTTTAGAAAGGCGGTCTTAACATCCATTTGCCAGATTTCGTAGTCATGGTATGCAGCAATGGCAAGTAAGATCCGGATGGACTTAAGCATAGCCACTGGAGAAAAGGTTTCGTCATAATCCACACCTGGTCGTTGACGAAAACCCTTTGCTACAAGTCTAGCTTTGAAATTCTCAACTTTTCCATCTACACCAAATTTCTTTTTAAAGATCCACTTGCTCCCAATGGGTTTTACCCCTTCAGGAGCATTTTCCAAAGTCCATACTTTGTTGGTGTACATGGAATCCATCTCAGATCGCATTGCATCCAGCCATTTCACAGAGTCACCACTCGTGATGGCCTGCTCGAAACTAGTTGGTTCATCATCATCCATGATGCAATCCTCGCTTCCACCATCAATGAGAAAACCGTAGTATCTCTCAGGTGGATGAGAAACCCTACTAGATCGGCGGAGAGGCTGGGGTTCGTCGGGTACTACTGAATCCTGTGGTTCCACTAAATCTTCAGTTACAGTTTGCATTTCTGGAACCTCTTCCAGTTCTACCTCAGAGCCACTAATCTCTTTTGCAAGAAATTTCTTTTCTAAAAAGGTGGCATGTTGAGCAATAAACACCTTTTGTTGTTCACTGTGGTAGAAAAAATATCCATTTGAATGTTTAGGATATCCTACAAACTTACATAGAACTGACCGTGCCTCGAGTTTGTCTGGATTTTACCTTTTGACATAGGCCAGACAACCCCATATCTTAACTCGTTTAAGATATGGTCTCTTCCCACTCCATATCTCATATGGTGTGGTAGGTATAGATTTAGTCGGAACTTGATTCAATAGGTATGCTGCTGTCTCAAGCGCATACCCCCAGAAGGAAATAGGTAACTCAGTTGTACTCATCATAGAGCGCACCATATCTAATAGGGTGCGATTCCTCCGCTCCGATACACCGTTGTGCTGTGGTGTATAAGGAGGAGTAAGCTGAGAGAGAATCCCATTCTCTTTTAGATAATCTAGGAACTCATTGCTTAAGTATTCTCCTCCTCGATCAGATCGAAAGATCTTAATACTTTTGCCCGTTTGTTTTTCTACTTCGTGTTTATATTCTCTGAATTTCTCAAAAGCTTCAGACTTGTGTTTCATCAGGAATACATGTCCGAATCTAGAGAGATCGTCAGTGAATGTAATGAAGTAGGAAGAACCGTTCCTGGCATGCGTAGACATGGGACCGCATACATCACTATGTATCAGTCCTAAGAGTTCATTAACTCTTTCTCCGTGTCCACTAAACGGAGCTTTGGTCATTTTTCCTTTGAGACATGAATGGCAAGTATCATAAGATGATAATTCGAACGGATTCAAATAACCATCCTTATGTAACTTAGCCAGTCGTGTCGCATTGATATGACCAAGTCTACAATGCCACAAGAAGGATTCGTTCATTTCTGAACTTTTCCTCTTGTGTGTGTTTTGTATATTCAGGACTGTATTCTGATTTAGAATGAATATGCCATTATGTAACGAGCCTGATGCAATCAACTTTTGATCTAGGAATATGTTCATAACATTATCCTTTACTACAAAATTATATCCTTCTTTACTTAATAAAGAAACTGATATAATGTTGCACATCATGTTCGGTATATAATAACACTCATTCAGAATCAGTGTATTACGACTTGGTAATACAAGGTGATATTCGCCAACTCCTTTGGCTACAATACTTGCACCGTTCCCTACTTGAACGGAATGATCACCTTTTCCTAGTTCTCTACCTTTTCGTAGCCCATGTAACAATTTACATATGTGGGATCCTGATCCGGTATCTAATACCCAGGACGTAGGGTGAACTGAGAAACAGCTCTCAATAACTAACACACCCGAAGAAGATGCATCAACATGCATGTTCTTTTGGGCGGCGTGAGAATCCAGATATTCTCCTATTTCCTGCTCAGTCTTATAACTCTTATAAGAAAGAACGGGTCCAACGTTCCCTTGCTCGGTACAATAATCGGGTTCAGTCAATACATCCATATTATTATCTTGATTATGGCATGACATGGTCGCTACCTGGAGAGAGAGAGAAGAAAACACTTTAGCGTATGCTCTTGCAAGATTAGATTGGTTATTATCTTATCTAATCAGGATGTCTCCCACTGTTTTTATCAAATCTACCTTAAAACCCTAAAATGTAAGATTAGCCGGGATTAATTACACCCTACAATTTCGTCAATCTTTCAGCCAGATCAGTGTCGGTACTTTGAGGGAGGTTCCCCGTGCTTTCACACGGACCTAATTAAAGTAAACCTCGTTTTCCCAGAGGCGTAACCCCGTTAACACTTTTCTAGACACCTACTTGAATGACTAATTGTCCTGTGTAAAACTCTCCCAGGAGTAACACTTACTCGCAGTGGGTATCGGGATCCATCTATCTCATAGAAGGTATGCAATCTCATTGCAAATTTCAACACTTGAAATTCCCGATAATATTTTGCCCCTAGTGTGCCATGACCTTGACAGAGGTCAACAAACCATAGTGCACTAGTCAAGTCCAACCCGTCATTTCTTGATTGAATCAAACCCACACGCACGACCCTTGACAGAGGTCAACAAGGTCGTACGACTACCCTAATCCAATCACATCACATGCTTTACAGATAATTACTAGTTAGCTACCGCACACTACGCCTTGACAGAGGTCAACAAACGCAGCACGAATACTAAATAGTCTTTATCCGAAATGACGGAGGGCTACGACAGGTTTTTCAGAAAACCTATTGCGTAATGAACTTGATATCGTCGTAGAATCGAGTAGTTTTTGAAAAAGGAGTGTTTTTGAGGCTTTTCTTAGTTTCGCTAAAGGGGTCACTCCCGGTGAAGGGATCGTCGGCCCTTTCCTCATCGAATAAGGTGCAGGATATATCATATATACCGCTGTGCAAAGCAAAACTCTAAAAGTAATCAAAAGAAAAACCGAGTTTTGTAGCATCTGCCAGTTTCGCTAAAGAGGTCACTCCCGGTGAAGGGATCGTCGGCTCTTTCCCCATCGAATAAGGTGCAGGATATATCATATATATCACTGTGCAAAGCAAAACTGTAGCTACCCTTTTTATAAAGTTTTGATTCTACAACATCTTTAGGTTTCTTTTCCTTTTATTAATCTTATTAATAAAAATCCCATCAGCTTATGCTTCCTAAGTATCACAGAAGAAACGAAAGCAGTAATATTTATATATCAGCATATATATATATATATATATATAGTATAAGCATTCGTCTCAGGCAGTAATATGATCTCATCACAGAACATTGCAGCAGAAGAACATATATAAAATATTGGATATACTAGGACGTCCGTGTTTTCAATACGAGCCTGTATAAAACACGAATTCCATAGTCGCGACGAATAGCCAAACCCACATCCCAAGACCCCTACGAGAGCGGCAAGTAACACTGCCAATTCTAGGGTTAGGAGACCCGGTCTCGACTCCTCGAGATGGCCTCCCACTGGACCCTAGAACCCGGTTACTTGTGCTCCCCTCCTTGGGTCTACCTAATGCGGAAAAGTAAATAATATACACTGGTGACAGCAACCTCAACCTGGAAGTGCCCCAAAAAAGAATATTACATTACAAATGAATTTACATGAATGAAAATAAAAACCCTCATCTCACATAAAACCCCCGGCTATTCATAACACGACGATCCAATATAACATATCACAGCAACACATAATATCACATATCATCAACGTAAGTAAATATGCGCATCCCAATTGTCGTTGACATATAGCAACGAAACCGGCGATATCACATATTACACTTACGGTCACAGAAAAGAAAGTGTAAAACTACAACATTTGGAATCCACAATCACTTTAGACATCGTAAATCCGAAATATCACATACTTCGCATTTCATGCCTAACTCTATGAATTCCACATATTGTATCACATTCCAGATAAATAGACAGTATTAAACTTTCCGAACAGATAATCAAATACCCAAAATTTCCCAAAGTGCTCAACTCTTGAGCGGAGTTCAAATAATCCCAGAATATGTCAAAGTACCAGTGATCCAGCCGTAGAAGGGTCAAGCCAACGCCTCACATGTGGCACGCCGTACTGCCCCAAACCCGAAGGTTCAAAAGGCAGTTCAAGACGGTCACATAATCGAGTTAAGGTTTGTTGTCTTCTACAGGGTCCACCGCTTAACTTGTACAATTTTTCCGAAAGATTTAAACCCGATAAAAATTCAACACTTGAAAGTTTTACGTGCCGGGAAAAAGTGGGTTAATGATATCCGTTCAACTAGTTTAACAGTTTCTAAATATCCGGAAAGAAATACGAATTTAAAATTTCCGATCGAGTCCACGATTACAAAAGAAACCCCAGAATACTCAACACTTGAGTCAAAATAAAAATACCCATAAAATAGTAAATACAGATACAAGAATTACTGTGCAAAAACCCGTACCTAATACACTAATACTGCCGCGGAACCGCCGCCAATGGGGGGTCTTTGCCGCGGTTCCGCGGCCTCGTGATCGAATTAGAGGCACGAATTTCACAGTAATTCTTATCTTTTCTTGCTGTATTTTTCAGGTATTTTTTATTCAGAAAAACCCCAGATTTTGAAAAATTTCCAGAGAGGGGGTAAATTTCGTCGGTTCGGGTTCGATCGGAGTTTTAACTTCGTAAACACGTCGCCTAATACTCTAGCTAGGCTCTGATACCACTGTAGGGTTCCTAGGCACTCTTGTGAAGGTTCATAAGGCATCAAACATGCCCGGATAAAAATTTAGACGTGCCGAACAACCCAAAGCCGGGATCTTTGCTAGATTATTAGGGTTAAACATGCAAGATGATAACTTTTATCTAAGTGTGAGGGATTACAACCTTTGTAGTCCGCTCCTTCGCTTCACAAGCTCCGAGTAGAAGTCCCTTTGCCGCGATCCACGATCTCCCGGACTCATGAGAGGCTCCACGACTCGAACGATCCATGCTAGCTTGAAGTGTTCCAAATCTCCGATGATCTACGTCGAAGTTGCAAAGACTCAAGCTTTCTCACTCTAAAGAGATGAACACACTAATCTCATGGGCTAGATGAGATGAGGATGAGAGAGTAGTATTTTTGCTTTCTTTTTAAATCATTTTATCATATTAATTCATCACATAAAGAATTTCTAGTGAGCTTTTTCAAGAGAGAAGAAGATGATAATGGAAAAGATAATGATAAATCCTTTTGTGATGAATAGAAAGAAATGTATATGATTGATATATAAACCATGGTCAAGAATGAGTGTCAAATAATGTGTAGAGAATAAACTAGAGTTAGGGTTTGGTTGGGTTAGATAATGTGTCATCAACAAATATCTTAACCATGACAAAAGAAATTGCTTCTAGAAGGTGCATGAAGCAACTAACCCTAATCAAACCCTAACCTCATTTAATCATCCTTAAACATGTTTAACAATAAATCATATCATGTCACAATAATATATATCACATATATATTATATATTTGCAACAAAAGAAAATAATACATTTAACATATATCGCATATATATCAATGTATCATCCAGTGAGAAAATGAAATAATAAAGCGAGCCAATATTAGATAATGTAATACAATATATCATATATATTATTATACATTAAATCATCGAATCAACACTTGATCCGACGATCCGGCTATATCGAATATTACCGACTAATATATCATGTACCGATTCATCGAATCAACACTTGATCCGATGACCCGGTTCATATCTAAATATCGCGAGAATATAATACGGTATCTCATATCGCATTATTCTCGGTCCTGCACATATCACATATGTGCCTCTACTCCGTTTCGCCTGAGCCAAGAAACCTCTGTGTAGGACTCTAAAGAATCGTCAATACGCCGGTAGCAGGTGATGATCATATCAAACACCCACAAGATGCAAGCGGTCAGCTAAACGTAACAGCCACCCAGGTATTGAGCGATCAGAAGATCAACAAGCTAGCATGTGAGTTCTCCTGTGAATCCAATCAGTAACACTCCCGTACAGTCCGGTCTGTTCGTCTGATATGTCGCATATCAAGTCTAGGGGTGGTATACGTCAGACCCCAGTAACCGATAAGTCGTGTCGATGTGTGGCTCATAACGGGTCGAGAAACTACTGGTAACACTTACCAGTATATCTCTATATCAGCCCTGGCCAGGGACTTCCAGTTATAGCCAATCGAACACAGCGCAACATCAACTCCCTATACCGGGAGAGACGAATCCCCTCCTATCGCTCATTGCCTCCATGTGATTCGGGACTGTACCCAAAAGCCACCGTTTTGCACGCCCTCTTGGACGTGGTAAGGTGGAAATCAAAGCACAGTGGGAATCACACAAGACTCTATGACGATCTCGGGTCTACAGACTACCCTGTACCAGTGTCACCGGAGAACTGCCATCTGACGTGTGGTATATCACCATCTGGGAGTTCTCGGCGAGTCCGTCCAGTGTACCCAGTCTCCACTGAGCACCCGTACACCATCTCTGATGTCAAACACCGATGGATGTGGGATCATCCATCGCCCATAATATGGGTCAAGATGCGTATACGCTAGTCTACTCTGGTGTATCGATGCCCTGTCTCGATATACCCTCGACTAGGAACAGTTATAGGATGTACTCATCGACTACCAAGGCCCCACTAGTATGATCTCATCATAGTCCCAGTAGTCGAGTACAGATCCTAAGGGCTTTATCAACATGTGAGAGAAAAACAGTAAACCAATACAAGTCAACATGTTAAGATAAAGTGCAACCAAATAGCATACTATCATGACGAGCAAGAAAGTCCTCTCTGTATATATCTAAGCATCCATCATAATATACATCATATGTACAACAATGGCCTCTAGGGCATATACATAACTAACAAAGCACGTATTGGGGAGTAGGCCCAGCCTTTTGGCCTCCCAGGAGGGTCCCCAGGGTGCACATGCTCCACCCCGCGGCTTCTCGGTTCAAACCGTGAGCCCGCAGGGTGTGCAAACAACTCAAAATTTCACTTTTGTAAATTGTTTTTTCGGCAGTTTTTGCGCGACAAAAACCAGCGGAATTCTAACATCTCTACAAGCTATCTAGGGTTTATGAGAGGCTCCGATCCAACTGAAAACCGGCGGAATTCTAACATCGCTACAAGCTATCTAGGGTCATCAAGGAATTCAAATAATCCATTTTCATGTTTCAGTTTCACTGTGCGATATTAATTAAAAATTGTTTTCCTAATTGGAATCTTACTCCAGAGTATGTATTTACCAGATCGGTTTCTCATATTTGTATGTTATTACAGATGGTGAGTGGGAGTAAGATATTGGGAATTGGGTGATTATATCCTCATTATATCGGAATTCGTTGTAGTTGGTGATATTTGAGGAAATCATCTGGTTTTTGCCGGATGGCAAATATTTGGTTTTGAATATCCGTTATTATGCACCAATTTCAAACTGATATACCTGTATGTTTATTTTATAAAGTGAGATATAACTTTTTGAAATTATGTCCATGACATTTACCTATATCAGTTGGTTATTATGTAAGGTGTATTTAACAACGGTGTAATTCTTCTTAACCATAGTACAATTTTCAACCTACGACGCACAGGGTTTGAGTTATTAAACACAGTGGACTTATACAAAATATTGTATGTTGTCCGGTGTCTATTAGGACAGAGGGGTTGGTACTCGTACTATATTCTGTTTACTCATGACTTCTCCAGTTCGAGACATGTGTTTCGTAGAAATACAAGGTCCAGATATTGAGAAGTTATAGGTATAAGAATAAAGTAGAGAACCATTTGTTGGAAGTATCAGGATTCTTCGAGGTAGTCGAAAATGGAGATACTTGTGTTTGGTATTCCGTTGATAGTAATGGTTTTGAGAACTTGCTTCTCTTTCAGGTTGCTCTTATATGGATGTGCTCCTAGATGAGTAATGCTGATTGACCTCTTTCCATTTGGTTGATATGCACTGGAGACAGCTGCATGATTTTGAATCTGGTTCCAATTAAATTAGTGCTTTTGTTTCTATATTGGATATATATAGAATCAATTTATATCTTAATGATGTTAAGGTATAGGGAGTTGTCCGGCTGATACTTAAAACCATAATCCGGATAAACTCGAAGCACGTTTCAGTAATGGCAGTTTGTGGGTTATCCCGGGCTTTGACGAGAGTTAACTTTCTACCATCAGAAGATCAATAGTGATATTGTTATTGACTCGCCACAGTTTTAGTAAAATTGATTTTTTCAGAAAACAGAAGTGGGAGTATGGTAGAACTGGAAGTGATTCCAGAACCATAAACGATCACTGAAGATTTAATAGAACCTGAGGATTCAATTGGTTTTGATGTTCCATTAGCCACTCCGCAGATTTGGTGGGTAACCTCAGGCACCCAAGAGGTACTTCGGTCTTCTTAGAGACGGTGGCAAGGAGGTTCTTGTTTATCCAGACTTGCCATTGCTGCTGTTCTAGACTATGAGACCCGGCAGTAGGATGAGTATAGCGTCGTTCTAAACTAGCTTTAGAAGTGCACGTGTATATGACTCTGCCAGAGGGTTGTTGTAGTCGGTGGGAGCAGCAGAAGCATAGTGGGCAAGTAGCTTATGTCTATTTATAGACTAAAACAGGTATAGCGGAAATAAATCATCTATTTTTGATGTGACAGTCATAGGCCTTGACCTAATCAGAATAGAAGATGGATCTGGTAAGAAGGTAGTAGAGTGTGATGTCCAGGTATTTGGAATGACATACACTTGATAGGAAGAGATATTTCTATACTACGATCGGTTATACTGTGGTTGTCACAAAGTTGTTTCTCCACATCGGATATGGATATAATATCAGGGTTCTGGTGACTAGATCTATGGTTTTAGATTTAGATTTGGGAAGTTGGCCAATTAGGGTACTTTGATATGATTCTAAAGGTATTTTAGAATGGACGAATCCTGGCGAGGTGGTTATACCCGTAGATGATGGAGTCACCCTCTCTACGGATGTCTTACAGATAGAAGGGGAGAGAGATTTGCATGATTGACATATCACTTGCTTAGGCAGTTGAGTCAATCATATGATGTCAAGTACAACACTAGATATTGTTTTTTGCACTAGCTGCAATAAACATATATTAATCCAATCCTGGAGAAACATTGGGAAGCAATATTGAACATAAGTATATGTTCTTAGGATATGGTAACGACAATCTCCTTCAGGAGACGGTTATCATCTCAGGCTTCCAAGGTGACCTGGATGACAGAGTGGCTGTTAGAGTTATAGTTTTTCCCTCTTCTGACGGACAGTATGTTGGAAAGGTGGTCCAAGAGGATACTGAGGAAGGAATGGCGTAGGGCACTGATTAAATTCAGTGGATGATACTGTCTATGAATTTTGCTGGATTTGGAGTTCATTTGTGAACCATGTCCCATCAGATATCCAGACAAATTCTAAGACAGGTATTGCTCATTTCGGGAGATAGCTTTCTCCACGAAGTTGAGATATAGAGAGATACAGAAAGAAACATTGGAGGGATCCACTCACTGAGGCTATTTCTCGAACACAATAGTTTCGCAAACGGGCTTTGCGAGACTGATTAGTAGAGAAGTTGGGTGTTCCGTATCACACGTGCTGGGAGTATGCGACACCGCAATAATTGACCTTAAGTGCAAGTAGGAGATTGTTGGCTATAGTGCCCTCAAGGCAATTATCGTAGTCGCAGGCAGGTGATTATGATAATCGAGAGAGGACCTATACCGGTAGAACAGTCTTACTCGAGATGATAGTATACTATCTGATTTGTCTTTATCATCATGCTATTACATGTTGATAGAGCCCATAGGATTTATGCTTGACTATCAGCATTATGATGGCGATCATATACATAGGAGCTGGGGGTCTATAAGCACATCCTTAAATGTCCCTAGTCGTGAGAGTTTCGAGACTGGGTATCGATACTCCAGAGTAGACTAGTGTATACTGATCGAGACCCCGACGAGGGGCGGTGGCCCGGTCTCACAAGACATTGGTGTTAGTTTGTTCACCTAAGATAATATACAGGTGCTCATTCGGTTATGGGTACACTGGACGGACTCGCCGGGAACATACTAGTTGGTATTATACCTATTTTAGATAGCAGTTCCCAGGTGACATGTGTACAGGTTAGTCTGTCGACCTGAGATCGTCATTTGTCTCGTGTGAGTTCCTACTGTGCTTTGATTATTACCCTACCACGGCTCAAAGGAGTCGTGCAAACATGTTTTAGTTTGGTACAGTCCCAAGCCATATGGAGGCAGTGAGCGGACCGTCGGGGATTCTTCTCTCCCGGTATTGGGGGTTGATGTCGCACAGTGCATGGGTGGCCATCACCAGAAATCCTCGACCGGGGTATACGAGAATTACCGATCCAGGATCGATAGTTTCTCAGGTGGTGATGGGTTTCATGCCGACACTAAATGTTGCGTTGTTAGGGGTCTGACTTTATCCACCCCCTAGACTCGATATGCGATACTCTTAGACGAACAGATCAGACTGTACGGATATTGTCACTGTCAGGCTCAGTAGGGGTTTAGGATGAGTTTGCTTGTCAGCCTTCCTTTCGCTCAATACCTGGATAGCCATTACGTACAGCTAGTGCCACTGACGTGCTTGTGGTTAAACACATTATCACCGTATTGATGAGTCTTTAGAGTCCCCACACAGAGGGTTTTCACGGTTCAGGCGATATGGTGTAGATGACGTATGTTGGTACATACATGTGTCCGATTAAATATGTGTACAGACTGCACAGACTTTAATCGGACGGTTGATAATACTAGCGGCTTAGGATTAAGCCGGATTATTAAATCAGGTTTTGATTTAATAATTTATATATGTATTTACATTCTAGTATTATTGTTCACTATTCATTTCCTCTCTTGGCTATTTGTATTTTTGTACGAATATGCGTATATGTATATCGATACGTATACCGGGTTGCATTCCGTATTTATACGGATTAGCTTCTAGAAAATGGCCACCTCATTATTGGATTTTCTTTTTAGAAAATCAATTTGGGAAATGAGGTGGAGGGTGAGTTGGCATGAGCACGGGTTTGAGCATGTAGAGAGGTATGGCATGGAATTGTTTATTGGTAAAATGGGATGGGATATTTTTCATTGGTTGATTGGATAATGGGGAGGGGGGCTGCCATCTTTCTCTACATGCCTTACTTATTTCTTTTTTCTTCACTTGCTTCACTCTCATACTCACTTGGAGACTTAGCCATTTTCTTGAGTTGCTCATGCCACTTGGTTTCCTCACCTCCTTCTTCATCTTCTATGGTTTCTCTTTTGAGTATTTTGATGAGAGAAAAATATAGTGACACATTCCTACACCTCCACTTTCCATTGCTAGTGACCTTGGAGAGCCGGTTGCCTTTCTTGGCGAGGCTGAAGCTTGCGCCGTTTCCCTCAGGTGAATCATCCTAGATGGGGGAAGACTGGCAACCAAACTCGATCCAGATAACCTCTTGGAGCTTGGGAAGACAGTTGAAGACCCGAAGGACTTGGTTCATCCGGTATAACCATTCTAACTTCTTTTATATTTTTCGGAATACCAATACGGGTATGTATATACGATGGGGTGCATTCTTGTAATTGTATAAGATGCTTCTAGAAGAAAACACCTCATTATTTAGATTTACCATTTTTGATAATGGATTAATGAGGTGGAGAAATGAGGTGTGCATTTTCATTAAATGAAGCATGGCTAGCTTGTTGACTCATTGCATGACTCATGGTTTACTATTCCTCCATGGTTGATATTTTGTGGAGATATTTTTGCTTCCATAATTATCTCATTCACTTAGCCATTCTTCATTTTTTGAGCTCACTCTACACTCTCGTCTTCTCCTTGCTCTCTTCTTCTAATACTAACCCTAATTGTCTCATGAGTTGAGAAACCTAGGGTTAGTGAGATAAAGCATTTCATAATCACTCTCTACACACTCTAGTCTACTTAGATTAGCAAGCTAAGTATTCTAGTTACCTCAATTAGGAGGTAGGAGATCTTAATTGGCACTCTCGGGTGGATCACCATTGACGCGAGGAGGCCGAAGTTCAAGCACAATCCATACTTCCATCGAGGAGCTTAAGTAGAGGATCAAAGACCCGAAGGACTTGGTTTCTTTAGGTATACTTTCTATCATAGTAGATAGAACCCTAACATGCTAGTTATGTTTATGGTAAGATCCGGTTTAGGTTTATTCTAGCGCCAAGTTTCGATTCATAGAAAAAAATTTGTTCCGCATTTGGCCACGGAAGTTGGCCGGGGCGCTAGCGTAACCCATCAGAGGCAGTGGGTGATTGTCGGGGATTCATCTCTCCCGGTATTGGGAGTCGATATCGCACTGTGTTCGATTGGTCAGGACCATAAGACCTTGGCCAAGGCAGTTGGGATTTACTGATAGACTGATCGGTAGTTTCCCGGATTGGTCCTGAGCCGCATCAGCACGAATTACCAGGTTATTAGGGTATGACGTTTACAAACCCCTAGACCCGGTATGCGATACTCTCAGACGAAGAGACTGGACTGTATGGAGATTGTCACAGATAGGCTCAGTAGGGATCCGGATGAGTTTGCTCGTCAGCCTTCCTTTTCAACAGGTACCCAGGTAGCCGTTATGTACAGCTAGTGCCGCTGACGTGCTTTTGGTTATGGATTTATCTAGTAACTCACTGCCGGCGTACTGTCGAGTCTTTAGAGTCCCGCACAGAGGGTTTTCCTAGTTCAGGCAAAATGATGTAGTAGCCGTATTGGATACGTGCAGGGTCTCGATCGATTGATGTACTTTGTACTCGGATTTTCGATCAGACAGTTGGTAATACTAGCCGGCTCGGGTTTCAGCCGGATTATTAAATCAGGTATTGATTTAATAGTTTACATATATGTATTTCGATATGTATATTCTAGTATTATGTTCTTCATGTTATTCTATCTCTTTAGGCATTCGTGTTTTTATCCGAATGCAGGTATGTGTATACAGCAGACTGTAATCCGTATTTTGTTACAGATTACCTTCTAGAAGGTGGACACGTCATCGGACTTTTCCATTTATTGATAAATGGAAATGAGGTGGAAATTAAGGAGAGGGAGGCATGGTGAGTGGCATGGATTCAATAGTTCACAAATGAATTATTTATTCATTTGTGGTTACTATTGAAGCATGACTACACTTGTTTATTCATGAGAATTCATACACAAAACCTTTGTGTTGTTTTTCTCTCTCATGGATACTTCATTATTTTCTTGAGCTCCCATTTTTCTTCATCTCCTCCCTCCTCTTGAGTTTCCTCCACCTTCATCATCTTCCTCTTCACTACCCTTCTCATGAGTTGAGAAACAAGTGAAGAGGCAAGAAAAAGATAACAAACACTTAGATCTTCACATTACATCCTAAATTACTTGGTTTAGCAACCCAAGTTCTCTGGTTGCTCCACTTGACATATTGTGAGGAGCTAGAGCCATGGATCATATCCCTCGGGTGGATCATCTACGACAAAGGAGGACCAGAGAGCAAGATCGATCGCGGAGAACCAAATGAGCAACCAAAGAAGATCAACCATGTTTAAGGTGGCCACTTGGAGCTAAAGATGAGGAAAGAAGATCGACGGATTTGGTTCGTTTGGTGAGATTTCTTCATTATAGTAGATATCTTTCTTTATTTAGCTAGTTAGGTTTATGGTAAGATCCGGGTTAAAAGTTATTCTACTGCCATGTTCTAATTGTTAGAAAAAATTTTGTTCCACATTTGGTCATGATAGTTGGCCGTTTTGTGTATCAATTTCTTGAATAAACAATCAACAACCATACTTCAATAGTAACTACAAATGAATTAAAAATTCATTTGTTAACTATTGAAGCATGGTTATCACCATTCCTCCCATACCTCACACTTTACACCTCATTTCCATTTATCAAATAAATGGAAAAAGCATAATGAGGTGGCCACCTTCTAGAAGATAATCTGTAATATATACGAATTACAGTCTGCTGTATATATATACCTGCATTTGGATAAAAACACGAATGCCCAAAGAGATAGAATAACACGAAGAACGTAATACTAGAATATACATATCGAAATACGTATATGTAAATAATCAAATCAATACCTGATTTAATTATCCGGCTCAAACCCGAGACGGCTAGTATTACCAACTGTCCGATCGAAAGTCCGGGTATAAAGTACATCAATCGATCGGAACCCTGAACGTATCCAATACGACTACTACATTATTTCACCTGAACCAGGGAAACCCCTTGTGTGGGACTCTAAAGACTTGACAGTACGCCGGCAGTGAGTTACTAGATAAATCCATAACCACAAGCACGTCAGCGGCACTAGCTGTATGTAACGGCTACCCGGGTACCTGTCGAAGAGGAAGGCCAACGAGCAAACTTATCCGGATCCTTACTGAGCCTATCTGTGACAATCTCCGTACAGTCCGGTCTCTTCGTCTAAGAGTATCACATACCGGGTCTAGGGCGTGGTAAACTTCAGACCCTGACGACTTGGTAATTCATGCTGATGCGGCTCAGGACTAATCCGGGAAACTACTGATCAGCCTATCAGTAAATCCCAACTGCCTTGACCAAGGTCTTATGGTCCTGACTATTCGAACACAGTGCGATATCGACTCCCAATACCGGGAGAGACGACTCCCCGATAATCGCTCACTGCTTCCATGTGGCTCGGGACTGTACCCAACTAAAACCTGTTTGCACGACTCAGTAGAGCCGTGGTAGGGTAGTGATCAAAGCACAATGGGAACTCACACGAGACATATGACGATCTCAGGTCCAAAGACTAACCTGTACTCATGTCACCTGAGAACTTCTATCTGACGATAGGTATAGTATAATCTGGAATTTCTCGGCGAGTCCGTTCGGTGTACTCACCCCCAGTAAGCACCTGTATACGATCTTAGGTGCAAAAGACTAATGGTTGCGGGACCATACCATCGCCCCTCATCGGGGTCTAGAAACATATACACTAGTCTACTCCGGAATGTCGATACCCAGTCTCGATATTCCCATGACTAGGGACCATTTAAGGATGTGCGTACCGACTACCTAGCTCCCACAAGTATGATCACCATCACAACGCAGGTAGTTTAGCAATGATCCTTCGGGCATTATCAACATATCAAGTAAAATATGCACATGTTAAGACAAAGACAAACCAGATAGCATACTATCATATCGAACAAGACTGTCCTGTACATATATATGTCCGAGTACCCATATGTATACATATACAATAATAGCTTTTAGGGCATACATATCCAACAGAGGGGTAATCTTGTAATTTATTACAAGATCACTTTAGTGTTGCCATTTTTTTTTCTTATGTTAAACATTTAGTTTAAATGTTTAATATTGTTGTGAGGTGGAAAGTGTGAGTGTGAGTTTTGGCTTGGTCTTTTGGTGCATGCACTTGTGAGTCATGGTGCGTGTCATAACAATGGGTCACAAGATGACTTGATGGTTGTTGTGAGATATTTTTGAGCATGAGGCATATATTTTTATGGACTTGGGGATTTTCTTTACTTGCTCACAAAAACACTCACAACAAAACTCAAGAAAAGGCAGTAGCTAATTTCTTCACTTGCAAAAGCTTTAGCTCACACTTTCTTCACTCCCATGGCAACTTCTTTCACCTCCACCCTAACCTTCTCATGTGTTGAGAATCTTAGAGTGTATTGAGACAAAGTAATCCTACACACTCTCTACTTTATCTTAGCTATCTAGGTTAGCAAACTGGATACTCGAGTTGCCTCAGTTTTGAGGCGGGAGCCTGTATTACGAACCCACAACGTGGATCTTCTTCGATGTGGGGAGACCGGAGATCAAACTTGATCGAGGAAGTCGCGATGAACCTGGGACAGAGGTTGAAGACCGAAGGACACGGATTGATCGGTATAATCTCTCTAAACTCTTTTCTTAGAACTAGTATAGGGTTAATGGTACGATCCGGGAATCGGGTTCCGTTAGTGCCGGTTTTCTAAAAAGTTTTAGTTCCGCGTTTGGCCACGGATTGATGGCCGGGGCTGGCGTAACCCAACAATTTGTTCGTTATATCGATATCGATTTGAATTCTTATATGTGTGTGTAGTTATTTGAATGCTAGGTTTGTTTGCGGAGACCTCTGAGACGACGATGAAGTGTAAGGTGGTCGTAAGATACGACTAGCTCGATCGAAATTTGTGAGTGGAATAACATCTACAAGCGGGAAATCGGGCGGATGGCGTATAGCACCCCCGACCACCAGAAAATTTATAAAACTTCGTTGCGCTATTTTAAACTATTCATGACACTTGATTGCATTACCATTCTATTAGTATTGAGTACCATACCATGTTTCATATCTATACTTGCTTGCATTGTCGTATATTATTGATACTTAGTTAAATGCCATGTTTCATGTTATATTTCAACTTTTATATTCTAATTGCCCTGATTATATGTACATACTTGATAGAACACCGCACAAATACCAGCGATTGCCATGTTGCACAATCACAGACGCGTATGTTACAATACACATCGTTGGTACTGCCATGACACTTAGAAACCGCCATGTTATTAGTATTAAATTATCTCCATGCTATTAGTATGTATTAATTGCTGCTTATCCTGTTTTCGTTATGCGTTAAATATATGATTGATCTTGTGAGATTGCAGTCTTTATATATATATATCAGTGGTATAAGACACTAATATATATATTTGTACGATATATCATTATTATTGTATAATAATTATAAAAGTTGTTTTTATATGATGATATCCAAATATCGAGGAAGGGAGGAGAGGCCGGTATGGATATTACGGTTTTTTGTGTGTGGTTTGTTTGGTGTGATCCGGTAATCGAGGAAGGAGGGAGAGATCGATTCGGATATACCGGTGTGAGATATATTTAGTGTGATTCAGTAATCGAGGAACGGGGAGAGACCGATTCAGATACATCGGTGTGAGATATGGTTGGTGTGATCCAGAGGAAGGGGGAGAGACTGATTCGGATACACCGGTGTGATATGATGAGATTCTAGTTAACGATGATTGACATGGATTTTGTGATGATCTTGTTCCCTTATAAAAAAGGGGTAAAGGAAATCCCCACTATTCAAAGCCTCACGTGTTTAACACGTGAGCACATATATGCAACGCATATAGGCACTGCAATTAACGCAACTGTTAAACTAAAACAGCCTCACGTGTTTAACACGTGAGTGCCTATATGTAATGCATATAGGCACTGCAATTAAAACAATTAATAGGCTAATGGAGCCTCACGTGTTTACACATGAGTGTTGCATATAGACACTGCAATTAAAACAACTACTAGGCTAATAGAGCCTCACGCGTTTAACACGTGAGCCTATATGCAACGCATATAGGCACTACAATGCAAATAAACTATAGGTTAATAATCCTCACGTGTTAAACACATGAGCGCCTATAAGCAAAGCATATAGGCGCTGCAATCAAACAACTGACAAAATAAGTAAGCCTCACGTGTTGAACATGTGAGAGCACCTCCCTACGTAGAATTAAATTCTACTCGATAAGGAACCGTTGGATCAAATATCCAATGGTGATTACACATAGAATTAAATTCTATTAAGCGGGGAGTGCTATTTTCTGTTAAACAAAAAGTTGGCGGATCAAAGATCCTACGAGATGGAAAATATTTTCCATATCTTTCTAAACAAAGAGAGATTGTGCTCTGTTAAGCCGAGCACCCTTGGATTAAAAATCCAATGATAGTTTAATAAGATTCTGCATATGGGAAAATATTTTCCCAATCTTGTTAAAAAAACAAGAAAAATATGTTCTGTAAAATAGAAACCCTTGGATCAGAGATCCAATGGTGGAAAAAATTTCCCAAATCAATTCTGAAACCAATTAAATCAATTGGGATCTCTCAATGAGAGATTTTCTCAGAATTAAACAAACTTCTCTCCATTATATAAGGGACCAGAGACTTCAAGTCTCGAGAGAGAATGGAGTAGTGAAGAAAGATAGAGAGATAAAAACAAAGGAATTCCCTCAGAAGTTTAGAAAAAAGAGAGAACCTTAAAAGAAGAAAAAAAGAAAAGTTCCAAAAGAAACAGAGAATTCAATTCTCACAAAGGAAGATTTGTTGAAACCCTAGGTAAAAAGAAAACAAAACCCAGGGATCATCTTGTCTCTCTTTTACCTCTTTAAGGGTTTAACCCTTCATGCAGGGACTTAGTTCTTCCTCTGGTTGAGATCTGCAGAAGCAGATCTCCCCACAAGTTGAGAATTTAATTCTCATCGGGGAGATTCTGTCATGCAGATTCAAAACTTAGAGGAAAGAATTGAGTTCAAAGAATTTAATTCTTACAAGAAGATATATGAATTTAATTCCTCTAAAAAAAACCAGGGTTTAACCCTATAAAAGAAAAGAATTTAATTCGTACAAAACAAGAGACATGAGATCCTACAAATCCTAGTGTCATTAACATGAGATCAAAATCTCTAAACACCTAGAAGGAAAGACTGGTGATTCAACACTATAATGAGGACCTCACGTGTTCCTCCTAAGGTATTCACGTGTTTTGCACGCGATCTCTAATCAAGTGCTTAACACATATAAAAAAAGAGAGGAGGGGATAAAACCCAAAAGGCAGAACCCAACTTTGGGGTGCCTCACGTGTGTCACGTAAGTGCCACAAAATCATAATGTTTAACACTAATCTGGTGTCTCATGTGCGTCACGTGAGCACCACAGAACTCTAGTGTTTAACACTAATCCGGTGCCTCACACGAAATACACGTGAGCATTGTATGCCTCAGCACTTAGCTCTGTTGGGTAATTAGGGAGACCAAGATCTAGTATAAATTGACTAAATTCTTTCAATCAACTGAGCCCCTCTGTGCTCATCATTCCCCAAAATTGATCTTAGTCCTCAAACTTGACTAATGATCTTTCAACTGATGATATTCAAAATAATGTTCATCCCACATCTCCTAAGTTAATCTTAGTCTCCAAAAGTGACTAATGATCTTTAGATTTTCCACCATGATCTTTTCCCTCAAACACGGGAATTGGTTCAAGGGTACATCTCTCTACACCTCTGATACATGTCGTTGTAATTTCTTAACGTATTCAGAGAGGTGGCAGGTCCCGATAGCCAACTGCTTTTTGGTGCACTTTCCAAACTGACGTGCACATCCCAGATCAAACCACATCCAAAACTGGATGTATCCCATATCATCGTTGCTCATCCTGACACGTAACAAATACACGTACGCGCAAGATGAATAATGGACCGAAACGTCCTTAAACTACAACGGACCGAAATATCCTCAAACTAAACGTTGCCTCCAAAATGGCGACAAGGGACCAAAACGTTCTTAAACTAAAACCTTACCTCAAAAATGGTGATCCACGGACTGAAACTTCCTCAAACTAAACACTGCCTCCAAAATGGTGACAACGGACCGTAACGTCCTTATACTAAAACCCCACCTCAAAAATGGTGATCTACGGACCGAAACATCATCAAACTAAATGTTGCTTCCAAAATGGTGACAACGGACCGTAACGTCCATAAACTAAAACCTTACCTCAAAAATGGTGATCTATGAACCGAAACGTCCTTAAACTAAACGTTGCCTCTAAAATGGTGACAATGGACCATAACGTCCTTAAACTAAAACCTCACCTCAAAATTGGTGATCTACGGACCGAAATGTCCTTAAACTAAACGTTGCCTCCAAAATGGCGACAACGGACCGTAACGTCCTTAAACTAAAACCTCACCTCAAAAATGGTGATCTACGGACCGAAACGTTCTCAAACTAAACGTTTCCTCCAAAATGGTGACAACGGACCGTAATGTTCTTAAACTAAAATCTCACCTCAAAAGTGGTGATCTACAGACCGAAATGTACTCAAACTACAACTTCGCCTCCAAAATGGCGATAAGGGACCGAAACGTCCTTAAAACTAAAATAACAGAGCCCAAATTCTCTCTGGTTGGATCTGAAACAAAAATGATCCTAACACCCTGTTAAATAGATCTTAGTCTCAAATTGGACTAACGTATCCTTAACAAAAAACCAACCGAGCCCCCAAATGCTCGTATACATTTAAGTCGATCTTGATCTCAAAACAGGTCAACGATCCTTAAATCAACCCAAACCCAAATCTAAGATATACGGATTTGAACTAATCCACGCCCTACGGGCGACAACATAAATTAGTCACCGTATATAATCCACAGACAACCAAAAATAAAACAAACACACACGACACGAAGTGAACTTCTGGAGCGGGAGGTTATCGCGATGCGATAACGTAATTAACTGCAGGGGCTTGCGTCTGCAGGGAAGAGCGTCCCCACAATCAAAACCCCCTCACAAACGAGGGGGAATCTGACGAAGTCTGCTACAACGGCCGCATCCGTCCAAACCTCCGATATACGGTGGCATAAATCAACTTGGCATTTTCGGAGAGGTGGATGGATAAACCAAAATAGCATCTGCCCCCAAATTCAGACATGACAACCTACGCGGTTTGTCTCTATTTTCGGCGGTGAACAGATTCTGGCACGCCCGGTGGGACCTTTTCCTCTTTCCACTCCACACTTCGTGTGTCGTGTTTCGCGAACAAAATCGCGGTTTTTTACGGTTGCCCTTGGATTCAAGGTACTAAGATTTGGTGTCTTTCTCCTGTGCAGAGAAAAGAAGATCAATTGCTTCCAAGTGTACCTGCAATAGCAACTCCCGCTCCGTCCCCGCTGGAGGAGTGACATACGGGCCAAATGCGGCCTGCATCTTTTCAATGCCAGTGGAACAGGTGACTCAGGACACCACTGGATTGTTCTTCGGGACCATACTCCCGCTAGCAAGCTTCAGCGCCCCTGTGCCATCACAGGAAGCTCCAAAGAAGTCGGTCTTTGATTGACTTGCAACCACCATGGCCCCTCTTAACGGGTCGTCCAAGTCTACCACCTCAGTCTTCAACAGGCTGAACCAAAGCTCAAGTGGACTTGCAAAGAGGCTTGCAATACCTGAAGGGGTTATCCCGAAATGGACAGCCATTCCAACTCTCGCTACGAGTGAGGTCGTCAAAAGTGCTTCCCCTACCAGAAAGTCGGCCTTCGAAAGATTGGCCATCCCCTCTCAATGGACGTCAGTCTTCAACAGGCTAGCACCAGCAGTAGCCCTTCACCAAACCAGGGGGTATGAAGAAGCCACTTCCACAACTGAGGTGGTCCCATCTGCAAGACACGCTCGATGACGCCACTGGCGCCGAGTGAGAAAAGCTGGGTGCAACTCTCCCTCTGGACTTACCCCACCAGCTCCAATGGTGGAAGTTGATGTTGCTGTTCCAACCGGGAACGGTTTTGATCTGCTTAGGAGGGTGCGAAAGAACTCTCCAACCGCAATGCTGAAGAAATCTCTCCCACTTGCTGAAAACACGACGCAGGCAAAGACGGAGCCGTCCACTCAACGGCTTTCCTCCCGAATCCACAGGGTCTGGCGCAAAGTCCAAGATTCTGTGATCAATAAAGACTACTCTCGTCGACTGAAGAAAACAAAGGCTCGGCAAGAGGAGGACCATCCTTCCACCATGCAACGAGGGACTTCTTTCACGAAGGCGCATGTTACAATGACTCCTTCAACTTCGACTTCTTACAAAAAGAGAAGGCCGGATAATCTACCACCGCCGACGGCAAATCCCAAAGGTGATGGATCCAAACGCCCCAAGTATGGAGGCATGATCATGTACACCGTTTATATGGCTTCCGGAAATGAGGAAAGCCGTGCTTCCGTGGGTCATCGGCCGCAAACTCGGTCGTTGACAAAGGCTCAGGAGCAACAACAAAAGCTCAAGGAGATGCTGACAAAAATGGCAGCACTCACCGGGCAAAAAGAGAGTCCGGAATCACAAAGTGAACAGCGCCAAGAGCAGGAGACCGATACAGAGTTCTTGCGGAGGGTTCTGGAAAGAAAGGATAAGGAGGTTGCGGAACAGGCTGCTAATATAAAACTGATGACGCTCCTGTTCCAAGACATGGTTGGAATGATGATCCAGCCAGAACCTCCAGCTGAAGACCCGCTGATAATTATTGAGGACGACAGAGGGGAAACCTCAAACCCTCTCCCAGCTTTATCGACAGCCAGGGAAGAAACGATCTCCAAAGCTTCCCTTGATGATTACATAGCTCAACAAATACGAGCTCATCAGGCAAGTGAAGCGGCTGGCCAAGTCGTCAGAACTGGACGACTGTACCCAGGCTGGTATGACCAAATCAAATACCCGCTGGGATATACCATCCCTAAGTTCCATGTGTAAAAGAGGACAGGCAATCCGCATCAGCACGTTGCCTAGTTCAGAGCTTTGTGTGGCAATACTGGAGGCGACAACAAATTGCTTCTTTGCCAATTCGTTGGCAGCTTGTCGGAGACGGCATTTGAATGGTACTCGGAGCTCCCAAATGACTCCGTCAAAACATTCACAGAAATGGAGTTACTGTTCACACAACGGTTCGCCAGCGCGAGCGAGCGCACTCCGATCACAACATTAATTAATGCCAGGGTGAAGCCAGGAGAGACCTAGGTTCAATACGCAATTCGGTGGTGGAACCTATGGTCGAAATACGAACAATACATCTAAGAGGCTCCTGCCGTGGGCATGTTTATAGGGACTCTCGATCCTTAGATGACTGTGTCCCAGTTCATGGCGTTCTTTAAGCCGACCACCTTCCAGGCTTTGATCGACAAGCTGGCCCAAATGGACCAGATGGGCCACGAGCCTCCTTCTTAAAAAATGGACCCTCGGAATGCAAAGGGTAAAGGGAAAGCGGCCTTTGTTGCCAATGCTCAATAACAACCGAGTGACCCGAAACCGGTTGCTCGCCAAAACAACGCGCGTCCGCGCCAATCCCTGGAAGAGAAGCTAGGACAAGCTTACTCGTTTCCTCGTGATAAAATGAGAAGATTGTTCGAACTGGCAATGCACAACAAACTCATCACACTGTCGGATCTGAGACGTCTACTGCAGCCCGGTGACATCAATAGTCCCAACTACTGCTCATACCACAGATTAGTGGGCCACCCAATTGAGGATTGCTACATCTTCAAAAACTGGGTCGAGGACCAGTACCGTTAAGGGAAATTCGCGCTGTCAGAAAACTGGAGGGTGAACCCGTCGCAGAGGCACGCTCCTTAAAAGGTGGATACACCGGGGGCATCATGTTCGTTTGTGGAAGAAGCTCCCTGGGAAGTCGTCCTTTCAGCTAAAACTAAAAGAATGCCGAAGGATCGTCATGCATGTCCGGCGATCAAATGGAAAAGCCCGCTGGAGCTCGAGATCATTGAAGGGATGCTTAATCCGCGCCCAACACAAAAAACTAATAGTGATGGGCAAGACCTCCAGGCCAAGCCTTCGAAATCTTCGAAGAAATGGAAGAAGACCAAGAAGCCTGTGCAGCCCGAAGACAAGCGCACGGACCTGCAAAAATACATCGATGCGCTGGAGGAATACAACCAGAAAACGTGGACCCCAGTCACACTCAAAGAGTTTCTTAACCATATATTTGAGAACGGAGATAGTGACGATGATGAGGGAAATGGCTCATCGGGAGAAACCTAAGATTATGTAGCAAGTTGCCACATGGTTTCTCATTCATCATTAAATGATGAAGAAATTCCCTCGGCGTCGGAAAGCAACGCAGAAGAACTGGGGGCAGGACCGGTGCCAGAATCCCTGGAACTGTCAGAAGACCCAATTGACAGGCTGCTAAACGAATCCCTTCAAAAGAGCAAAGTTGACCGAGAACGTGAAACGGCTATATACGAAAAGGACAAGCGTTGGCGTCAGGCTGAAGAAGCTGCGGTAAGGATGAGTCATAAAGTACTCTAACCGAGCCAAAGCACACCTGCTACAAACAAGAGCAGGATCAAAGCAGAGAAGCGGTTCGCCAAAGCCTTGTTAATGGGAATGAAGCTGCCCCGTCTTATGGAAAACACTCCCCGAAGTACGTGCCTCGACGAAGCGGATGTACATCTGAACTACTGCTTATACCATCGGAGGGTCACACACCCCACCGAAGAGTGCAATGCTTTTAAGAAGTGGTGGTAAGGATACGTTGTTCACCGACAACACTTCAAGCAGATAAAGCGCAAAACCCGTCGACAACAAAGAAGCACGACAGACGAGCGTGAAAGAATGGCTGGCAACTGTCATATGGTTGATACCAGTTCGACAAAAGGAAAATCTCAAGTTCTTACATTTGGGAGCGATTCTGAGGAAGAAATAACTTTCGGCCCTCTCTTCAAACAATCCATATCTGGAAAAGAAGAAGAGGAGAAGAACTGCGAGAATATTCAGCTGCGTAACCATACGTTGCCTGAAAAGAATCTCGGGCCTACAAACAAAGGTTCGAGCAAAAGAGACAAGGGGAAGGAAAAAGTCCCTGGGGAAATTGCCCTCGATAATAGAGTCGTCAAAGAGCTCGCAGCCAAGGATCCGCATAAGAAAAACAAGGTGGATTACAATGTCCAGCCACATCTGAGGAAAACACCCTCACAACTGAGCATACTGGATGCTCTCCTCCTGTCTAAAGAGGCACGAGATTCTCCGATCAAGGCACTGCAAGAGCCTGACCAGTTCCAAGTTTTCTATGCGGAAGAAAAGATGAAGGATGAGCCGGCAGAGGTTCATACATCTGAAATCACATTCGGCGATGAAGATCTCCCCCTCAGAACGTGCGAGCACAACCGTCCTCTATATGTCACTGGGTACTGCCACGACATTAAGATAGGGAAGATCCTGGTTGACAACGGGTCCTCTGTCAACCTTCTTAACGTGAGGGTGCTGAAGGAGATTTGCATGAACGTTCAGCACCTGGCTCGGGATAAAATTACCATCTTCGGTTTGACTTGCAGTCATCAAGTACGCTTGGGTCCATGATATTGACATTACGCTTTGGGATGCTCGTCACTGACATCAAATTTCATGTCATTGACGCCAAGACTTGCTACAACGCCCTGCTCGGCCGGCCTTGGTTACACGAGTACAACGTCATCCCTTCTACACAATACCAGTGTATGAAGTATTTCAAAGATGGCCTCGAGTACACCGTTACGGGGGAGCTAAATCCATTCTCCGTAAATGAAGTCTGAAAATATGAAGACGCAAAGTACTTCCTACCAGACTTCAAGGACATGGAAAGATGTCATAAGCCGGAGAATAAACAAAAAGCCGTCGCTACCATCCTAATCTTTGGGAGCGATACCGAGGAGGATGAAGAGATATTCTACTTAGGGCAACCCCAAGGAAACAGGCCAGGACCATCTACTCCTATTTTAGTCTTTGGCAGTGACTCTGAAGACGAGGCCAACGCCGTATTCTCTGTTCGTCCTTCAGTACAAACCATTGCTGGAGCTAATCAGAGTTTACAGATCACTATGGCGCCGCCACGGCATTATAAAGAACTCGATGCGCTTGATACATACAACATACAAGAGTTGTAGACTTTCTACGTCCCTCCCAAACGAAGAGGTGAAAAGGCGATCCTCTTCCATCGATCTACGGAGACCAAAGTGGAGAAAAAAGTCTGGCATGGTGATGAACTTACGCTTGACAGACTTCAGCCAATCCGTCTGCCCAGATATTACGCAGAGAGATTGAAAAGGCTACTAAGATGCCAAGGTGTACTCTTCAAATAAACCGCTCGAGAAGCCCAGTTCAACAATAAGATTTGGGACGTTCCCAGGACTTAGCGAAAGATGCCTAACGGGAGGATGGAGATGACTGCGCTTGGATACGTTCGGTCCAAGAAACGAGAGCGATTCCATGGCTGCCACGTCATAAATGGCTTCGGTAAAGAAGGGAACATTTTTCTAAATGATCATAACATTGAACCAGAGCGAGATCCTGCCATAAGAACGTCAAGTCCGTCGTTCGAAGAGTAGGTTGCTATGCTAATAAGGGAAGTATGTCAAAAGGTTCGGGATGACCACAGTTGCGAAATGGCCATTTACGAGAAAGCCAGGACGCATCGTCTCACTCAGCAGTCTGCAGAAAGAGAAGACTACAATACCTTTCACCTTCAGCCCACTGTATGCTCTCGTGGCAAGGAAAAAGCCGACGAGAGGCAAAAAAAAGGTGAAGAACGAGAATGGCATTCGAAAACAGCGAAGCGGATCCAAGAAGCCACGCGATCGAGGAAAAGTCAGCTAGAATCCGTCTTTTATGAAGAAGATGGGTCGGAAATACTCTTTCCCCCAAGACAAGACAAGGAAAATATTCGACCTTGTCATGAAGTATCAAATGATGACGCTTCCGGAGTCTCGGCACCCTGAACAAATAAACGAGGTCCACCACCCGGCTTATTGCTTCTACCACCGAGCAATAGGACATCCTCTTGAAGACCGTTTCACCTTCAAAGACTGGGTCGAAAACCAGTATCAGCAAGGAAGGTTTGCTCTATCTGACAGTTGGAGGGTAACCCCACCATGAAAGCATGAGCCAAAAGCAACCTATATTGCGAGGGTAAGTCCAGATCAACATCGAACTTAGAAATGAACTCATACCTGCCACGTGATAACATTCTTAAGAAGGGGGAGCATGAGAATATGGACGACCTCTCCCAGTGCTTCGCAAATGAGAATGAGGACGAGATGATCTCAGAATTTCCACCGGCGCCAAAAGAGCTGGAGGATGGAATACACACTACGGCGGACAATCTAAGGAAAATTGACTTGGGAACGGAAAACGATTCGAGCCCAACGTTTGTCAGTGAGCTGCTGTCTAAAAAGTAGGTGGCCACACTAAAGGACGTGCTTATACAATATAAAGATTGCTTCGCATGGAATTATTCCAAGATGCCAGAACTAGATCCAGAAATAGCAGTGCATAAACTGGCGATATCGCTGGACGTCAAGCCAATCAAACAGGCACCAAGAAGAATGCGGCTCGAGCTCGAGATGAGTATCAACGCCGAAGTCAAGAAAATAATTGACTCCGGCTTCATCCAAGAAGTTCAATATCCTGACTGGATCGCCAATATCGTTCCCGTGATGAAGAAAAATAGGACGGTGTGCATCTGTAGACTTTCGGGACCTCAACAAGGCCTGCCCGAAGGATAACTTCCCAGTACCCGTTACCGAGCTAATGATCGATAACACGTCTACCCATGAGTTCTTTTCCTTCATGGATGGATCTTCGGGGTATAATCAAATAAAGATGCATCCCGAAGACAAAAGCACACCGCTTTCTGGACTCCGATGGGCATATTCTGCTATAAGGTGATGCCTTTCGGTCTGAAGAACGCTGGCGCTACCTACTAGCAGGCCATGACGAAGATCTTCGATGACCTCATCTATGAGATTGTCGAATGCTATATTGACGACCTTATGGTGAAAAGCAAATCGTACGAGGAACACTGGGAGGATTTGAACATAGTGTTCCAGCATCTTCGGAAGTACAATCTGAAGATGAATCCTCTGAAATATGCGTTTGGAGTCTCCTCAGGCAAATTTCTAGGATTCATCATACGAAACCGAGGTATCGAGATAGACCCATCAAAGATCAAGGCGATTATGGAAATACCCACGCCAAGAACTCTTAAATAACTGCGGTCTCTCCAAGGAAAGTTCGTGTATATCCGGCGGTTTATAGCTAACCTCTCTAGAAAATGCCGCCCCTACAGCCATCTAATGAAGAAGGGGACCCCGTTCATTAGGGATCATAAATGCCAAAGTGCACTGGACAAAATCAAGCAATACCTATAGAACCAGCCGGTACTGACCGCTCCGGTCAAGAGAAAGCCCCTCATCCTATACACAATAGCCCTTGAAGGTTCTTTAGGCATGCCATGGGAACAGAAGAACGACCATGGGAAGGAGAGAGCTCTCTACTATTTGAGTCGAGTTCTCTTGGGGACAGAAAACAGCTACTCCACTATTGAAAAGCATTGCCTGGCACTGATCTTCGCGATAACGAAGCTCCGACATTATGCCTTGGCACATGGGGTCCATCTCATATCAAAGGTGGATCCTCTCAAATATTTGATGTCAAGAGCCATACTAACAGGAAGGCTTAACAAATGAGCCCTCATTTTAATGAAGTTCTCAATAACGTATCAACCCCTCAAGGTAGTGAAAGGCCAGGCCATCACCGACTTTCTTGCTGAGCATCCGATACCAGCCGACGCTCCCTTAAATTGCGAATTGCCAGATGAACACGTGTTCGACACAATCGAAGGGAAGAAGGAGGAAAATAATGTCCAATGTGAACTCTACTTCGATGGAGCATCTTCCATGAAGAAGGGTAAGCATAAAACCCCCATAATCAAAGCTGGGCTGGGCCTTATCTTCGTGACTCTGCAAGGAGGGATAATGCGTTTCGCCCTTTCCTTAACAGAGCCGAGGAAAAATAATGAAGCCGAGTATAAAGCTTTGATAGCGGGTCTTGAGATTGCTGTCGACATGGGAATCGGAAACCTCCTCATGTATGGAGACTCCCAGCTAGTCGTTAGCTAAGTAAATAGCGACTATCAGACGTGTAAACCGGAGTTGGTAAAATATGGCGAAAGAGTGCAGCAACTGCTGACTCAAATTCCCTCTTACATTCTGGAAAGCATACCGCGTGCGGAAAATAGCAAGGCGGATGTGTTAGCCAAGCTTGCTAAAGAACCGGCCGACGAAAACCTCGATGACGTAAGGATCATTGTGCAAAGCCGCCGGATTCTCGCGCCAGCAGAAATATCTCCGGAGTCGTCTGAAAGATAAGAAGCGACCAAACAAACAGGCTTCCAATTAGAGGATGGAGAAAAGGTTAAGGATTGGAGAGAAGTCTTCATAGACTACTTCAAATCCCATCGAATACCTGAAAACGCATCTTCAAGACATCAGCTCATGAAACGAGCCCTGTCTTTTGCCTTCGTCAATAATACACTATATAAGAGATCATTCGACAGTTTGTGGCTAAGGTGTCTGGGACCAGAAGAACCAAGGAGAGTCGTCCAAGAAACCCACGATGGACTCTGCGGTTCTCATCAAGCCGGACCAAAGATGAAGCTGAAGATCAAAAGAATGGGTTACTATTGGCCCACAATGATTTAGGACTGTCTTGAATATGCGAAGCAGTGTCACTTGTGCCAGGTTCACGGGGACTTCATCCACCAGCATCCAAATCCGCTACACCCAATATTGGTTAGTTGGCCGTTCGAAATGTGGAGAACCGATATAATTGGGCCCATCGAACCAGCGTCATCCAAAGGACATCGGTTCATATTGGCAACAATCGATTACTTCTCTAAGTGTGCAGAGGCAGTACCGCTAAAGGAAGTGAAGACGAAGAACATCCTCCATTTCTTCAGGACACATGTCATTTACCGGTTCGACACTCCGCGACGGATCATCTCGGATAATGGGCCGGCCTACAAAAGCCATAAGATCAGCCGCTTCTCATAGCAGCATATTATAGACTGGAGATACTCTTCAGTCTATAATCCCCGAGATAACGGTCTAGCTAAAGCTTTCAACAAGACCTTGATGAAGATCATAAAGAAAATGGTGTCCAGAAATAAAAAGGACTGGCACGAGAGATTACATGAAGCTCTCTGGGTGTATCGAACCACGTTCAAAATGGCCAGGGTACAACACCATTCACGTTGGTATTTGGCACGGAAGCTGTACTTCCCTTGGAGATAGAACTACCCTCTCTACGAGTGGCAGTTCTATACGAGCTGACGGATGAAGAAAATGCCCATCTTCGGTTTGAGGAGCTCGATGCCCTTTATGAAGCTCGTTTCATGGCGCAACAAAACCTGGAAGCTTACAAAGAAAGGATGACACGCTCATACGAAAGACTAACCAGACCAAGAACATTCCGCCTAGGCGAACTCGTGCTAGTTGTAAAAAGACCTATGATCCCCAACCGTGCAAAGTGGGGGAAATTCGAACCAAACTCTGAAGGCCTGTACATCATAGACAAGGTCTACCAAGGTGGGGCCTACTTGCTCATGGATATGCATGGCGAAAGACCCTTCCAGCCAATAAACGGCCGGTTCCTTAAGAAATACTATGCTTGACAAGTCATGACTTAGATTAATGATAGATGACGACACTCGTGTCCGCTCGCTATCTTTCCGAGTCAAAACTCTAGAAGTAGTATCCAACAGAATTTCCGCCCCAAACATGGCGACAATGGACCGAGATGTCCCTAAACTAACAACGGACTGAAATGTCCTTAAACTAACCATTGTCACCAAAAGAGTGATAGTGGACCACTACGTCCTTAAACTGGCAATGGACCGAGATATTCCTAAACTAACAACGGACCGAAATGTCCTTAAACTAACCATTGTCACCAAAAGGGTGATAATGGATCACTACGTCCTTAAACTGGCAATGGACCGAAATGTCCCTAAACTAGTACTCCGCCTCAAACATGGCGCATTGCCCCAAATACGGTGATATCTTCTCTTGGGATCTATGTTTCAATCAAAACTCCAACGGCAAAGACTGCAACCTAAGTAAAAAAAAATGGTATGTCCACAAGCGAAATAAGCACGGATGAAAACCCGAAAGGGCGCCGTGAGTAAAAACAGCAGGGCTACCAGTGAGCTTGTGAATACCTGAAAGGGCGCAATCTCGTTGTTGAAAAAAAATTATGTCCACGAGCGAAATGGGCACGGATGAAAACCCGAAAGGACGCCGTGAGTAAAAACAGCAGGGCTACCGACGAGCTTGTGATAACCCGAAAGGGCGCAATCTCGTAAAATTTTCACTTACGAGATCCTCTCGACTCGTAAGGAGAACTCCCCCTATGAGACCCTCATGGCTCATAGGATTCAAAACCTTAAGCTACAGGGACCTGGACCTGTTCTTAAGCCGTCGTATCCTCCATGTTGCCCTACAGACGGTCCAATATTAGCCCTTGTATACAATCCACGAGCACAAATAAACGATTTCCCCCACCAAGTTCCACTAATGATGAGGAATGTCCTCATATGGTGAACGATACTTATAAGTCCTCTCGACTTGTAAGGAGAAAACACTCTTGTAAGATCCTCACGACTTGCAAGAGAAAATTTCACTTAGAAGTCCTCACGACTTCTGGGGAGAACCTACACCTACCGGATCCTCTCGACTCATAAGGATAAAACCCTTTATGAGACCCTTACGGCTCATAAAGTCAAAAAGCCTTAGTCGACAGGATCCTAACCCTGTTTGCTAAGCCACTTTTGTTCAAATTGACAAAGGAAAATGATGATTCGCTCCTGGCAATATCCCAGTTGTAGTGATACTGATGCCTAAATCGGTATCAAATTCCAAGTCCTTTCACGGCAAATGATGATTCATTCCTGGCAATATTCCAGTCGCAGCAATGCTGATGCCAAGATTGGTATCAGATCTTAAGTTCCATACTCGCAATAAAAATCAGCGAGAAAAAAATGCATATAAAAATAGCCGAAATGATGGGGAAACTCGCAATAAAAATCAGTGAGCAAAAAATGCATATAAAAATAGCCGAAATGATTGGGCAACTCGCAATAAAAAGCAGCGAGTAAAAAAAAAAGAATAACCGAAATGATTGGGCACCGTGATAAAAAGTCAAAATGATTTGGCAATCGCGACTTTCGCGATATAAAAAGCTGAAATGATAGAGCATCACAGAAATAACAAAAAAAATGAAACTTTTGCCCTGCAGGTGAGTCCACATCAATCCTTGTATACAATCCATGGGAATAAACGCAAAGGGAACCATATTTTCCCACCAGGCCCCTTCAAAGGAAGAGCCAAGTCTTGACGGTTCACAAAACAACCTAAAGACTATCCTCGACACTCATCTTGTTACAGCAGACGCAGTGTGAATAACAGCGTTTTTTCTCACTCCAGCAGGATGCAGACGCGAGGTCAACAAGCGACCCCAGAGTCAAATAAAGCGGAGCCATGGCAAAGTCCCTAGTTCCTAGTCTCGACGGTTCACAGACAACGTATAGACCACCTCGTCACTCATCTCGTTAAAGCAGACGCAGTATCAACAACGGCGTTTCTTCTCACTCCAGCAGGATGCAGACGCGACATCAACAAGCGACCCCAGGGTCAAAACAAAGCGGAGCCATGGCAAAGTCCCTAGTTCCTAGTCTCGACAGTTCACAAACAACCTAGAGACCACCTCGACACTCATCTCGTTACAACAGACACAGTGTCAACAACGGCGTTTCTTCTCACTTCAGCAGGATGTAGACGCAACGTCAACAAGCGACCCCAGGGTCGAAACAAAGCGGAGCCATGGCAAAGTCCCTAGTTCCAAGTCTCGACGGTTCACAAACAACCTAGAGACCATCTCAACACTCATCTCGCCGGCAAACACAGTGTCAACAACGACGTTTTTTCTCGCTCCAGCAGGATGCAGACGCAACGTCAATAAGCAACCCCAGGGTCAAAACAAAACGGAGCCATGACAAAGTCCCTAGTTCCAAGTCTCGACGGTTCACAAAATAACCTAGAGATCACCTCGACATTCGTCTCATTACAGCAGACGTAGTGTCAGCAAAGGAAGCGAATGCCAAATTCCTAGCTTCAGGGTCTTAACGGTAACTCAAATAAAACCCGAAAGACTATCGGAGATCATCCTGCACCTGTGTGGAGTGGTTATATCTCATCGGGGCTCCCAAACTGAGCCTAACCTCAAGTAAAAAGCGGCATGGCAAAATTCCTAACGCTTGCTCTTCCGACGGTCAAATTGCCTAGGAAGATTACTTGAAGACGTCATGTCTAGCCCCCGAAGAGATCAGAGACACGACAGTCGCGGGGCTACTTGAACAGCAGCGTAAAGACTGCATATCGGGTAATGCATCTGCCAACGCGATAGTACGACAAATAAAAACCCTAGTACCACAAAACCTAACGGACCCCTGTCGCAAAGAGCAGGGGTTATCCATGCGTTAGGGCAAGTTTGCCTACAAGCCCAAGTGAGGTAAACTAAACAAACTTCGAAATGAGTCCATAAACTAGAGACTCCGAAATGAGTGAATAAACTACAAACTCTGAAATGAGTCCATAAACTAGAGACTTCGGGATGAGTGAATAAAATACAAACTCCGAAATGAGTATATAAACTACTTCACACCAAATCAAGACATCGAAGAAAAGAGAAATGCCGGTATGAAATAAAATATGTCTTTTATTCATGAATCAAAATGAATACAAGATACTCATATTTCTGAATGAATACAAAAAAAGAGGGAGAATATACTGCGACAAAAATGTTTAAGTCGACGGACGGTTCAACAGGTAGCAAGTTCATCGTTCTTTTGTTGGACTTCGGCTTCACGTTCTATCAGTGTTGCAAGACGAGTCCCCGCCTAGGTCTGTTGAGTCTGGTTTGAAGCAAACCAACTCTCGAGCTCCTTCTCGGCGACCTTATGGGCTTCAACCATCTCACGGGTAAAAATAACAGCTTTGTCAAGAGCCACCACCATTATAATGGCTTCTTGAAGCACCCGCCAAGTTTTGTACGCACGGGTGGTCTTGGCAGTAAGCTGAGCCTGAAGTTCCCCCAAAGCGTTTGAAGCCAACTCCCTCTCCGAAAACTTCTGGTTGAGCCTCTTCTCGCATGACTGGAGATTGATTGCACACCGTTCGATCCATCATCGCAGGCTCGCTTTTACAGTTAAGATGTCGGAGGGAAAGGCGTATGCACTCAAGCCCATGTAGGCAGGTTTCCACTCGGCGACAGTACTCAACCCAGGCACGCACCAATACTTCGCCATGATAGGTGGCGAGAAAAGACAAGGAAGCATTGGCTTCAGAAGCAAATTCTTCGGTCGTGACAGAGGAACCAGCGTGAAGATCTTCAATAAGAGCCGCCAGTGAGTAAACGCTCTGTTTTGCCATCCTTTCAGATACACGTCGGGCGTAAGGGTCTGGTGGCATGGGGATCCGAGACTCTATTGGGTTTAGGGCTGGCAAAGCTGTGAAGGCTTATGTGCGGTCAGTTGTATTTCTAAACATAGAGTAAACAGAATGATGCCAAAGATAAAGCGTCACTTACCCACAGTCATGCCAGGTAGGTTTGAGAGATCCCCAGGCCCATCAAGAATCTCGACTTCGTCGTCAGCTTCCAGAACTGTGGTTTAAAATGAAGGGCATATTAATATCATTATAAAAATATAAAACAAAAAAGGGTAAAAGAATATCGACCTTGGCCAGAAGAGAGTACTATGCTTTGTGGAGGTATTGCTTGTGGGGCCGCCATGTCAAGCAATCGCTGGAAGGTTTCCCGTGGGGAAAGATCCACGATGGAAGCCGCCAACTCCCGCAATTCTGAAGGAAGGGAAAGTTCAGATAAAGGAGAGGTCGTTAAACAAAATGTCTATGTGCGGAAGATTACCTTCGATGCTTCGCCCGCCCTGAACTGGAGGGATAGCAGCTTCGGCAACTTCTTCTACACCCTCCAGTGCGTCACTAGAAATAGCTATGGGACCTATGGCCGACAAGACTACCTCTGTCGGCGGAGTAGACGCTGAAGGGATAAAAGCCACCACTGGGAACTCCACAGCAAGGGTAGCAGCTTCAACAATCTCCTCTACACCCGCCGGTGCGTCACGGGAGATATTCGTAGAGTCCACAGCCATGGCTTGATTTGGACTCGAATCCACTTCCGCTGCAGAAGTCCCTGCAAAGTTTTCGCAAAAATAAGAAGACGTAAATGTAATACAAATTACTCGCCAAAAGAAGGACGTGAAAAATACGCATACCAATACGCCAGGAAGCTTGAAGTATAGCTTTTTTGAGCCGTTGTTCTTTTCTCATTAAATACGCCCGCGGGCTTCAAGCGAAAATGAATGACTACCCGTCTTTAGTGCAAGCTCATATTTGGAAGCAACCGAGATGGGCTGTTTGAGGGCCCACTCTTCTTCCATTAACAAAGGACCTATGTACCCGCCGTAATGATGGGTCAACGTCATAGAATACAACGGGGGGTAGGGCTTCTTTGGGGAGCATATGTTTTCAGTATCATCTCGTGAGCGCCTTAAAGTCTCGGCCAACTGCGCGGCCTCCTCGGCAGACGAAACAGGAAAGAGAAGACCGTCATCCGGCTCCTACATAGATATTGGCTCGTCCTTAATAAAGGGCTCGGATTCAAACAAAATATCGAGTAAGTCGGCGACCGATTTCTTTCTCCTCTTGGAGCCTGTGCTAACGCTAGCAGAGGAGCGTTTCCTCCCCATTGGAGCTTTGACGCGTCGTTTCCCAACTTCGCCTTCGGTATCACCCTTTGGTGACACCACCACGGGTGCTTTATCTGGAATCTCTGCCTGGGCTCTAGTACGCACCGGCATACCAGCAGTGCGAGGGGTTGATTCTATTTCTGCGACTTTAGGGATAAGCACCGAACCACTATCCTTCAAAGGAGGGCGAACCACTGACCGCGGCCGCAATAGAGAGCTGGTGACCTGAGCCGGAACGGGAGCTCTACACTCGAAAAGCACCCTTCTCTCCTCTGCAATGACAGGGCCGACCCGATGGCGATACCAACCCTTGAAGGACCCCACATGCCTCGGAAGTTAGTCGGGCTTGAGGATCATGAAGCGGGAGCCAGTGTTTAACCGCATGAAATGGTGAATGACATTGCGAGTAACTTCCAGGGAGAGGGCATGCTCGACTAAAAATGCCTCTAGAGGAACGCCCTGGTTGTAGCCTAACTGCTGGGCGAAGCGATGCGGATTATACCGTATGAAGAGAGCAGTGTCATTCTGGTGGAACACCAAATAACCCGGCTTGATCGAGTATAGATGCATAGTCTCCTTAGGCTCTTAAGCCGGGACCCTACCCTTCAACAAATCAAACAATTGCTGAACGGGCCCCGTTGGAGTGGAAAGAACTCGATCGCTAAACACCATTCCGCCTTCATTTGAGTACGGGTTCAGTAGTACGCGGAGAGCCCCTAACTGGATCGGATCGGGAGCGGAGGCATCAACCAACCTCATAAGCCGCGGGAAAGTGTATGATTCATAAAAATTGGGTCGCTGGTGCGCAGCAAACGCTCCCAACACAAGCATCTAGATCCACGACATGAATTAGGGGAGGGGGAAATTCATGGTAATCGAACCCGGGTTTGAAGTATTAGCTGCAACGCTTAACCCGTGATATAGATGTGACAACCCCGTAACGCCAACAGCTAATCGTGCTCCTCCAGCTATGCGATGAGCAGGATAAAAAAGAGGCTCTCATAAAACAGTGATGCATCGGCATCGCGAACCAGCTGAGCCAAAGACTGATAAAACTGACGAAGAATGTTTCTTCGTCCATGCCAGGGGCCGTGATCGCATAGAAACCTATGGTCGACGAGTTTGGAATATAGAACTGCGGCAGGTCTTCCTCTTTGGCCGGTAGTTTCCTCAGCCCGAATCTAAAAGGGTCTTCGATTTTCGTGAATTTTGGAGCCTTTTTGGATAAGACATCCTCGCGAAGGAAATAAGCAATAAAAGCGTCCAAGGTGACACCTTGCCCTTCTGATGTCACGAACAGATTTTCAAAGATACCCAGGGTCTTGATTAGACTCGGGTACTTATGATGAACGACGTTCTCAGTCGACAGGCTTTTAAGCATAGCGGGCACCGTATCAAACACATACTCATCAGGAGGCAGTAACTCTTCACAGTGCTCTCCCCTGATCGGCAACCTGGAGATCTCGCGAAACTCTTTCAATGAAATTGAGACCTCTCGGTCCCCTAGCAGGAACGTATTGGTGGGAAGATTCCATTGATTTAAGAAAGCCTTAACCCACCAGACGTGAGGGGCGTGATAATAGAATAACGAAGCGTACATGGCTTGGTACAACCCGACCTTCTGCAGACGTGCGCGTTAGGCAAAGAGAATGTACCAAGCCCAGGGAAGGTAGCCTACTGGGTGGTGAGGGGTAACGCCTACCTTATAAACATGTTCCCAGGGCCGAGCTTCACCCTGACATATTCGGCGCCTAGAATATCAATGGTCACCATGGGTTGGTTGGGTATCCCGGTCGTTGACGGCTCGAGTAGGCCCACGGGAGTCCAGTTAGTCGCCTCCACTGCGTACGCAGTCCGTGGGCGTTCCATCAATGATATAGGGTGGATGGGTTCTGTCGGCGCTTCGCAGGTAAAACTACGGCGGCCCCTGATGATATGATCGTACCACGTCCTCCACAAGAGAAGACTAGTATGGTCCCTGTCATGTGCCCTAATCATCGCCATAACCTCCTCGTCCGATGGCGATTGCAGAAAAACAACTTCTGAGCGAGTGTAAGGGAAGTTGGGAAGTGAGGCCATCGTTCCTGAAATAAGAGGAAAGGAAAACCCCATTTAAAAAATATAATAATAATAAATAATAAGGTAAAATAAAATAAAATAAAAGAATACCATGATATGTGTTTCACGGACCACCGCCTGCAAAACCAATGGATCCCACAAAATCTAAATAGCGGCTCACCAATGATGAGGCAAATTAATCATTGTGAGAATAAAAAAGGATTCTCATCAAGTAAACAGTGAAGTTTAAACGACTCTTAAAATGAGTTCTCTTGAAATGCACGACAGATTCAAATCTTTATCAGGGGCATTAAAACCCTAAAATACTCGAGAATAATAGGGAATAAAATTCTCAAAAGTGTCTAAGTCTTTCAGGGCTAATCTCTGTAAATTCAGAATTAAATTCCTTTAATAAAGGGATTAAATCCCAGAAAACCCCCATGTAAGGAGGCAAAGAAAATGGAATTAAATTCCAAGGATCCTTAAAGATCGGTGCCAGGGTAAAACCTTAAGAGGAGGATTAACAATACTCATTGATTTAAGACCTCAGAGTATACGAAAAAAATGTGTTTGATTTGGATCTTTAAGAAATCAATTCAAGAAAAGTGAAACGCTCTGTCAATGGATTTAAAATCCAGGGCAAAAACAAAAAAAAGGGTTCCATTCATAATCCTTACCAAAGAAAAAGTTTTGACAGAGTTTAACTCTGAAATTTCAGCGGGCAGAGAACTAAGCTTTGAAGAAGAGAATTAAATTCTCAAGGAAAATAAGTAAGGAAGAAGATGAAAGAATAGTGGTCATCTCAGAGGCCAAAACCCCCGCATTTATAAGACATGACATGGAGCGGTTCATCTTCAATTCCCCTAGGCAATCCAACGGCTGTAAGGGCAGACAGCGTTGTACTCACGTGCAAGCCACGTTAGAGCAACGCTGGGGGGCATTTGTTCCCTTATAAAAAAAGGATAAAGGAAAGTTCCCTACTATTCAAAGCCTCACGTGTTTAACACGTGAGCACCTATATGCAACGTATATAGGCACTGCAATTAACGCAACTGTTAAACTAAAACAGCCTCACGTGTTTAACACGTGAGTGCCTATATGCAACGCATATAGGCACTGCAATTAAAACAACTAATAGGCTAATAGAGCCTCACGTGTTTAACACGAGAGTGCCTTTATGCAACGCATATAAGCACTGTAATTAAAACAACTACTAGGCTAATAGAGCCTCACGTGTTTAACACGTGAGTGCCTATATGCAACGCATATAGGCACTACAATGCAAACAAACTATAGGATAATAATCCTCACGTGTTAAACACGTGAGCGCGTATATGCAAAGCATATAGACGCTGCAATCAAACAGCTGACAAAATAAGTAAGCCTCACGTGTTGAACATGTGAGAGTACCTCCCTACGTAGAATTAAATTCTACTCAATAAGAAACTGTTGGATCAAAAATCCAATGGTGATTAAACATAGAATTAAATTCTATCAAGTGGGGAGTGATATTTTCTGTTAAACAGAAAGTTGGCGGATCAAAGATCCCACGAGATGGAAAATATTGTCCATATCTTTCTAAATAAAGAGAGATTGTGTCTGTTAAGCCGAGCACCCTTGGATTAAAAATCCAATGATGGTTTAATAAGATTCTGCATATGGGAAAATATTTCCCCAATCTTGTTAATAAAACAAGAAAAATATGTTCTGTAAAACAGAAACCCTTGGATCAAAGATCCAATAGTGGGCAAAATTCCCCAAATCAATTCTGGAACTAATTAAGTCAATTGGGATCTCTCAATAAAAGATTTTTTCAGAATTAAACAAACTTCTCTCCATTATATAAGGGATCAGAGACTCCAAGTTTCGAGAGAGAACGGAGTAGTGAAGAAAGATAGAGAGAGAAAAACAAAGGAATTCCCTCAGAAACTTAGAAAAAAGAGAGAACCTTAAGAGAAGAAAAAAGAAAAGTTCCAAATGAAATAGAGAATTTAATTTTCACAAAAGAAGATTTGTTGAAACCTTAGGTAAAAAAGAAAACAAAACCCAGAGATCATCTTGTCTCTCTTTTGCCTCTCTAAGGGTTTAACCCTTCATGCAGGGACTTAGTTCTTTCTCTGGTTGAGATCTGTAGAAGCAGATCTCCCCATAAGTTGAGAATTTAATACTCATCGGGGAGATTCTGTCATGCAGATTCAAACCTAGGGGAAAGAAGTGAGTTCAAAAAATTTAATTCTTACAAGAAGATATAGGAATTTAATTCCTCTAAAAAAAACTAGGGTTTAACCCTATAAAAATAAAAGAATTTAATTCTTACAAAACAAGAGGCATGAGATTCTATAAATCTTAGTGTCATTAACATGAGATCAAAATCTCTAAACACACAGAAGGAAAGACTGGTGATTCAACACTATAATGAGGACCTCACGTGTGCCTCCTGAGACAGTCACGTATTTTGCACGCGATCTCTAATCAAGCGCTTAGCACTTATAAAAAAAAGAGAGGAGGGGATAAAACCCAAAATGCATAACCTAACTTTGGGGCGCCTCACGTGTGTTATGTGAGTGCCACAGAACCCTAGTGTTTAACACTAATCTGGCACCACAGAACCCTAGTGTTTAACACTAATCTGGTGTCTCACGTGCGTCACATGAGCACCACAGAACTCTAGTGTTTAACACTAATCTGGTGCCTCACACGAAATGCACGTAAGCATTGTATGCCTCCGCACTTAGCTCTGTTGAGTAATTAGGGAGACCCAGATCTAGTGCAAATTGACTAAATTCTTTCAATCAACTGAGCCCCTCTGCGCTCATCATTCCCCAAAATTGATCTTAGTCCCAAAACATGACTAATGATCTTTCAACTGATGATATTCAAAATAATGTCCATTCCACATCTCCTAAGTTAATCTTAGTCTCCAAAAATGACTAATGATTCTTAGATTTTCCACCATGATCTTTTCCCTTAAACACGGGGATTGGTTCAAGGATACATCTCTCTGCACCTCTGATACATGTCGTTGAAATTCCACAACGTCTTCAGAGAGGTGGTGGGTCCCGATAGCCAACTGCTTTTTGGTGCACTTTCCAAACTGACGTGCACATCCTAGATCAAACCACATCCCAAACTGGATGTATCTGTTCATAACAGAATACTGCATTTTGTACCGCCCATTCTTACGCTCGTGTGTTTATAGGTAGGTGCTTTTAATCCATGTTTGTTACATATTTACAGAGTACAGGTTTTCAGTCCAAATATTGCAAATCAAGACAAAATCTCCACAGTTACACCAAATACAGAACATCTGTCACAGCAGATAAAAGCCGGGTTCCGGTCATCCATATCCGTCCAGTGCCGAGTACCAGTTCCTGAGACAAGTCATATGACAGTGGTCATTCGTGTCTGGGACAAGCACAGAGCACGAGAGGGGCTGCACAAGAATCAATGGGTGCGCGGAGCTCAAGAGAGATAAAGTCAAAAGTGAAGAAAAGATGCAATCTTGGACTAAGAATCTGATGATATTCTGGAAGAAATTATCAGAAAATACATGTACCAGACAACAGGGAACAGCAGATCAGGGCCGTACAAGAAACACCACACCCTAACCCTACTGTAGGGCCGCTGATCCGCGGCCAATAGGGGGTATTGGCGGCGGATCCGCGGCCAAGTGGGCCCCTCTCACTGTCATTTTTCATGGGTAGTTGGGTCTTTTCACATGGGTCCAGTTTGTTGCCCTAGATTTCATTTTCTCTGCCTATAAATACAGCAGAACTGAGCTCAACCAAGGGTCATTGTTTGGTGTCCATTCTTTTGTAGTTTTAGTTCTTTTTCTTCTTCTTCTTCATTCTTTTTCCATGAAAATTGTAGTGAGAGCTTTTTGAGTGGGAGATTAATGAAGATGATGGTTTTGTATCATTCTCTTGTGTTTCTTCTTTCCCTTGAGATTCTTGCTTTCTCTTGATCATTCAACCTCTTCATTGAGCTTGAATGGTTAAGGGTTAGTTATTAATCTCAAGGGTCGTATTTTCTCACGGGACTAGCACTTCATTTCACATGCGTTCACTACCCTTCCCTTGATCTTGCAACCTCTTGATTGAGCTTGCAAGTTTAAGGGTTGGCTATTGATCACATGCTTGTCTTGAGTCCTAGTTCCTTGTTCTTTTTACTCGCTTTTTATTACTCGCTTTTTATTACTTGCAATTTATTTCATGCACTTAAATTCCATGCACTTATATTCTTGTAATCTTTTCTTTTCTTTGTTCTTTTCTTTTTGCTCTCTTTTGTTCATTTTGTGAATGAATGTAATTATTATTGTTAAGAAGAAATACGATATTCTAAGTTAAAGATTTTCTTTTCTCTTTTCCTTTTCCCGTTATTTTCCATTGAACTCCGCCCAAACCATACGCAAGCGCTCCGTTAGGCACCCTACCCTGACAAGGTAACGGTGATTCCTAACCGCGACCGGTTGCGTTCGGTTTGGCCGGAGGCGAAAGCAAGAGACAAGAACGGAAGGACAAGGGTAAATAAGCCGTATTCCACGAATACCGCGCTTAAATCCCCTAATCCACGTTGTTGCCGATTGCTCTAGCTTCAATTGGTCAAGACTCGGCTCAAAGGTTTCGAGTACGGATTTCGTTAGCTTATAATCTCGTATCTTTTCTTAACAACGTTATACTTGCAAATAAACACATAGGTTAGAATCAAACTCATACAGATTCTTTATTGACTCGTCTAAGATAAGAAAGGACACACAACCATCTCCCTGTGGACCGACCCGTGCTCAACCGGCTAGCTGCATAGCGACACCGTCCTGATCGCGGTTATACTTTAATTCTTTGAACATCCGACACGCCAAAAGCGTGCGATCAAATGGCGCCGTTGCCGGGGAGACGGTAGCGTATTTTCTTTCTTGTTATTCGGTTTAATATTCTTTTTGTATATATTTAAAAAAAAAACAAAAAAAAAATCTTTTTGTTTTTTTTGATAATTTTTGTGGGCAAGTGTGCAGATTTTTGCGTATTTGCAAACTGCAATTGTGGGGAGCAAAGTGCACATTCAAAGTTAAGGTGCTTACGAAGTACAGTGCTAAAGATCCGAGTAGTTTGACCCGCGCAAGCGAACCTTTCAAGCTTACCGGATTTGATTCAACGGGGGTTTCCTAACCCAAAACTTAACGGTACGTACTTTACTAACACCTTCTTCTCAAATCCGACGCATCCAATATACTATTCTTTGCAGGATTCTTTGCAAGTTCGCTAGCAAACGCTAAAAATTGACTAACCCGTATTTGTTGCAGCGCCGCGCTTAAACTAAAAAACGATTGTTTGATTCTTTATAAGAATTTTTTTGAATTGCGCATTGCATCAATTAATACGGACTTAAGGGCAAGCGAACCCCACAACATACGGTAAAGGATTTCATCACCTTTTCCGTGGCCCACAAATCACGAACTTGAGCATAACGATTACCCGCACAAATTTTAAAAGAAACTAGACTTTAAGCCTTAAGGACTTCGCGCTCACTAGGAGAAGTTAACTGTGTTTAGAACCTTGCTTAACGGTATATTGTTTACGGGGTGTCTAGGAAAGTGTTAACGGCGAAACCGCCAAAAGAGAAAGGGTTATTTAATTAAGGAACTTCGCGAAAGCGTTGGAAAACCTCCCCTTATCTCTGCACTTACCTGGCCTCGTGATCAGTGTATCTTGAGCCTGTTTCTCGACACAGTTTTACTTCGACAATCAAGTTCTGGAGCAGGTCTAGTTGACCTAGGTTAACCCTAGAACGATTAGGTGTGTGGTATTTTTTTTTTGTGTCGTGATTGTTTTTGTCCATATTCTTTTTGTGTGTATACTTCATTCTTTTGTTAATATATAACTAAAAAAAAAATCACATTCTTTTTCCCCTCCTTTTCTCTACCTTTCTCTCTCTCTCTTCATATCATGGGTACCCCACCTCGCAAAACTCTTGCCGAACTTTGGTACCCACAACCAGACATTACTTCATACGGTTCTTGTTTTGGTCGAACTTCAAACGACCCCTCCATGCCCAAAATTTCTTTGAAAGATCGAATAGACGCGTCTAGGACGAACAACTGGACCCCGCAATCCACTTCGTATCAACCGTTTCAAACATTCATCCCTTCTTGCGTTGATACCCCTTTTGAAAGTCCAGTTGTAACCCCGAGACCAATGTCTCTTGCTGAACGAATTGAACAATCCCGTAGCCGATCTTTCACTCCTTTCACCACTACAAATTCTTGGGATCAACAATTCCATTCACCTTCCTATCCAAATGTTGATCCTGCTCCTGTCCAGCCATTCAATTCCTACCAATCCTACCCTACTTTTGCACCTTCCCTAGACATTACTTCAGAACCGCCATTTGGGAGTTTTCAGTATCCAAACAACTTTGAATCTTTTACTGAAACCCCTTCTCAACCTATGTCTAGTCTGGAACAGTCGTTGGAAGATTTTAGGGTAGCGTCAAGCCAACAGATGATGGATTTGAATGCGTCCATGGCCGCCCTCATGCAACCTAGAGACCCGGTAGCTAGTTTTCAACTAGCTCCATCTTTTTCAATGTATGGTGAGGCAGCAGGACCGGCTGTGAATTTGAGTGGAGAGAGTGAGATGTACCCCCTTCCAAATCAAACCTACCCATCCCAAATTGAATCCCACACCTCCTGTTTTGAAAGTCTATCGAGTATCCCAAATGATTTATCAATTGAAGATAGAATGATGAATGAGTTGTGCGACTTCGTAGTGTTTGATTTGCCCGATTGTGAAGGGTCCCTTCCAAGTGAAACCATACCTAATCCTTTTGACCTCTACACCTATATCTTAGAACCAGAATCGATTAATATCCATGCTTTTGATGAGGTGTCAGAGAATTTTGATTTTCACTTGATTGAGGATATTGACGCTGGGGATATTTTGGATGATGAACCCGTAGATTTGGCTGAGTTTGTCTCTTCAAATCATCATCCCGAGTCATTAAATGTTTTTCCCGAACCCCATATGCGTCTGGACTTTGAAGAGAAGAGCATGGATGTGCTAAATTTTGAGGAGAATATTGAGGATAGTCTTGAGGATGAACCAGTTCTAGATGATGAGTCGGATTTTCCAATTCATCCTGTTCCTTTCACTGACTGTGTACACCCTCCAGAACCCTTAACCGATACCCTTCCTCAGCCATTTCCCTCCATCCTTTCCATCGTTCCGACCTTGCAAGAACCCGTCTCACTTTCATTTACTATGTCTGGTTTACCAAGTTCGGCGTACCCATGGCTTCTTACGAATCTTGAGGGATTTGACCCAATCTCTCGACGGGTTAATAGATTAGCACAATCGCTGTTTACACATCGCTCATCACAAATTGTGCTAATCTATTCACTCCATTTGCACCCTCAAGTTCGTACTCCACTTCTTTTTCCCTTCCGCCATTCTTCTTCTTTTAATATACCGAGACCGTATCCCGCTTCTCTCCGCATACGGTCTCGCTTATTCTCCATCTCTTTTCTCTACGCCTTCTTTCACCAACCAGCACATTATAGAGATAAAATCTTTGAATGGTTGGTGCTCACTTTTGGCCTGTGTAAGGCCTTGTATAGCTTGATACTGTTCTTTCCCCCCTAAACCTGAACTTCAACGCTTAACAGTGGGAACACTGTTTTACTTAAGTTTGGGGGGGACACCTTTTTTGTATATATCTTTTTGGTTTTTCTTTTGTATATAATTTGTTTCTAGGGAGCACCGACAATTTTGACCCTCTTGGTATAGCCTGACAGTGAGGGCACTGTCAAGTTTAAGTTTGGGGGTGTGCTCGGTAAGCTTTCTTCCTTCGCATTCATTTGTATATTTTGCATCTGCATATTAAATCCATAAAATCCATAAAAATCTGAAAATTTTCTAAAAACATAAAAACTTTTCTGTCAAGTTAGCTAGTGGGAGGACTCTGATTCAACATTTCGACGGTTTTGTTTGATAAAATAAGAATAACTAAATCTTATGTTTAGATTTTGAAAACCTGAAAAATAACTCTCCTTTGAAGTTAACTATAGCTGATATACGTCTTTACATCACACTACACGTGTTGTGAGTCTTGGAAATTAGATGACAAGTCTTTTATGTTTAAAAAAATTTAAATAAGATAAATGATTTTCTGAGGATCAAATAGGTTTGTTCTGAAATAAGTAATATATCAAGAATAGTTTATGAAGTGAGTGAATATGAAGGAATGTTATTGATGCCTTAATTGGAACTAAGTCTGAAAAATAACCCATCTGAAACTTGATTAGAATGATTACACACCGAACCCACTAAACACGTCTTTTATCCAAAAAATAATTGAACTACCGGTTATATCTCCGTTCGTATTGAATCATTATGATTTTCACGCCAAACTGTCTTTTGTTTTTGGACCTAGGTAACTTGAGTAATTAAGTCCGCTGGGGTGTTTCTACACCTAATGCCCTAAAACCAACTGGTTTGGGTGCATTGGCCCAAAGCTCGCTAAGAAGCCTAGAAAGTCCAGTTTTAAAACAAAGTCAAGCAAGTGTTCTCTCCGAGTTAAAATTCCTAACGGTTCTTTGTGTGAGAATAATCTTGATAAAAGACAGACTTTTATAAATATTTTAGCGGAGATATGAAGGTTTTATTCTATGATAAAGACTATTGCACGTTCACAGAGGTGTGTATGAAATGAAAACAAGAAAAATGTGGAGTGAAAAATACGACTTAGTTTCCTGTTAGGGAAGATAGAAATTCTGAAGTTGAAACCTTACTGGAAAACGAAACTTGAAAAATGCTTAACTCTTTATAAAACTTATGTGATCCTTTTAAAATTGTTATCTGGGCTTTATTGTGCGACATGATGACTTTAATCGACCTTTCTGGAACTTAACGACACTATTTGCACTACACGTAAAGACATATAAAATCTGTAGTTAAATAAGAAGCGAGGTGTGAAAACTAAAGGTTCGATAGTCTAGACTTAGGATTATAGAATTGTTATTTTTTGAAACAAAACTTTAGGGTTTGAATCTTAGTTATTTTATGACACTAGCTTGACAGGATTTTGTGGGTGTAATCCGCTGAAAACCCTCAGGAGACAACACTCCTCCTACTAGGGACACCTAGAGGTTTAACGGCTTGTTGCACGCGCACAGTGCAATCGCGTTCCCTGCGAAAGTGCGGTTAGGATTTTATTTTTTGTGAATAATTGGTTTTGCTCGGGACGAGCAAAAGTTAAGTTTGGGGGTATTTGTTCATAACAGAATACTGCATTTTGTACCGCCCATTCTTACGCTCGTGTGTTTATAGGTAGGTGCTTTTAATCCGTGTTTGTTACATATTTACAGAGTACAGGTTTTCAGTCCAAATATTGCAAATCAAGACAAAATCTCCACAGTTACACCAAATACAGAACATCTGTCACAGCAGATAAAAGCCGGGTTCCGGTCATCCATATCCGTCCAGTGCCGAGTACCAGTTCCTGAGACAAGTCATATGACAGTGGTCATTCGTGTCTGGGACAAGCACAGAGCACGAGAGGGGCTGCACAAGAATCAATGGGTGCGCGGAGCTCAAGAGAGATAAAGTCAAAAGTGAAGAAAAGATGCAATCTTAGACTAAGAATCTGATGATATTCTGGAAGAAATTATCAGAAAATACATGTACCAGACAACAGGGGACAGCAGATCAGGGCCGTACAAGAAACACCACACCCTAACCCTACTGTAGGGCCGCTGATCCGCGGCCAATAGGGGGTATTGGCGGCGGATCCGCGGCTAAGTGGGCCCCTCTCACTGTCATTTTTCATGGGTAGTTGGGTCTTTTCACATGGGTCCAGTTTGTTGCCCTAGATTTCATTTTCTCTGCCTATAAATACAGCAGAACTGAGCTCAACCAAGGGTCATTCTTTGGTGTCCATTCTTTTGTAGTTTTAGTTCTTTTTCTTCTTCTTCTTCATTCTTTTTCCATGAAAATTGTAGTGAGAGCTTTTTGAGTGGGAGATTAATGAAGATGAGGGTTTTGTATCATTCTCTTGTGTTTCTTCTTCCCCTTGAGATTCTTGCTTTCTCTTGATCATTCAACCTCTTCATTGAGCTTGAATGGTTAAGGGTTAGTTATTAATCTCAAGGGTCGTATTTTCTCACGGGACTAGCACTTCATTTCACATGCGTTCACTACCCTTCCCTTGATCTTGCAACCTCTTGATTGAGCTTGCAAGTTTAAGGGTTGGCTATTGATCACATGCTTGTCTTGAGTCCTAGTTCCTTGTTCTTTTTACTCGCTTTTTATTACTCGCTTTTTATTACTTGCAATTTATTTCATGCACTTAAATTCCATGCACTTATATTCTTGTAATCTTTTCTTTTCTTTGTTCTTTTCTTTTTGCTCTCTTTTGTTCATTTTGTGAATGAATGTAATTATTATTGTTAAGAAGAAATACGATATTCTAAGTTAAAGATTTTCTTTTCTCTTTTCCTTTTCCCGTTATTTTCCGTTGAACTCCGCCCAAACCATACGCAAGCGCTCCGTTAGGCACCCTACCCTGACAAGGTAACGGTGATTCCTAACCGCGACCGGTTGCGTTCGGTTTGGCCGGAGGCGAAAGCAAGAGACAAGAACGGAAGGACAAGGGTAAATAAGCCGTATTCCACGAATACCGCGCTTAAATCCCTTAATCCACGTTGTTGCCGATTGCTCTAGCTTCAATTGGTCAAGACTCGGCTCAAAGGTTTCGAGTACGGATTTCGTTAGCTTATAATCTCGTTTCTTTTCTTAACAACTTTATACTTGCAAATAAACACATAGGTTAGAATCAAACTCATACAGATTCTTTATTGACTCGTCTAAGACAAGAAAGGACACACAACCATCTCCCTGTGGACCGACCCGTGCTCAACCGGCTAGCTGCATAGCGACACCGTCCTGATCGCGATTATACTTTAATTCTTTGAACATCCGACACGCCAAAAGCGTGCGATCAGTATCCTATATCATCGTTGCTCATCCCGACACATAACAAATACACGTATGCTCAAGATGAATAACGGACCGAAACGTCCTTAAACTACAACGGACCGAAACGTTCTCAAACTAAACGTTGCTTCCAAAATGGCGACAAGGGACTGAAACGTCCTTAAACTAAAACCTCACCTCAAAAATGGTGATCTACGGACCGAAATGTTCTCAAACTAAACGTTGCCTCCAAAATGGTAGCAACGGAGTGTAACGTCCTTAAACTAAAACCCCACCTAAAAAATAGTGATCTACGGACCGAAACGTCGTTAAACTAAACGCTGCCTCTAAAATGGTGACAACGGACCGTAACGTCCTTAAACTAAAACCTCACCTCAAAAATGGTGATCTACGGACCGAAACGTTCTTAAACTAAACGCTGCCTCCAAAATGGTGACAACGGACCGTAACGTCCTTAAACTAAAACCTCACCTAAAAAATAGTGATCTACGGACCAGAACGTCTTTAAACTAAACGTTGTCTCCAAAATGATGACAACGGACCGTAACGTCCTTAAACTAAAACCCCACCTCAAAAATGGTGATCTACAGACCGAAACGTTCTCAAACTAAATGTTGCCTCCAAATTGGTGACAACGGACCGTAACGTCCTTAAACTAAAACCTCAACTCAAAAATGGTGATCTACAAACCGAAATGTTCTCAAACTACAACTTCGCCTCCAAAATGGCGATAAGGGACCGAAACATCCTTAAAACTAAAAAAACAGAGCCCAAATGCTCTTTTGTTGGATCTGAAACAAAAATGATCCTAACACCCTATTAAGTAGGTCTTAGTCTTAAATTGGACTAACGTAACCTTAACAAAAAACCAACCGAGCACCTAAATGCTCGTATACATTTAAGTCGATCTTGATATCAAAACAGATCAACGATCTTTAAATCAACCCAAATCTAAATCTAAGATATACGGATTTGGACTAATCCACGCCTGGGCGACAACATAACTTAGTCTCCGTATACAATCCACGGGCAACCAAAAATAAAACACACACACGACACAAAGTGAATTTATGGAGCAGGAGAAAGTGGTTATTGCAATGCGATAATGTAATTAACTGCAGGGGCTTGCGCCTGCAGGGAAGAGCATCCCCACAATCAAAACTCCCTCACAAACAAGGGGGAATCTGACGAAGTCTGCTACAACGGTCGCATCCGTCCAAACCTCCGATATACGGTGCCATAAATCAACTAGGTATCTTCGGAGAGGTGGACGGATAAACCCAAATAGTATCTGCTCCCAAATTCAGGGAAGACAACCTACGCAGTTTGTCTATGTTTTCGGCGGTGAACAGATCTTATTGATGATATTGATTTCATTGCGCTCCCTTTTATTCGTCATGCTTATTATATAGTATATATACATATATCTTGTGATATTATTTTCATTCATTTAGTTGGCAACTCACTCTCATTGTACCATAGTTCCTTGCATGACTGACCGTACAGATACCTAGCGGCGTCGGCGTGGTATCTTTTGGGATTCTTGCTTGCTTTTGCTAGGTGGGTTACGAGGTGTAGGGTAATCACCTTGGATGTATATTCTTTTGTATCTAGTTTTGCTCCATCTACCACTTGTATTATTATTTGACTTAGATCGAGACTGATGTATATTATTTTAGGTCGAGCTCGGGTAGAGTTGCCTATGTGTTTACTTATGCAGTTGCTTACATTTGCTTATGTATCTTCGCCAGCGTCGTTGTATATTATTACATGGTTGTGATTTCGCTGAGTAGTCATTGATTTTTCTCCCGTATGTGGGATGACTATATATTTATCATTTTGTTCTCGTTTTATTCAAACTTAACAAAGGAGGTATTATCTGTTTTTCAAACAATGTTTCAAAACAAGCTTTTCTTTTTACCAAACTTTTCAAAACTTCACCTCCATTATTTATTTTAAAAATGGTTTAGATTCTAGGTTTTGGCTTACTTGGGTTGCGTCATCGTCTTTAGACGTTGCGTCATTTAAATGCCGATCATTTCCGTTTCCGAGTCGTGACAATCATCCACGTCGTCAACGAGCGTCCTTTCAAAGAAATCATCATCCATTGTGCTAATGTCGAGGGTTCCATCAACGACGCCGGCCTTTCACATTCATCATCATCATCATCATCAGCAGCCGATATCGATATTGACGACGATGATAATCGTGTGCTTGTCACGGCCGTAGAAGAAAGCGACGGTGCATCACAGGAAGATGAGGCCCAAGAAGACGCTGCCGTGGGCCCACCCTTACCCATCCCTCCCCTCTCTCCCTCCCGACTGGACCCAGCTATTGTCTTCTCCCGGTTCTTGCTAACAAGACCTGATCAATCAACAAACGGTGGAGGAGGAGGTGGTTGTGGAAGCGGAAGCGGTGGTTTCTTAACCGCTTGTGTTTTTCTTTGTGTTGTAAGTGATGCTTCTTCTTTTGTTTCTGTTTCATTTAGTTTCTGTGATGTTGTTCAAGAACAATCTCTCTTGCTCAAATTGTTATAAGGTGTTTGATGCTATGTCTCTACTGATTTTTCTGTGCTACCTTTTGTGTGTGCGCATGCGCTATGTTTTTACCATTTGAAATATGATTTGTAAGTGTGAATTGATAGCCACGACACCGGGGTCTACATAAGCGGCGGTGATGACGATCAAATGCAAAAAAATGTGGAGCAGTAGAATTCCACTTAGATTGTGTTTGTGTAAATACTTGAGAGAGATTTTTAAACGGTTGTGAGTGTGATTTATTAAATGATTGTTGACTAGTTTAGAAATGAAAATATGCATCCTTGCTGTTTGTTTAAACGGTTGAGTGTGATTTTTCAATTTAAGAGCTGCTTAGCTGTATTATTCATTGTTATTCATGTTAATGTAAATTATTTTGGTTGTATTTAGTTGGAGCTACAATGAATTTTCTCGTATGCAACTCTATTTACTTTGCTTGATGATGAATTGAGCTAATTGCTAGATTGCAGCTCCAATGGTTTGAGCACTGAAGCAAAATCAAGAATCTCTCCTCTCAACACGATCTCTCAGACTCTAGCAGCATTACAGAATGGTGCAACATGTCTATAGCTGAGGCAACCAAGCTTTTGATTAAATGAATTAACCAGACTTTTGATGATCTTGGAGCATGTCGCAAGTGCTTCAATCTGCTTCCCATATGCTTCATATTAATTTATTTTTTCATTATTTAATTATTGTATGGTAATAATGTTTACAGGATACATTTGATAACATAAGAGAGAATATATGAAACTAAAGGCTATTGAACAGCATAGCATAAAAACCACAATTTGCATATCCTCTGATGGATCTCTGGATCTCCTTCAGATGTTATCTTCCGTTGATCTCTTCGTGTGCAGACGGACGACTGAGATTGAGTTGGAGGGTTGCCTCCTGGAGCGTGTGGATCTCAATGGGTTTTGAGTGGTTGTGGCCGAGCTATCTGCAAAGAAGTTCCGGGGTGGTTGTGCCACCGAGGACCCTCCGACGATCAAGTTAGACGGGGTATTTTGGCAGAGTAACGACCTAGTGGAGTCAAAATGGCTTCCCTCGATCGTCTGAGAGAGAGGGGGGTTTATATAGCGGCAGCAATTGGCAGCCAGGCGCGAGAATCATGCCAGCCGTTACGTCCCTGGCGTCACGTCCGCGTGATAGGCGGGATCCCGCGTTAATGACGAGACAAGCTCGTTAATGGGGGATCGTGATGGCATGGAACGCGGGATCGTAGGCGTCGGATATCTCGCGCATGGCGAGATTCGCGGAACCGTGGCATAGGCGCCTGTGATCAGTGCTGTGGGTCGGTCTGGGTGAGACCGAAGAAGATGAGCTCGGCGGGAGGCTCGGGCACGAGCGGGAGGCTGAGGCATCTTTGTTCCGTGATAGCTCGGAGCGAGCCGGGAGAGGTCTGGAAGGTCACCAAAGTTCGGGAGACTCCTCGAGACGGAGGCCCGAGGTGTGATCCCAACTGATGTTCTTGATCCCTTCTTGTAGGTTCTAGGACACGTCATCTGCCACGTGTCAGCATCTGGAGAGTCACCGATATCGAGCTTCATCATTAGCCTCCCACTCTCGTCTCGACCCGTTCCTGGGTCGGGTCGAGAGTGGTCTGACCGATCATCCAGGGTGAGCTCTCACTCGAAGATATCGTCGTCGCGCATTCCCGGTCAAAGAGTAGTATTTCTTGATGACGTCAGCGGATCAGGGGAGAGATCTCGCATTAAAGGGGAAGCGCCTGGTCATGTGTACGTTCGTCGAAGCGACAACCCACGTGTCTGGCGTTGGGTGGCTAGCGAGACGTGCTGCAGGAGTTCCCGCGCTCGAAGGGACGCGTCCAATGTGAGTGTGACAGGTGGAACGTTGTCGGCCGTTGGTTGCGAAACGCTGTTTTGGCAGGAGGCGATCGGATCCGTAGGATGCGTACGACGGCAGCTATAAATAGTGGTGGGATCCCCATCAGGGCTCATACCTCCTCAAAACTCTCTCGTCCCTAGTCGTGTTAGCTCGGCGCTCTTCTCCTCAGGTCGGATTTCTTGCGTTTGATCTCCCAAGGACACCTCCCTTCGATCAGGTTAGATGTCTTCTTCCGAGGAGTCTGTAGATGTAGTCCGGGTAGAGTCTAGGGAGTCTTCTGGAGCTTCCTCTTTTACTTCTTCCTCTTCCCCCTCTGAGTTGGAGTTTCTCCAGGAAGATAGGGTGGTCCCCACAGCACAGGCCATGGGTGTTCTTGGCGTGCGATCCTCGCTGAGGCGTGCAGAGGAGCTCGTTAAACATCAAGTCTCGTTTCTTCATTCCTCTCGGCTATTCGCTTCGGCTGGCCGAGGAGGGGGAGAGGGCAAACCAGGTATGAGTCAAGGAGATTGCCTTGTACCTGAAGGCCTTATGGGCCGGGATGTGTCTGCACTTTTCCCCCGAGGTGAGTGAGGCGTTGAATTGTTTTGGGTTAGCCTCGGGCCAGCTAGTGCTGAACTCTTGGAGGATCCTCCTCGGGTTGCTGGTCTGGTTGAGGTTGAGTCATATCCCTTTCAGCCTGAGCCTTCTCGTTTCTTCTCTTTGCTACAAAAACCACCCTGGCTCTCGTAGGGGCAAGCCGAGCTGGGTAAACCTCTCTTTTAGAAGAACACGGTAGGATGCTGCCGGGCCGGGGATCGTCGTAGTACCTTCTTCCATTCACTAATGGAAGAAGAAGTTTTTCTTTATTGCACCGCCCGAGGGTGAGGATTGGCCCGTGCCCACCCAGTGGCAAGGGGCCAGCTGTCCGCGGTTGAGTCGGTCAAATGATCTCGACGCGGTGGCGGTGTCGAAGTGGGATCCCCTCCCTCGGGCTGATGTGCTGCTGTCTGAGCGGGCCCTCAGTTGGGCCGGGCTCAGCCCCGCCTATTACGCGGGTAAGTTAGGAGCTTTCAGGCGACCTGTTTAGACTTGTGAATTCTTTAATTTTTCCTGGAATTGCTGACTCATTGTATTTTTGTCTTATGCAGGACCCATGGACCTAAGCAAGTTCCAGGCGACAGTGGTTGACGTGAAGAAGGGGAAGAAGGCTGGAGGCGCCGGCCCTTCTTGCTCGTCGTCGGTTCTGGCTCCTCCGGTGGCCGCTCCATCCAGGCGCCCAAACGCGTCTCGGACCCTCGAGTCCAGGCGTGCGCCGGTCCGAAAGCATGCTCGGGAGCAAGAGCCCCAGGCTCCCGAGGTGGGAGTCGAGACTGGCTCTCCCGCGTCACTCCTCAAGAGGTTTCACAGGACGGCGCCCCACTCCTCGGCTTCCCTAATCCTCATGGATGATGGAGAGCTTCGCTTCGAGGTGCCCTCAGGGCTTTCCGTCGCTGACGGCCTGCTCTCTGAGATGGAGAGGTCGGCCGGGGGCAGAATCCATCGGGGGACCCTCCGGCCCCAAATGGAGGCCATAGCTCAAGAGGCCGTGCAGGCTAGTGTTCGCACTCCACCCGGTTCTTTATTCAACATTTTTTGTTCGCGTGCTTCGGTGCCTCCCTTTCCCTTTTAACTCTCTTTATTTTCTTCAAGTCCTCCAGCACGTCGCCTTCGTCGTCAATATGGAGGACGGGAGATTGCCCCGGCGATGCGGGCCACGGGCGAGTTCTCCTCACGGGAGGTGAGCTCGAGGCTGGAGCTGGAGGAGGCGAGGGAGAGGGTCGCCGTCCTTGAAGACCGGGTGGCGGCCGCGAATCGGGAGGTTGCCAGGTGCTGAGAGTCCGCCCGATCCGCCGAGGCCTAGTTGGAAGACTCCCAGGTGCTCGTTGCCATCTTGAAGAAGACAGCGAGCACCCTCCAAAGGAAGAATGAGGCGGAGAAGGAGGGGACGAGGAGTGCCGAGCTTCGGGCGTCGAAGGCTAAGCTTCTGGCGTCAAAGGCGGTGGAGAGCTACAAGGGGTCGGACCTGTTCTACGCTGACCTTGCCGCTGCCTCCGGCGTTATTTGGCACGACGCCCTCGACACTGTTAAGGCCCAAATGCCGGAGTTCCCCGACGGCATGCTCCGGAAGGAGTACCCTCGCGAGGAAGATGCGCAGGGGAACGCCCCTAGAAACGTAGCGGGGGAAGAGACCCTCGGTGGGAGCGTGGGGGACAAGTCGGTCGCCACGGCTCCCAGTGTCAAGGTTCCCGCCGTGGGTGCCGACCCTGAAGGCGTCTCCCCGGTGGTCGTAATGGATGCGCAACTCATTGGGGTTCTTCCCGGCCCTGAGGCCTGAACTTCCCCCCCTTTATTTTCTTTGCGCTAAAATTTTGTAGGCCTCCGGGTATTTTTGTAAGGCTGGGGAGCCAAAAATACCTCTGTAAAGACTTCTGATTTTTATGAATAGAAAATCCATTTTGCAGTGTTCTTTTGTTTGTGGTAAACATTTTTTGTGCAGTACTGCTTTCATGTCAGGTTGGTTTTCCGTCTAGCGATTGCACGTCGAGTTGAGAGTTGAAATCGACCATTTGCCAAGTGTGCAAAGACCGGTGTAAGGCTGGTATCTCCATAGCCCCGAAGTCGAGCTAGAGATCGCTTAGACATGGATGGCCTCTTGACGAGGGTTTTGATTTTTGGCATCGTAGGGTAAGGAATTACCGGCCAAGGTTGGGCCGAGCGGGGTAGCTGCTCGGTGGTCTCTTGGTGAGGGCTTAGATCCTTAGCGTCGGTGGGTAAGAAATTACTAGGCAGGGATAACCGAGCAGGGTCACTGCCCGGTTGCCTCCTGGTGAGGGCTTGGATCCTTAGCGCGAGAGGGCATTGGGTGGCCTGTTAAGGATGGACCTAGCAGGGTTGCTGCTCATTGGCCTCTTGGTGAGGGCTTAGATCCTTAGCGTCGGTGGGTAAGAAATTACCAGCCGGGGATAACCGAGCAGGGTCATTTCCCGGATGCCTCTTGGTGAGGGCTTTGATCCTTAGCGCGGGAGGGCATGGGAGGCCTGCTAAGGATGGGCCGAGTGGGATAGTTGCTCGGTGGCCTCTTGGTGAGGGCTTAGATCCTTGGCATCGGTGGGTAAGAAATTACCAGCCAGGGATAACCGAGCAGGGTCACTGCCCGGTGTCCTCTTGGTGAGGGCTTAGATCCTTGGCGTCGTGGGGTAAGAAATTACCAGCCAGTGATAACCGAGCAGGGTCACTGCCTGGTTGTCTCTTGGTGAGGGCTTTGATCCTTAGCGTGGGAGGGCATTGGGAGGCCTACTAGGGATGGACCGAGCGGGGTAGCCGCTCGGTGACCTCTTGGTGAGGGCTTAGAACCTTGGAATCGGTGGATAAGAAATTACCAGCCAGGGATAACCGAGCAGGGTACGGCCCGGTTGCCTCTTTGACGAGGGCTTTGATCTTTGGTGTCGTGGGGTAAGGAATTACCAGCCAAGGATGGTCCGAGCAGGGTAGCCGCTCGGCTGAGTCGTGAGTTTCTGTCCGATCTTCCCCAGTGCTTGAACATCGGGAAGAGTGACTTTCACGCCCCGCTTCCCAAAGTGCGCTACGATCGGCACGTGACAGAGCCAACCATGCTACCTGTGGCTAGGAAACATCCCTCCACAGTCACATTGCGGCTGTCTATATGATATCATGAACAGTAAAATAAAATAAACTATCTAGTACATGTCCATATGCCAGAATAAACGAGTCAATACATAATATGCGGAAGCAATAGATCCAATAAACAATAACATCTGGAAATACGTCCCAAATACGGGCTCACAACAGGAAATGAAAGTACGGAAATAAAACTAAACTAAACTAAACACTAACAAGATCCTCACCGCTCGGCCTGGCAGCTGAAATACTCCTGATCAGCCTGCGAAAGAGATAAAGGATCTAGGCCATGCAAAACCCAGACGTCAGTGCGTCATAATATCAAATAATAGAATATAACCAGTAGGTAACAAGCTATGCGGGCATGAATTATAAACAGTAACATGAATGTAATAATTAAACACGGATATGGAACAATGAAGTGTACCAGTGTGCACGACGTGCAGTGATCAATCTAATCCGTGCTACTGGGTTATCTATTCTAAAGTCTGTTTGAAATCAATTAGTGTATTCCTCCATGTAACTTAAAAGAATATGTCCCGTTATCCCCCGGGACCACGGATCAGGTAGTGGGAGTCACGAATGACTCTGTCCCGTTATCCCCCGGGACCACGGATCAAGTAAGAATCACGAATGATTCTGTCCCGTTATTCCCCGGGACCACGGATCAAGTAATACCCTTTTTAAACTACACTTCAGTCACACTTTTGATTTTCCCATACCCCCAAGGTTATGTGTTCAAGTCAGGTATTGATAATCTGGAGCTAATGCCAACACATGATCAGGCATGTACAAGTTTTGTCTGAATAGACAACAGGATATGCATGTCGGGACAGCAAGTCAGGATTGTCGGCATTAAAAACAATATCAGGTATCAAGTCAAGCAGTGGTGTATTAGGTCATGTCAGGTAGTGCATATGTATCACACGGATGCTTAAAATAAAACTGTAGTAAGTGTCGAATCACGGTAAAAGTACGGATGCACGAGTGATAAGCAGTGATATCATAACATTATTTATTACCATTATCAAATAATATGTTAATTAATCTACACCAACCATTACAACTAACATATTACTTTTAATGGTTTAATAACATAATAAAATATGATAGTCATATTACTGCCTTGATGTAAACAAACGAGCCGTAACTAGCATGTAGCAAGTAAAATACTTTCCTGAACGGGTCGCACGACGGATGCGTACGGCGGCGAGGGTGACGGCTCTCGCGTGGGTTTGCAGGAGGTGAAGGCTGGCGTGGAAGAAGGAAAAAAAAGAAAAGAAGAAGAGGAGAGAGAGACGTGAGGTAGAGGAGGTGGGGATTAAATATATATAGAGAGAAGAAAGAGATAGAGAGATCAGGCGGAAGAGAGAGACAGAGAGATGACAGAGATTGGCGGAGTGGGTTGGTGGAAGAAAGAAAAAAAAATGAGAGTGAGAGGCAGAGAGATGAGAGTGATTGGCGGAGGAAGAAAGAAAAAGAGAGAGAGGGAACGTGGAAAGAGAGAGGGAGAGAAAAAGTAAATATTTTTTTATAATATATAATATAATATAATATAATAATAATATATATAATATAATATAATATATTATAATAATATATATATATAAAACGTAAGTGAACAGTGTTTGAACAGTAATGAATTGAACAGTAATGAATAGTAAAATTAGTTTAGAAATATAATAATATATAAATTTGGGTTTTTGGGCTAAAACAAAAGTACTCCGAAAAATTTCCGGATTGTGTCTAAAATTCTAGTTTTAAAATATAAAGAATATACGGATAAGTTAAAACCATAATGCGATATCCGGTTGATAAAAATGCATACCCCCAAGAACGGATGCACGTAAAATGCACGTAGCGATCCAAACGAGTCCGTTTCAATAAACGGAATGAGAACACGATATACTAATGGAACCACAGGGTTAGGGGTATGATACATGTCATGCTAGGTATTTTTAAAATATATTATTCGATTATATTTGTATTATTAAAACAATGTAGATGCCCAATATATGATACGGGTAAACATGATATAAAATAAGAAGGTGCACGGATTCTTATAACTAGCCGGATAAATTATAAACAGGAATCAAGATGGGTTTCCAGTAAGCGGGTCGGGTCGGATGCAAATATAGATACCAATTACACTATTCACACCCATAACAACAATAAATCAAGAAATAGCCATCCAATATATTAATTAATCAAATCAAGTCATGGTATAACGAACTAGGGTGTTACATTATACCCAACTACAAAAAGAATTTCGTCCTCGAAATTCCCAAAATAAGAAAAGACAACCAAACATGAATCTACGAGAAGAGGCGTGGAAACTTCTGTCGAATCTCGTCTTCTCGTTCCCAAGTCAATTCTCCATGCGAGCGATTCCCCCATGAAACTAGTACGAGAGGGATAACCTTGTTCTTGAGGACCTTTTCTCTTCGATCAACAATCGACATTGGTCGTTCTTCATAGGTCAAGTCTTCCCTTACTCTCAGCTCCGAATGATCTAGCACGTGTGTTTCATCTCGAACATACTTACGAAGTTGAGATACATGAAACACGTCATGAACGCTCGCTAAAGATGGTGGTAAAGCCAATCGATAAGATACTTCTCCAACGCGCTCAATAATATCGAAAGGCCCCACGAATCGAGGGCTGAGCTTGTCTCGACTCCCAAAACGAATCACTCCTCGAGTCGGTGATATCTTCAAGAATACGAGATCACCAATAGCGAACTCTAGAGGTCTTCTCGATGTATCAGCCCAACTCTTCTGTCGATCTTGTGCTGTCTTCATGTGCTTCCGGATCGTATTAACTTTCTCCACGGTTTGCACAATAAGATCTGGTCCCAATAACCTTCGCTCTACGATATCGTCCCGGCAAACAGGTGAACGACACTTGCGACCATATAACGCTTCGAATGGAGCCATCTGTATAGTCGCCTGAAAGCTATTATTATATGAAAACTCTACCAAGTGTAGATGATCCTCCCACAAACCCTTGAAGTCTAACATGCAAGCTCGCAACATATCTTCAAGAGTTTGGATCGTTTTTTCTGATTGGCCATCTGTCTGGGGATGATAAGCAGTGATAAATTTCAATCGGGTCCCCAAACTTTCCTGTAAGCTCCTCCAGAAGTGCGATAAAAATCGGGTATCACGGTCGGAAACGATGCTCACAGGTACTCCATGCAATCTCACAATCTCCTGCATGTACCGTTCTGCTAACGCTTCCGTTGACTGACCAACTCGAAACGGAATAAAATGAGCTGTCTTGGTCAATCGATCAACAATTACCCAAACTGTATTATTGCCTTTTGGACTCCGCGGTAAAGCTGTCACGAAATCCATGGTTATATGTTCCCACTTCTATTGAGGAATCGGAAGTGGTTGCAATAAACCGGCTACCCTTTGATGTTCAGCCTTAACTTGCTGACATACCAAACACTTTGCTACAAAGCGGGCGATCTCCCTTTTCATGCCTTCCCACCAGAAATACGGTCGTAGATCACGGTACATCTTCGTGCCTCCTGGATGTACGGAATATGCGGAACTGTGCGCCTCCTTCATAACTTCTTCGCGAATGTCTCCTTTCGGCACACACAAATGGCTACCATATCACAACGAACCATCTTCATGAATCAACAAGTCCGTCCGAAGTCCCGCTTCAACCTGCTCTCGAAACTTCTGCAATCTTGGATCCTGTGATTGCGCTGCCTTAATATTATCGATCAATGACGACTGTACTTGCAGCTGCATCAACTGTCCCGAAGTGTGCGGTAGCAGGATCTCCAACTCGAATCTCCGAATATCATCGATAAGCTTTTTCTGTGCAGTCAACACCCGAATTGCTGGCAACCGACTAAGCGCATCTGGCACTACATTAACTTTCCCCGGATGGTATTTTAGATCAAGATCATAGTCAGCCATCAGCTCCAACCACCTACGCTGCCTCATGTTGAGCTCTTTCTGTGTGAACACATAGTTTAGGCTTTTGTGATCGGTGAATACTTCTACCCTTTCGCCCAACAAGTAGTGTCTCCAAATTTTCAGAGCGAATATTACAGCTGCTAGCTCCAAATCGTGAGTTGGGTAATTCTTCTCATGGGTCTTCAATTGTCTTGATGCGTATGCTATAACCTTCCCATGCTGCATAAGAACACACCCTAAAGCTTTCCCAGATGCGTCACTGTGAATAACCAATCCTCCGGAACCGTCTGGTACGGTCAGTATAGGAGCGGTTATCAATTTTTGCTTCAACGCCTCAAAAGCTGACGCACAACTATCCGTCCATACGAACGGTACCTCCTTCCGCGTAAGCTTGGTCAAAGGCTCAGCTAAACGAGCAAAATTCTCTACGAACCTTCTGTAGTATCCGGCAGGTCCAAGAAAACTTCTGATCTCTGCTACGTTCTTCGGAATCGGCCAATCTTGAACTGCTACAATCTTTTCAGGATCAACAGCGATTCCATCTCCGGATACGACATGCCCCAAAAACTTCACTTCTTCGAGCCAAAACTCGTACTTGCTCATCTTCGCATACAATTTTTCTTGCCTCAACGTTTGCAGTGCGATCTTCAAGTGTTCAGCATGCTCTTCAGTACTCTTGGAGTAGACCAAAATATCATCAATGAACACCACTATAAACTGGTCCAAGAATGGTGAAAAGATTCGGTTTATCAAGTCCATGAATATCGCCGGTGCATTCGTTACTCCGAAGGGCATCACTAAATACTCGTAATACCCATATCGAGTTCGGAACGCAGTCTTGCAAATATCCTCTGGTTTAACTCGAACTTGATGATATCCGGATCGCAAATCCAGCTTCGAGAATACCCTCGCGCCACTGAGTTGCTCAAATAACTCGCTAATGCGAGGGATCGGGTACTTGTTCTTAATAGTCACCCGGTTTAATTCTCGATAATCGATGCACATCCTCCTTGTGCCATCTTTCTTCTTGACTAGAAGAACTGGAGCTCCCCAAGGTGAATTGCTGCTGCGAATCCAACCCTTCTCTAATAATTCAGTAACCTGCTTCTTTACTTCTTCCAACTCCATTGGTGCCATCGGATAGTACGCCTTTGAGATTGGCGCTGCACCAGGAACAAGATCAATCGCGAACTCCACATCTCGTTTTGGCGGTAAACCCGAGATGTCCTCGAATACGTCCATAAACTCTCGAACTACTGCTGGCGCTTCCTCCTTATCAACTTCCATCGACGAAAGAACGGCGCTCGTCAGCCTAGCCCTAAACTTGACTGGCCCTACAGAACTGCTACCTCCAGCAAATACAAACTCTGGGTGTCCGGGAATCTGGAAAATCACTTTCTTTGCCCTACAATCAATATGAGCATGGAAAGTGCCGAGAAAATCCATTCCCAAGACAACATCGTAACTTCCAGTCTCGATCACCAAGAAATCCGCGAATAATTCTCGTCCGCAAATAACAACAGAACAATTTTTGCGCTCACTATTAGATATGATTTTCCCGTTCCCAGTGTGTATGTCCCAACAACAAGACAGGGTCGTGCAAGAAATTGAATGTGTAGTAATAAACTTGGAGGACATAAAACAATGGGATGCACCAGAATCGAATAATGCTACTGCGGGAAAATCATGAACAAGCAGGATACCTGAAACGACTTCCTCCGAAGCCTTGGCCTCTTCGGCCGTCAGAGTAAAGGCTCGAGCTTGATTTGGCCTTTGTGTTATCTGCTTCTGCCCCTGAATTGGCCTCTGTGGTGGTTTCTGAACATTTTCTTTCAAACGTAGCTTTGACGGGCAAGCATTGACAGTATGGTTAGCTGATCCGCAAACCAAACAGAGTCCAAGCATCCTTCAGTAATCTCTCTTTAGGTGTCCGGGCAGGTGGCAAAAGTCACAAATTACGCTCCTTCTCTGATCAGCTACGACGGGCTTCTTCATCGGTACCACGCCACGTTTGTCCACCGGTATACCTCTGCGTATAGGAGCTTGGTTTGGCGTAAACGTCGGCTTCCGTACTACTACGGCTTGCTGTTGCGTATCCCTTGCTTTTCCCAATGAGCTCTGCTGTTCTCTGGCTGCCTTTAAAACTTGCGAGAAAGTGGTCAATCCCAGAGATATAATGTGCCTCTGGATTTCCACATCCAAACTGCGCATGAACCTTCGTGCCCTATCGGTATCTTTAGCGACCAAAGGTCCTGCAAATCGACTGAGCCGTGTCCACTCAGCCGCATGCGCATCCACGGATCCGCCATTCTGCTTCATACTGATAAACTTTTCTTCCATTTCTTCCCGTGCAGTCTGCGGAAAGAACTTTTCCAAGAAAATCTGCGAGAAAGTTGTCCAACTGATCGGCTTGAGCAAACGGGTCTCTTCCACGAGCCACCACTCACGGGCATAGTCCACCAATTGGATGCGTACCACATCCACTCTGTTATCATCCGGAATCTGCGCAGCGACGAGCAGATTCTCCGTATCGACTAGCCATTGTTCTGCTGGCAATGGCTCCTCCAAACCAGTGAAAGTGGACGGACCAAGTCTTCTGAAATCCGCCACGGTACCTACACGCTGTGCTTGTTTGGCTGCAACTGCGTCTACGGACTGCTGGACTGTCCGCAGACCCTCCTGAAAAGCTTCGGCTTGCCGCTGATTCAGCTCGGTTTGCCGCTTCTGGTTTTCTAGCATTCCACGAATAACTCCAAGCAATGCGGCGTTATCAACGCGCCTCTGGTACGTTCGCAGATCTTCATCCGCCATGATTCTGAAGCCCAGACACAGGGGAAGATTAGCATGATAAACAGGATTCAAGAAACAGGATAGTTATAGATTCAAGAATATCAATGTGGCAGGACATGATCCAAATTACGGGTTCTCTGATTCGCGTATTGGGTCCAATACCCAACTACAAAAGAACCAAACCCAATTAACCTAAAACCTATGTCTCTGATACCAAACAAACCCTGTCACGCCCCGCTTCCCAGAGTGCGCTACGATCGGCACGTGACAGAGCTAACCATGCTACCTGTGGTTAGGAAACATCCCTCCACAGTCACATTGCGGCTGTCTATATGATATCATGAACAGTAAAATAAAATAAACTATCTAGTACATGTCCATATGCCAGAATAAACGAGTCAATACATAATATGCGGAAGCAATAGATCCAATAAACAATAACATCTGAAAATACGTCCCAAATACGGGCTCACAACAGGAAATGAAAGTACGGAAATAAAACTAAACTAAACTAAACACTAACAAGATCCTCACTGCTCGGCCTGGCAGCTGAAATACTCCTGATCAGCCTGCGAAAGAGATAAAGGATCTGGGCCATGCAAAACCCAGACGTCAGTGCGTCATAATATCAAATAATAGAATATAACCAGTAGGTAACAAGCTATGCGGGCATGAATTATAAACAGTAACATGAATGTAATAATTAAACACGGATATGGAACAGTGAAGTGTATCAGTGTGTACGACGTGCAGTGATCAATCTAATCTGTGCTACTGGGTTATCTATTCTAAAGTCTGTTTGAAATCAATTAGTGTATTCCTCCATGTAACTTAAAAGAATATGTCCCGTTATCCCTCGGGACCACGGATCAGGTAGTGGGAGTCACGAATGACTCTGTCCCGTTATCCCCCGGGACCACGGATCAAGTAAGAATCACGAATGATTCTGTCCCGTTATTCCCCGGGACCACGGATCAAGTAATACCCTTTTTAAACTACACTTCAGTCACACTTTTGATTTTCCCATATCCCCAAGGTTATGCGTTCAAGTCAGGTATTGATAATCTGGAGCTAATGCCAACACATGATCAGGCATGTACAGGTTTTGTCTGAATAGACAACAGGATATGCATGTCGGGACAGCAAGTCAGGATTGTCGGCATTAAAAACAATATCAGGTATCAAGTCAAGCAGTGGTGTATTAGGTCATGTCAGGTAGTGCATATGTATCACACGGATGCTCAAAATAAAACTGTAGTAAGTGTCGAATCACGGTAAAAGTACGGATGCACGAGTGATAAGCAGTGATATCATAACATTATTTATTACCATTATCAAATAATATGTTAATTAATCTACACCAACCATTACAACTAACATATTACTCTTAATGGTTTAATAACATAAAAAAATATGATAGTCATATTACTGCCTTGATGTAAACAAACGAGCCGTAACTAGCATGTAGCAAGTAAAATACTTTCCTGAACGGGTCGCACGACGGATGCGTACGGCGGCGAGGGTGACGGCTCTCGCGTGGGTTTGCAGGAGTTGAAGGCTGGCGTGGAAGAAGAAAAAAAAAGAAAAGAAGAAAAGGAGAGAGAGACGTGAGGTAGAGGAGGTGGGGGTTAAATATATATAGAGAGAAGAGAGAGATAGAGAGATCAGGCGGAAGAGAGAGACAGAGAGATGAGAGTGATTGGCGGAGTGGGTTGGTGGAAGAAAGAAAAAAAACGAGAGAGAGAGGCAGAGAGATGAGGGTGATTGGCGGAGGAAGAAAGAAAGAGAGAGAGGGAACGTGGAAAGAGAGAGGGAGAGAAAAAGTAATTTTTTTATAATATATAATATAATATAATATAATATTATAATAATATATATAATATAATATATATATTATTATAATATATATATATATATATTATTATAATATATATATATATATATATATATATATATATATAAACTTAAGTGAACAGTGTTTGAACAGTAATGAATTATAAAATTAGTTTAGAAATTTAATAATATATAAATTTGGGTTTTTGGGCTAAAACAAAAGTACTCCGAAAAATTTCCGGATTGTGTCTAAAATTCTAGTTTTAAAATATAAAGAATATACGGATAAGTTAAAACCATAATGGGATATCCGGTTGATAAAAATGTATACCCCCAAGAACGGATGCACGTAAAATGCACGTAGCGATCCAAACGAGTCCGTTTCAATAAACGGAATGAGAACACGATGTACTAATGGAACCACAGGGTTAGGGGTATGATACATGTCATGCTAGGTATTTTTAAAATATATTATTTGATTATATTTGTATTATTAAAATAATGTAGATGCCCAATATATGATACGGGTAAACAGGATATAAAACAAGAAGGTGCACGGATTCTTATAACTAGCCGGGATAAATTAAAAACATGAATCAAGATGGGTTTCCAGTAAGCGGGTCGGGTCGGATGAAAATATAGATACCAATTACACTATTCACACCCATAACAACAATAAATCAAGAAATAACCATCCAATATATTAATTAATCAAATTAAGTCATGGTATAACGAACTAGGGTGTTACAGTGACCGTCGCGGTCGACACATGTCTTGAACGCGTGGGGGGAGGCGAAGCATAGGAGCCGCGTCGTTCCGATTTCACCGAGAAAGACGGGATGTCCGCCGCGTGGCGGTACAGTCGTGAATGAAAAGAGCGACTGTTGGACTCCTGGGCATTGTGGGGCTATAAAACGGGGGGAGCATTGATCACTCCTTTCTTCACACCCAAAACGTAAGAATGGAGTACTTGTCTTTTACCATCCCCGATATCATAAATTTTGAGGACGTGTTCCTCTACGACCAGTATTGGACCGAGGATACGGTGCAGTTAGTTATAGGTCATATTGAGGATCATTTTGGCCGGCTGCTTCCCCGACGCTCACCCCTACTCCAGCTGTTGATGTACTCAATCTGGAGGAGGTCCCCAAGGTTGCACAACCCCTTGTCTGAGCAAATGAAGGACAAGGTGGTTGGTAAGATGAGGTCCTTGTACCACTTCGACCTGATCTCGGCGGGTCAGCGGGATCGCTTGGTGGCACTCATCTTTGAGTGCTACCATTTGAGGAATGATGCCGACCTTCGCGGACGGCACCAGAGGCAGAGGTGTGAGGCGGCGAAGGCTCGGATGGCGGAAATATTCTCGGAATACCACGAGCAGTGTTTCCTGCACCCCCTTCCCCGCTACTGTAATTTTTTCTTTCTTCAATGTACGGCTGAGGAGCCTATAATACCTTTTTGAATGAATAAAAAATTTCTTTCTGCAATGCTCTGTTGTGTCCTTCTTATTGTTTAAATAAAAAGAACTTAGAAGAATTGCTTCGCTGAAGAACTTAAGTAGTGGCCCGCCAAGGATGGACTGGGCAAGGTAGCTGCTCGGTGGATCCTGAGGTTTAGTCCGACTTTCCTTGGTTCGTAAACATTGGGGGGGGCGACAGTCATAGGTGGCACGTTCCAGGAATTCTTGGGGAAGGCATGATGTTTCGGGAAGTTGTGTCAGTTCTTGCTACGTGGCATCGCAGTATTGGAGCGATCTTGATGGATCCAAGGATTCGCGCACGAATCTGGGTCCTTTAGGACTCCGTTTTAGGTTATAAATAGAGAAGTAGATGGCAACCCCTTCGGCACCGTTTTCTTTTGAGATGACCGGGAGCACGTATTCGATCTAAGAGATCATCATCTTTGACGACGTCTCCTTGTATGGCCAATCCCTGGATGAGGATGGGTACCGGGGAGTGGTTCAGCGTCTCGAGGGTCACGTCGGCCGGCTTCTCCCTCGGCGGTCGTCCCTGCTTCAGTTGCTGATGTACACGATTTGGAGGAGATCTCCGGGCTTGGACAATCCCTTCACCGAAGAGCTTCTAGACGAGGCACTCGACAAGGTGCATTCGATCTTCCTGCTCAGACTCATCTCCAAATCCTGGCACGACCGATCCCTAGCCCTCATTCTGGAGTGCTTCAAAATGAGGTACATTGTGAGCCAAGGCTCGGAGGGCGGAGCGTTGGGTGCTTCTGTGGCGTCCTGGGTTCACGCGCAGCATCGGCAGGAGCGAGCTGTAGAGGCTAGGTCTCGGCTAGCGGAGATCTACTCTGAGTATCCCAGGGAGTACTTACTCGATCTTGTTCCACCTCTGTTGTAACTTTTTTGTAAGGCTGAGGATCCCATATTACCTTTTGAACGAATAAAATTCTTCTTTTTGCAGTGTTCTAGTGTTCCCATCTTATTATTCAAATAGAAAGAACTTTAGAAATGTTTACATTGTCTTTGTGAAAGAAGAAATATACATAGATGCTCTTTTCAGAGATAAAGCTTGAGCTTCTTAGCGTTGTAAGGCCGTGGAAACTTGAGACCATCCGCGTCTTGTAAGCGGTAGGCTCCGCCGGGCAGGACCTCGGAGACGAGGAAAGGACCGTCCCATTTTGGGGAAAACTTATGCAACTTGCCTTGGTCGATGAACTCGTTCCGCCTTAGGACTAAATCTCCGGTCTTGAAGAAGCGGCGCTTGACTCGCACGTTGTAGTAGCGGGCGGTTTGCTGTTGATAAGCGGCAGCTCTGATCTGAGCCCGGTCTCGTTTCTCTAACAAGATGTCCAGGTTAGTTCATAGGGCTAAGGTGTTCACTTCGTCATCGAAATGCTCGACCCGGTGACTGGGGAGCCCGATCTCCGCTAGGACCATTGCCTCGGTTCCGTAGCAGAGGCTAAAAGGGGTTCCCCGGTAGGGGTTTTCTTCGACGTGCGCAGGGCCCATAGGACCCGGGGTAATTCCTCGACCCAATTGCCTTGGCGTCCTTCTAGGCGTGTCCGAAGACCTCGGAGGACGTCCCGATTAGTGACCTCGGCTTGCCCGTTGCATTGGGGATGTGCGACCGCCGCAAATTTCATGAGGATATGATATTCGCTGCAAAATTCCTTAACTCTTTTGTTTTCGAAATTTGTTCCGTGGTTGGTGATGATGCACCTCGGGATGCCGAACCGGAGTATCATGTTGTTCTGCAGGAACTTAATAGTCATGGTGGCGTCCGGTTTACTGATGGGAATGGCCTCGATCCACTTCGTAAAGTAGTCCACTCCGACCAGGACGTACTTGTGCCTGCCCGTATCGGTAGGGAACTGGCCGATCATGTCACGCCCCGCTTCCCAGAGTACGCAAGATTTGAGCACGTGACATAGCCAACCATGCTACCTGTGGGTAGGAAGTATCCATCCACAGTCACATTACGGTTGTAAAGATATCAAGAACAGTAAAAAAATAAACTAAACTAATACATGTCCAAATCCATAATAACAAGAATCAATAAACAATAAGTGCGGAAGCTAATGATCCAATACAATGAATAATCAATATGTCCCATAATGCGGGCTCACATCTGGAAATGAAATGACATAAATAAACTAAACTCTCAAGAACTCACAGTTCAGCCTGCTGGCTGAAGTACTCCTGCTCGGTCGACGTCAAGGGCACGGAATCTGGGCCATGCAAAACCCAGACGTCAGCGCGTCATGATATCAAGTAATGTAGCATAAACATGGTAATAAACAATGCAAGCATGAACATGAATAAAGCAGTAATAAGAAGTAATAAACAGGGTAATGTGCAGTAGTGACTAAACTGTCCTATCAGGTTTTCTACTCCATAGTCTTTGAAACCAATTGATGAATCGTCGATGTAACTCAATAGTATCCCGTGCGTGCCCGGGACCACGGTCATAATTCTCGGGGCTGAATCCGAGACGTGCCGCTAAGCAGTAAAAGGTAGTAGGATAGATGAGTGATGTCAGCATCAACACTCCGGAGCTGGCCAAGCCCGTAAGACTGATCAGAACAATGTATCGAACTGTTGAGTTACAAGTCGGTTTCACCTTTGATTTCCCCATACCCCCAAACTATGTATGTCAGTCAGGTATTCAGTAGTCAAGAACTAATGCCAACACAAGTCAAGTAAAGGTAGGTCTGTCTGGATCGACAGCAGGAATGGTTAGGTTTGTCGGCATTAGGCATAAGATCAGGTAACAGGTCAGGTTACTTTCAACAGGTAGAGTCGATATGTACAGGGTGTTGTGTCCGGTGTATCAGTACATGTGTCAGGTGTATCAAGATCGGTCAATATGTAATGCAATCAGGTATATGATGATAACAGGTATAGTAACAAATAATGAACAGTAGCAGGAAACAGTAAATAACAATTATTATTCTATGTGAACACAGTGATGTTTGTATTCTCATATTAATCTGGTTCACGCACCTTTGAGGTGCAAAAGCCACAAGACGAGTAATATCGATAATATGCGTAATGGAGTTACATGAATCTGAACTAAGCACAATAATTGTCTCATGAGTGATTTTAACAAATGAATTGGGGATGATCTACTTGGTTTGATTAGTTAAGTATGAATTAATAGTAGACCGGTTTAAGCGAGCAATGATTTCACTGATTTAAAGTTACGGATAATCGTGGCTAGCAATTCTAAGTTATAACAGGTATCGATATTATATTAGTGGTGTGGTTATAATATGATGATTAAGTTGTAGCATGTTAAGCAAGTATTCAGATACTTGCCTCGGCGGTTCCGCAAACCGAAACACGGATGCGATGTCGGTAGAAACCACGATACGGAAGCACGGGCCACGGATCGAGTCCCAACAGAGGTCAATGGGATCACACGGACCAGGGGGCTTCGCTGGAGCGTCGGGTTCGGCAAACGGCACGGTCGGGTTCCGGCAACACCCAAATAGCAAAGTTAGCAACAAAGATACGATATACGCCAAAACTAACGACCAGCGGGGGTTGTACCAAAAGGAAGGAGAAGGAACTTACAGGGAGACACCAGGGGGTGACCACGGCGGGTTCGACGGCACCGGAACGCCGGCGAAACGACGGCGGCGGCTGCAGCAAGGGGAGAGGCCTCGGGTGTGCAGGGTAGTGTGCTGCGGCGAGTTGGAGAGGAGTGTGGTCGGCTAGGGTGGTCGAGGGGGAAAGGAGGTGGCGCGGGAGACGTCGACGAGGGTCGTCGGCGCGATTTCCGGTGACCTGGAGATGGTGCAGGTGTTGGGCTTGGGTCTGAAGGTGGTCCGGCGAGGAGAGGAGGGGGTGACGGCGAGGTCTCGACGAGGAGGGTGAAAGGGGGTCGTGGGAGGCTTCGACGGTCGGAGGCGACGTCGACGGGAGGTCGCGAGGGATGGAGACGAGGCCGGGGTTGCGTGCAGGTGCGGGAGAGAGGAGGAAGGAGGGAGGAGGAAGGCGCGGTTGTCGCGGAGGCGTCGCAGGCGGCGACGGCGAGGTCGCGGTGGCGACGGTGGTGAGTTCTGCGGTGAGCTAGGGTTAGGGTTGAGGGGGTTCTCATGGTCGCGTGGGTTAAAGGGAGGAGGCGGCTGATGCATGAGAATAATAATATAGAGGAGAGAGAGAGAGAGACTGAGGGAAAGAGAGAGAGAGAGATTGAGAGAGATTTGTGAGGATGAGAGAGAGAGAGACAGAGAAGGATTAGGAGGCGGGGCCCACGAGCTCAGCCTCGTGATTGGCCACAAGAAGAAATTGAAAGGATTTGCAGTTAACTTGGAAATATAAGTAGTTAAGGAAGTATATAATCGTATAATTTAGTTTATATATATTAAATTGAAACGGGCCCTTTTTGGCGCGAAATGAAACATTTCCAAATCGCGCCCGGATTGCGCCCAAATATTCCAAATTCAAATTATATGATTTTAAGCGGGTTCCACATTTTGAAAAGAGGTGTTTAGTGATTAAAATGCATGCCCCCAAGTCGGACACTTGCACGCGCGCGTAGTCGCCCAAACTTGCCCGTTTAGCCAAACGGAACGGAATCTCGACACGCGGACGCTACCATGCGACTAGTGGCGACGAGTAGGCCAACATGGACATCTTAAATTTCATTTTAGGAGTTAAAATTTGTTATGCGCCAAAATGACTTAACCGGGTAAAATTTAGCAATAAACACCAGAAAATCAGGAAAATTGGGAATGAGCAAACCACAACCCTCAACTAGTAATATACATAGTATTATTGGGCTCGGGTGTTACATCATACCCAACTACAAAAGAATTTCGTCCTCGAAATTCCAGGAACACAAGATAGCTAACTACGGGAAAAGGTGAGGGAATTTCTGCCGGATCTCGTCTTCTCGCTCCCAAGTTGATTCTCCATGCGATCGGTTACCCCAAGAAACTAGCACAAGAGGGATAACCTTGTTCTTAAGAACCTTTTCTCTTTGATCCTTGATCTCGACTGGTCGCTCCTCAAAAGTCAGGTCTTCCCGAACGGTCAACTCCGAGTGATCCAAAACATGGGTCTCATCACGAACATACCTCCGTAGTTGAGACACATGAGGCACATCATGAACTCCTGCTAATGACGGTGGTAACGCCAACCGGTACGATACCTCTCCAACACGCTCCAATATCTCGAAGGGTCCAACGAATCGGGGACTAAGCTTTCCCCGACTTCCAAAGCGAATCACCCCTCTAGTCGGTGATATCTTCAGGAGTACCAAATCGCCCACGGCGTACTCTAAAGGTCTTCTTGACGTGTCGGCCCAACTCTTCTGTCTGTCTTGAGCTGCCTTCATATGCCTTCTGATTGTATTCACCTTCTCGACTGTCTGCACCACCAAATCTGGTTCTAGTAACCTTCGTTCACCAATCCCATCCCAACAACCAGGTGAACGGCACTTACGCCCATACAATGCTTCAAACGGGGCCATCTGAATAGTTGCTTGGAAGCTGTTGTTGTACGAAAACTCCACCAGGTGTAGATGATCTTCCCAAGAACCTTTGAAGTCTAACCTGCAAGCCCTCAACATATCTTCAAGGGTCTGGATCGTTCTCTCTGATTGTCCATCAGTCTGGGGATGATAAGCTGTGCTGAACTTCAATCGAGTCCCCAAACTTTCTTGTAAACTCCTCCAAAAGTGTGAAAGGAACCGAGTGTCCCGGTCGGACACGATGCTTACCGGTACTCCATGCAATCTGACAATCTCCTGCATGTATCGCTCTGCCAAGGTTTCTGTCGATTGACCAACCCGAAAAGGAATAAAGTGAGCTGCCTTGGTCAACCGATCGACAATCACCCATACTGCACTGTTGCCCTTTGGACTCCGCGGTAAAGCTGTCACGAAATCCATGGTTATATGTTCCCACTTCCATTGAGGAATCGGAAGAGGTTGCAACAAACCAGCAACCCTTTGGTGTTCAGCCTTGACTTGCTGACACACCAAGCACTTAGCCACGAAGCGAGCGATTTCCCGTTTCATACCTTCCCACCAGAAATGCTGTCGAATATCTCGGTACATCTTTGTGCCTCCTGGATGTACAGAGTAAGCTGAACTGTGTGCCTCCTTCATAAGCTCTTCACGCACATCTCCTTTTGGCCCACACACACGGCTACCATATCTCAACGAACCATCTTCATGGATCAGTAGATCGGTTCGTAGTCCGGCTCCAACCTGCTCTCGAAACTTTTGCAGTCTAGGATCCTGCGATTGCGCCGCTTTAATCTTCTCGACTAAGGACGATTGTACTTGTAACTGCATCAACTGTCCTGTAGCACGCGGTAGTACAACCTCCAAGTCAAATCTCCGAAACTCCTCAATGATCTCTCTCTGTGCAGTCAATAACTGAATTGCTGGTAACCGACTTAGCGCATCTGGCACGACGTTGACTTTTCCCGGATGGTACTTAAGATCAAGGTCGTAGTCGGCCATCAGCTCCAACCATCTGCGTTGCCTCATGTTCAACTCCTTCTGAGTGAACACATATTTCAAACTCTTGTGATCCGTAAAGACTTGTACTCTCTCGCCCAGAAGGTAGTGTCTCCAAATCTTCAGGGCGAAAATCACGGCTGCAAGCTCCAAGTCGTGAGTCGGATAGTTCTGCTCATGAGTCTTCAGCTGTCTCGATGCGTAAGCGATGACTTTCCCATTCTGCATCAAAACACATCCCAATCCTTTTCCAGATGCGTCGCTGTGAATCACCAGTCCTCCTGAATCATCCGGTATGGTTAGGATAGGGGCGGTTATCCACTTCTGATTCAACGTCTCGAAGGCCAATGCGCATCCATCCGTCCAAACAAATGGTACCTCCTTATGCGTAAGCTTGGTTAACGGCTCAGCTAAACGAGCGAAGTTCTCCACAAATCTTCTGTAGTATCCGGCGAGTCCAAGAAAACTTCTTATCTCTGCAACATTCTTTGGAACAGGCCAATCTCGAACTGCTGCAATCTTCTCGGGATCAACGGCGATTCCATCGCCCGACACGACATGCCCCAGAAACTTCACTTCTTCCAACCAGGATTCGCCCTTACTCACTTTCGCAAATAACTTCTCTTGTCTCAGCGTCGGCAGTGCGATCCTTCTTCTCCACTAAGAGAACTGGAGTTCCCCACGGTGAGTTGCTGCTTCGAATCCATCCCTTCTCGAGTAATTCACTCACTTGTTTCTTAACTCCCTCCAACTTTACTGGTGCCATTGGATAGTCAGCTTTTGATACTGGCGTTGCACCAGGAGTAAGGTCGACGCAAACTCCACATCTCGCTTCGGTGGTAAGCCCGAAATGTCTACAAACATATCCATAAGGTCGCGGACAACTGCCAGCTCTTCATCACTCTCCACTACCATAGCCGTAAGAACACTGTTCGTCGGCCTAGCCCTAAACTCGACTGGCCCGACAGGATTTCTTTCTCCAATGAAAGTAAACTTAGGATGTCCGGGAATCTGGAAATTACCTTCCTTGCCCTACAGCCAATGTGGGCGTGGGAAGTGCCAAGAAAATCCATCCCCAAGACAACCTCATAACTGCTCGTATCTATCACCACGAAGTCTGCAAAAAAAAAACTCCCGTCCGCAAACAACAACTGTACGACCTCTACTATCCTTACTAGCTATAATTTTCCCATTCCCAGTGTGTATGTCCCATAAACTAGACAGGGTCGTGCAGTTGATCGAGTGTGTAGTTATAAATTTGGATGACATAAACAATGGGATGCTCCGAAATTAAGTAATGCCAAAGCGGGAAAACCATGAACGAGTAAATTACCTGAAACCACTTCTCCCGATGCCTTAGCTTCTTCAGCTGTCAACGTGAACGCTCGAGCCTGCTGTGGTCCTTGAGTAAGCGGTTCCTGTCCTTGGAACGGTCCTTGCGGAGGCTTCTGTGTATCATCCTTCGTGCGAGGCTTCGACGGACAAGCATCAACGGTGTGATCTGCCGCTCCACATCTAAAACAAAGTCCCAGCCTCAAACGACACTCCCTTCGCACGTGTCCGAGTTTATGGCAGTAACTACAGATCACACTCCCCTTCCGATCACCCATACTGGTTTTCTTCATTGGTGCTACGTTGCGCCTGTTCACTGGAATACGTCTACGTACGGGCGTGGGGTCCATTGTAAATGCTGGTTCCAGCTCGAGTTGTTCCTTTAGTTTCTCCATCAATCCCCTTATCACTCTTTGCCTGGCGGCTAAGACCGCATGCCTTGGGTCCATCTCCAAATTCTGATCGGCCATATCCCTGAAATCAAAGTACCCACATTAGCATGATGGTAGATTCTGAGTATAGATCAAGGCTAGAACTCCAAGATACTTAAATAGAGTGCCGCATTGTAGCTATGCCGCGGTATCATAGCCGCAATTACTTAACTCCACCCAAGTCGCCTAAGTCCTAGAGATAACAAGAAGTTAGGTTTTCAAGTTTGACAATGCAAATTAAGTTTGCATGTCGACATGATCCGGAAGAATGATTCAAGGACGGTAAAACGGTCAAGGTGGCAGGACATGTTTCCTAATCACGGGTATTCTGATTCGTGTATCGGATGCAATACCCAACTACAAGAATCAACCCAATTGACCTATGGCTCTGATACTATAAAACCATGTCACGCCCCGCTTCCCAGAGTACGCAAGATTTGAGCACGTGACATAGCCAACCATGCTACCTGTGGGTAGGAAGTATCCATCCACAGTCACATTACGGTTGTAAAGATATCAAGAACAGTAAAAAAATAAACTAAACTAATACATGTCCAAATCCATAATAACAAGAATCAATAAACAATATGTGCGGAAGCTAATGATCCAATACAATGAATAATCAATATGTCCCATAATGCGGGCTCACATCTGGAAATGAAATGACATAAATAAACTAAACTCTCAAGAACTCACAGTTCAGCCTGCTGGCTGAAGTACTCCTGCTCGGTCGACGTCAAGGGCACGGAATCTGGGCCATGCAAAACCCAGACGTCAGCGCGTCATGATATCAAGTAATGTAGCATAAACATGGTAATAAACAATGCAAGCATGAACATGAATAAAGCAGTAATAAGAAGTAATAAACAGGGTAATGTGCAGTAGTGACTAAACTGTCCTATCAGGTTTTCTACTCCATAGTCTTTGAAACCAATTGATGAATCGTCGATGTAACTCAATAGTATCCCGTGCGTGCCCGGGACCACGGTCATAATTCTCGGGGCTGAATCCGAGACGTGCCGCTAAGCAGTAAAAGGTAGTAGGATAGATGAGTGATGTCAGCATCAACACTCCGGAGCTGGCCAAGCCCGTAAGACTGATCAGAACAATGTATCGAACTGTTGAGTTACAAGTCGGTTTCACCTTTGATTTCCCCATACCCCCAAACTATGTATGTCAGTCAGGTATTCAGTAGTCAAGAACTAATGCCAACACAAGTCAAGTAAAGGTAGGTCTGTCTGGATCGACAGCAGGAATGGTTAGGTTTGTCGGCATTAGGCATAAGATCAGGTAACAGGTCAGGTTACTTTCAACAGGTAGAGTCGATATGTACAGGGTGTTGTGTCCGGTGTATCAGTACATGTGTCAGGTGTATCAAGATCGGTCAATATGTAATGCAATCAGGTATATGATGATAACAGGTATAGTAACAAATAATGAACAGTAGCAGGAAACAGTAAATAACAATTATTATTCTATGTGAACACAGTGATGTTTGTATTCTCATATTAATCTGGTTCACGCACCTTTGAGGTGCAAAAGCCACAAGACGAGTAATATCGATAATATGCGTAATGGAGTTACATGAATCTGAACTAAGCACAATAATTGTCTCATGAGTGATTTTAACAAATGAATTGGGGATGATCTACTTGGTTTGATTAGTTAAGTATGAATTAATAGTAGACCGGTTTAAGCGAGCAATGATTTCACTGATTTAAAGTTACGGATAATCGTGGCTAGCAATTCTAAGTTATAACAGGTATCGATATTATATTAGTGGTGTGGTTATAATATGATGATTAAGTTGTAGCATGTTAAGCAAGTATTCAGATACTTGCCTCGGCGGTTCCGCAAACCGAAACACGGATGCGATGTCGGTAGAAACCACGATACGGAAGCACGGGCCACGGATCGAGTCCCAACAGAGGTCAATGGGATCACACGGACCAGGGGGCTTCGCTGGAGCGTCGGGTTCGGTAAACGGCACGGTCGGGTTCCGGCAACACCCAAATAGCAAAGTTAGCAACAAAGATACGATATACGCCAAAACTAACGACCAGCGGGGGTTGTACCAAAAGGAAGGAGAAGGAACTTACAGGGAGACACCAGGGGGTGACCACGGCGGGTTCGACGGCACCGGAACGCCGGCGAAACGACGGCGGCGGCTGCAGCAAGGGGAGAGGCCTCGGGTGTGCAGGGTAGTGTGCTGCGGCGAGTTGGAGAGGAGTGTGGTCGGCTAGGGTGGTCGAGGGGGAAAGGAGGTGGCGCGGGAGACGTCGACGAGGGTCGTCGGCGCGATTTCCGGTGACCTGGAGATGGTGCAGGTGTTGGGCTTGGGTCTGAAGGTGGTCCGGCGAGGAGAGGAGGGGGTGACGGCGAGGTCTCGACGAGGAGGGTGAAAGGGGGTCGTGGGAGGCTTCGACGGTCGGAGGCGACGTCGACGGCGAGGTCGCGAGGGATGGAGACGAGGCCGGGGTTGCGTGCAGGTGCGGGAGAGAGGAGGAAGGAGGGAGGAGGAAGGCGCGGTTGTCGCGGAGGCGTCGCAGGCGGCGACGGCGAGGTCGCGGTGGCGACGGTGGTGAGTTCTGCGGTGAGCTAGGGTTAGGGTTGAGGGGGTTCTCATGGTCGCGTGGGTTAAAGGGAGGAGGCGGCTGATGCATGAGAATAATAATATAGAGGAGAGAGAGAGAGAGACTGAGGGAAAGAGAGAGAGAGAGATTGAGAGAGATTTGTGAGGATGAGAGAGAGAGAGACAGAGAAGGATTAGGAGGCGGGGCCCACGAGCTCAGCCTCGTGATTGGCCACAAGAAGAAATTGAAAGGATTTGCAGTTAACTTGGAAATATAAGTAGTTAAGGAAGTATATAATCGTATAATTTAGTTTATATATATTAAATTGAAACGGGCCCTTTTTGGCGCGAAATGAAACATTTCCAAATCGCGCCCGGATTGCGCCCAAATATTCCAAATTCAAATTATATGATTTTAAGCGGGTTCCACATTTTGAAAAGAGGTGTTTAGTGATTAAAATGCATGCCCCCAAGTCGGACACTTGCACGCGCGCGTAGTCGCCCAAACTTGCCCGTTTAGCCAAACGGAACGGAATCTCGACACGCGGACGCTACCATGCGACTAGTGGCGACGAGTAGGCCAACATGGACATCTTAAATTTCATTTTAGGAGTTAAAATTTGTTATGCGCCAAAATGACTTAACCGGGTAAAATTTAGCAATAAACACCAGAAAATCAGGAAAATTGGGAATGAGCAAACCACAACCCTCAACTAGTAATATACATAGTATTATTGGGCTCGGGTGTTACATCATACCCAACTACAAAAGAATTTCGTCCTCGAAATTCCAGGAACACAAGATAGCTAACTACGGGAAAAGGTGAGGGAATTTCTGCCGGATCTCGTCTTCTCGCTCCCAAGTTGATTCTCCATGCGATCGGTTACCCCAAGAAACTAGCACAAGAGGGATAACCTTGTTCTTAAGAACCTTTTCTCTTTGATCCTTGATCTCGACTGGTCGCTCCTCAAAAGTCAGGTCTTCCCGAACGGTCAACTCCGAGTGATCCAAAACATGGGTCTCATCACGAACATACCTCCGTAGTTGAGACACATGAGGCACATCATGAACTCCTGCTAATGACGGTGGTAACGCCAACCGGTACGATACCTCTCCAACACGCTCCAATATCTCGAAGGGTCCAACGAATCGGGGACTAAGCTTTCCCCGACTTCCAAAGCGAATCACCCCTCTAGTCGGTGATATCTTCAGGAGTACCAAATCGCCCACGGCGTACTCTAAAGGTCTTCTTGACGTGTCGGCCCAACTCTTCTGTCTGTCTTGAGCTGCCTTCATATGCCTTCTGATTGTATTCACCTTCTCGACTGTCTGCACCACCAAATCTGGTTCTAGTAACCTTCGTTCACCAATCCCATCCCAACAACCAGGTGAACGGCACTTACGCCCATACAATGCTTCAAACGGGGCCATCTGAATAGTTGCTTGGAAGCTGTTGTTGTACGAAAACTCCACCAGGTGTAGATGATCTTCCCAAGAACCTTTGAAGTCTAACCTGCAAGCCCTCAACATATCTTCAAGGGTCTGGATCGTTCTCTCTGATTGTCCATCAGTCTGGGGATGATAAGCTGTGCTGAACTTCAATCGAGTCCCCAAACTTTCTTGTAAACTCCTCCAAAAGTGTGAAAGGAACCGAGTGTCCCGGTCGGACACGATGCTTACCGGTACTCCATGCAATCTGACAATCTCCTGCATGTATCGCTCTGCCAAGGTTTCTGTCGATTGACCAACCCGAAAAGGAATAAAGTGAGCTGCCTTGGTCAACCGATCGACAATCACCCATACTGCACTGTTGCCCTTTGGACTCCGCGGTAAAGCTGTCACGAAATCCATGGTTATATGTTCCCACTTCCATTGAGGAATCGGAAGAGGTTGCAACAAACCAGCAACCCTTTGGTGTTCAGCCTTGACTTGCTGACACACCAAGCACTTAGCCACGAAGCGAGCGATTTCCCGTTTCATACCTTCCCACCAGAAATGCTGTCGAATATCTCGGTACATCTTTGTGCCTCCTGGATGTACAGAGTAAGCTGAACTGTGTGCCTCCTTCATAAGCTCTTCACGCACATCTCCTTTTGGCCCACACACACGGCTACCATATCTCAACGAACCATCTTCATGGATCAGTAGATCGGTTCGTAGTCCGGCTCCAACCTGCTCTCGAAACTTTTGCAGTCTAGGATCCTGCGATTGCGCCGCTTTAATCTTCTCGACTAAGGACGATTGTACTTGTAACTGCATCAACTGTCCTGTAGCACGCGGTAGTACAACCTCCAAGTCAAATCTCCGAAACTCCTCAATGATCTCTCTCTGTGCAGTCAATAACTGAATTGCTGGTAACCGACTTAGCGCATCTGGCACGACGTTGACTTTTCCCGGATGGTACTTAAGATCAAGGTCGTAGTCGGCCATCAGCTCCAACCATCTGCGTTGCCTCATGTTCAACTCCTTCTGAGTGAACACATATTTCAAACTCTTGTGATCCGTAAAGACTTGTACTCTCTCGCCCAGAAGGTAGTGTCTCCAAATCTTCAGGGCGAAAATCACGGCTGCAAGCTCCAAGTCGTGAGTCGGATAGTTCTGCTCATGAGTCTTCAGCTGTCTCGATGCGTAAGCGATGACTTTCCCATTCTGCATCAAAACACATCCCAATCCTTTTCCAGATGCGTCGCTGTGAATCACCAGTCCTCCTGAATCATCCGGTATGGTTAGGATAGGGGCGGTTATCCACTTCTGATTCAACGTCTCGAAGGCCAATGCGCATCCATCCGTCCAAACAAATGGTACCTCCTTATGCGTAAGCTTGGTTAACGGCTCAGCTAAACGAGCGAAGTTCTCCACAAATCTTCTGTAGTATCCGGCGAGTCCAAGAAAACTTCTTATCTCTGCAACATTCTTTGGAACAGGCCAATCTCGAACTGCTGCAATCTTCTCGGGATCAACGGCGATTCCATCGCCCGACACGACATGCCCCAGAAACTTCACTTCTTCCAACCAGGATTCGCCCTTACTCACTTTCGCAAATAACTTCTCTTGTCTCAGCGTCGGCAGTGCGATCCTTCTTCTCCACTAAGAGAACTGGAGTTCCCCACGGTGAGTTGCTGCTTCGAATCCATCCCTTCTCGAGTAATTCACTCACTTGTTTCTTAACTCCCTCCAACTTTACTGGTGCCATTGGATAGTCAGCTTTTGATACTGGCGTTGCACCAGGAGTAAGGTCGACGCAAACTCCACATCTCGCTTCGGTGGTAAGCCCGAAATGTCTACAAACATATCCATAAGGTCGCGGACAACTGCCAGCTCTTCATCACTCTCCACTACCATAGCCGTAAGAACACTGTTCGTCGGCCTAGCCCTAAACTCGACTGGCCCGACAGGATTTCTTTCTCCAATGAAAGTAAACTTAGGATGTCCGGGAATCTGGAAATTACCTTCCTTGCCCTACAGCCAATGTGGGCGTGGGAAGTGCCAAGAAAATCCATCCCCAAGACAACCTCATAACTGCTCGTATCTATCACCACGAAGTCTGCAAAAAAAAAACTCCCGTCCGCAAACAACAACTGTACGACCTCTACTATCCTTACTAGCTATAATTTTCCCATTCCCAGTGTGTATGTCCCATAAACTAGACAGGGTCGTGCAGTTGATCGAGTGTGTAGTTATAAATTTGGATGACATAAACAATGGGATGCTCCGAAATTAAGTAATGCCAAAGCGGGAAAACCATGAACGAGTAAATTACCTGAAACCACTTCTCCCGATGCCTTAGCTTCTTCAGCTGTCAACGTGAACGCTCGAGCCTGCTGTGGTCCTTGAGTAAGCGGTTCCTGTCCTTGGAACGGTCCTTGCGGAGGCTTCTGTGTATCATCCTTCGTGCGAGGCTTCGACGGACAAGCATCAACGGTGTGATCTGCCGCTCCACATCTAAAACAAAGTCCCAGCCTCAAACGACACTCCCTTCGCACGTGTCCGAGTTTATGGCAGTAACTACAGATCACACTCCCCTTCCGATCACCCATACTGGTTTTCTTCATTGGTGCTACGTTGCGCCTGTTCACTGGAATACGTCTACGTACGGGCGTGGGGTCCATTGTAAATGCTGGTTCCAGCTCGAGTTGTTCCTTTAGTTTCTCCATCAATCCCCTTATCACTCTTTGCCTGGCGGCTAAGACCGCATGCCTTGGGTCCATCTCCAAATTCTGATCGGCCATATCCCTGAAATCAAAGTACCCACATTAGCATGATGGTAGATTCTGAGTATAGATCAAGGCTAGAACTCCAAGATACTTAAATAGAGTGCCGCATTGTAGCTATGCCGCGGTATCATAGCCGCAATTACTTAACTCCACCCAAGTCGCCTAAGTCCTAGAGATAACAAGAAGTTAGGTTTTCAAGTTTGACAATGCAAATTAAGTTTGCATGTCGACATGATCCGGAAGAATGATTCAAGGACGGTAAAACGGTCAAGGTGGCAGGACATGTTTCCTAATCACGGGTATTCTGATTCGTGTATCGGATGCAATACCCAACTACAAGAATCAACCCAATTGACCTATGGCTCTGATACTATAAAACCATGTCACGCCCCGCTTCCCAGAGTACGCAAGATTTGAGCACGTGACATAGCCAACCATGCTACCTGTGGGTAGGAAGTATCCATCCACAGTCACATTACGGTTGTAAAGATATCAAGAACAGTAAAAAAATAAACTAAACTAATACATGTCCAAATCCATAATAACAAGAATCAATAAACAATATGTGCGGAAGCTAATGATCCAATACAATGAATAATCAATATGTCCCATAATGCGGGCTCACATCTGGAAATGAAATGACATAAATAAACTAAACTCTCAAGAACTCACAGTTCAGCCTGCTGGCTGAAGTACTCCTGCTCGGTCGACGTCAAGGGCACGGAATCTGGGCCATGCAAAACCCAGACGTCAGCGCGTCATGATATCAAGTAATGTAGCATAAACATGGTAATAAACAATGCAAGCATGAACATGAATAAAGCAGTAATAAGAAGTAATAAACAGGGTAATGTGCAGTAGTGACTAAACTGTCCTATCAGGTTTTCTACTCCATAGTCTTTGAAACCAATTGATGAATCGTCGATGTAACTCAATAGTATCCCGTGCGTGCCCGGGACCACGGTCATAATTCTCGGGGCTGAATCCGAGACGTGCCGCTAAGCAGTAAAAGGTAGTAGGATAGATGAGTGATGTCAGCATCAACACTCCGGAGCTGGCCAAGCCCGTAAGACTGATCAGAACAATGTATCGAACTGTTGAGTTACAAGTCGGTTTCACCTTTGATTTCCCCATACCCCCAAACTATGTATGTCAGTCAGGTATTCAGTAGTCAAGAACTAATGCCAACACAAGTTAAGTAAAGGTAGGTCTGTCTGGATCGACAGCAGGAATGGTTAGGTTTGTCGGCATTAGGCATAAGATCAGGTAACAGGTCAAGTTACTTTCAACAGGTAGAGTCGATATGTACAGGGTGTTGTGTCCGGTGTATCAGTACATGTGTCAGGTGTATCAAGATCGGTCAATATGTAATGCAATCAGGTATATGATGATAACAGGTATAGTAACAAATAATGAACAGTAGCAGGAAACAGTAAATAACAATTATTATTCTATGTGAACACAGTGATGTTTGTATTCTCATATTAATCTGGTTCACGCACCTTTGAGGTGCAAAAGCCACAAGACGAGTAATATCGATAATATGCGTAATGGAGTTACATGAATCTGAACTAAGCACAATAATTGTCTCATGAGTGATTTTAACAAATGAATTGGGGATGATCTACTTGGTTTGATTAGTTAAGTATGAATTAATAGTAGACCGGTTTAAGCGAGCAATGATTTCACTGATTTAAAGTTACGGATAATCGTGGCTAGCAATTCTAAGTTATAACAGGTATCGATATTATATTAGTGGTGTGGTTATAATATGATGATTAAGTTGTAGCATGTTAAGCAAGTATTCAGATACTTGCCTCGGCGGTTCCGCAAACCGAAACACGGATGCGATGTCGGTAGAAACCACGATACGGAAGCACGGGCCACGGATCGAGTCCCAACAGAGGTCAATGGGATCACACGGACCAGGGGGCTTCGCTGGAGCGTCGGGTTCGGCAAACGGCACGGTCGGGTTCCGGCAACACCCAAATAGCAAAGTTAGCAACAAAGATACGATATACGCCAAAACTAACGACCAGCGGGGGTTGTACCAAAAGGAAGGAGAAGGAACTTACAGGGAGACACCAGGGGGTGACCACGGCGGGTTCGACGGCACCGGAACGCCGGCGAAACGACGGCGGCGGCTGCAGCAAGGGGAGAGGCCTCGGGTGTGCAGGGTAGTGTGCTGCGGCGAGTTGGAGAGGAGTGTGGTCGGCTAGGGTGGTCGAGGGGGAAAGGAGGTGGCGCGGGAGACGTCGACGAGGGTCGTCGGCGCGATTTCCGGCGACCTGGAGATGGTGCAGGTGTTGGGCTCGGGTCTGAAGGTGGTCCGGCGAGGAGAGGAGGGGGTGACGGCGAGGTCTCGATGAGGAGGGTGAAAGGGGGTCGTGGGAGGCTTCGACGGTCGGAGGCGACGTCGACGGCGAGGTCGCGAGGGATGGAGACGAGGCCGGGGTTGCGTGCAGGTGCGGGAGAGAGGAGGAAGGAAGGAGGAGGAAGGCGCGGTTGTCGCGGAGGCGTCGCAGGCGGCGACGGCGAGGTCGCGGTGGCGACGGTGGTGAGTTCTGCGGTGAGCTAGGGTTAGGGTTGAGGGGGTTCTCGTGGTCGCGTGGGTTAAAGGGAGGAGGCGGCTGATGCATGAGAATAATAATATAGAGGAGAGAGAGAGAGACTGAGGGAAAGAGAGAGAGAGAGATTGAGAGAGATTTGTGAGGATGAGAGAGAGAGAGACAGAGAAGGATTAGGAGGCGGGGCCCACGAGCTCAGCCTCGTGATTGGCCACAAGAAGAAATTGAAAGGATTTGCAGTTAACTTGGAAATATAAGTAGTTAAGGAAGTATATAATCGTATAATTTAGTTTATATATATTAAATTGAAACGGGCCCTTTTTGGCGCGAAATGAAACATTTCCAAATCGCGCCCGGATTGCGCCCAAATGTTCCAAATTCAAATTATATGATTTTAAGCGGGTTCCACATTTTGAAAAGAGGTGTTTAGTGATTAAAATGCATGCCCCCAAGTCGGACACTTGCACGCGCGCGTAGTCGCCCAAACTTGCCCGTTTAGCCAAACGGAACGGAATCTCGACACGCGGACGCTACCATGCGACTAGTGGCGACGAGTAGGCCAACATGGACATCTTAAATTTCATTTTAGGAGTTAAAATTTGTTATGCGCCAAAATGACTTAACCGGGTAAAATTTAGCAATAAACACCAGAAAATCAGGAAAATTGGGAATGAGCAAACCATAACCCTCAACTAGTAATATACATAGTATTATTGGGCTCGGGTGTTACAGATCATGTCCATTCTTCATTGGGCAAATGACCACTGGGAGGTTAGGGCGGTTAGCTCGGTAGCAGGAAGGCGTGGTATGCTTCCATGGAGTTGGCAGCTTTTGCACCTCCTGACGAGCTTCTGGGCGTCCTGATGAATTGTCGGCCATTAGTACCCCTGGAGCAGCGCCTTCTGGATTAAGGTGCGGGCCCCCTGGTGTGCGCTGCCGAACCCTTCATAGATCTCTTGGAGGATATAATCGGCTTCGTGGGAGTCGACGCACCAGAGCAAGGGCTGAGTGAAGGACTTCTTATAGTGGTTCCCATTGCTCCAAACGAAATGGCGAGCTTTGGCTCGGAGACGGCGGGCTTCTCCCTGATCTTTTGGGAGCGTGCCTTCCCTCAGGAATTCCACGAGGGTCTTTCTCCAGTCCCGATTTTCTTCCTGGGATGTATACACTTGAAGTATTGTTGCCCCGTCTTCCACGCTGGGCCGTGGCAAGACCTCGAAGAGGATGCTCCTCTTGTTGTTGGCCGAATAGGATGAGGCCAGCTTACTCAAGGCGTCGGCTTAGGCGTTGCGCTGTCTGGGGATCTGCTCCACCTGGACTTCGTCGAAGTCCTTTCACATTCTTCTTACTTTGGCCAGATACTTCACCATCAGAGGTTCCCGTGTCTCGGATTGGCCGGTCACATGGCCAACGACTAGGGCAGAGTCGCTGCGGATCCGAATCGTTTTCAGCCCCAGTCCGGAGGGTATGTGCAGCTCGGCCAGCAAGGCCTCATATTCTGTCGCGTTATTTGAGGCCTTGAACCCGAGCTTCAGGGAATACTCCATTTCTGTCCCGTTTTGGCCTCGAATGATGAGGCCGGCACTACATCCTTCCTCGGTCGAGGACCCGTCGACGTAAAGGATCCAATCAGGGACCGTGTCGGTCTTCCCATCAACCGTGGGCTGAGCTGCGGGGGCTGGCGTTGACTCCGGCTCCTTGCTGGGGATGGTGCACTCGACAATAAAATTGACCAGGGCTTGGGCTTTGATGACTTGCTTCGGGCGGTACTTTATGTCGAACTGGGACAACTTCCACCTTCACTTCTCCAAGCGGCCAGAGGACTCGGGTGAGGTGAGGATAGCCCCCAGAGGGCGCTCTGTAAGTACGAGGATGGTGTGCATATGGAAATAGTGTCGTAGCTTCCTTGAGGCCACGATGAGTGCCAAGACGATCTTCTCTATGGCTGGGTATCTCGTTACTGCGTCTTTGAAGACGTGGCTCACATAGTATACCGGCTTTTGGACTCCGTCGACCTCTCGGATGAGCACTGAGCCCGCTGCTTGGTCGGATACCGCCAGGTATAGCGATAGCTCGTCCCCTTCAACTGGTCGGGTGAGCAGCGGGGGAGTCGCGGGGTGCCTCTTCAATTGGTCAAAGGCGATCTGGCCCTCCTCCGACCACTCGAACCTTGGAATTTTCCTTAGAGCCTTGAAGAACGGGAGGCACTTCTCCCTAGACCTCGACATGAAACATGACAGAGCGGCTACCCGCCCTGTCATCCGCATGATCTCGACGTTAGTTATGGGTGCGGCCATGTTGAGGATGGCGTTGATTTTCTCCGGGTTAGATTCGATCCTGCGGTGAGTGACCATGAAACCGAGGAACTTTCCCCCGGTGACCCGGAATGCGCACTTGGCGGGGTTCAGTTTCATCTTGAACTTGCGGAGGACGTCGAAGGCCTCGCCCAGATCCTTGGCATGGTCATTCGATGAGACCGATTTGACGAGCATGTCGTTGACGTATACTTCCATGTTCCTGCCGATCTGCGGCTTGAACATGTGGTTGACCAAGCGTTGGTACGTTGCTCCGGCGTTTTTGAGGCCGAAAGGCATCACCTTGTAGTAGTATACCCCCCTGTCCGTTGTGAATGCGGTGAGATCCTCGTCTGCCGGATTCATACGGATCTGGTTGTATCCGGAGAAATCATCCATGAAACTAAGTAGTTCATGGCCTGCCGAGCTGTCTACGAGCTGATCTATCCTGGGGAGGGGATAATTGTCTTTCGGGCAGTCCTTGTTGAGGTCGGTGAAGTCGACCCACATGCGCCACTTACCGCTTGACTTTTTGACCAGGACTACGTTCGCCAGCCATTCCGAGTAAGGCACATTTTGAATGAAGTTGGCGGCGAGGAGCCTGTCTATCTCGTCCTCGATCGCCTTTTGCTTGATCGGGACGAAGCTTCTCTTTTTCTGCCTGACGGGTCGGGCCGTAGGATCTACCCCGAGCTTGTGAGATATGATTTTGGGGTCGATCCCAGGCATGTTAGCAGGTGCCCAGACGAACACGTCAGAGTTGTTTCTGAAGAAACCAACTAGGTCGTCTCGCTGAGCCCCGGTTAAAAGCAACCCGATCTGAACGGTTCGTTCATCGTCCCCTTCTACGTGGGGAGCCTCTGTCAGTGGCTCCACCGGGGTCCCGCGGACCTCCTTTTGCTCGTCTCGAGTGTACAGAGAACCCCTGATGTCACCCTCGCCCTCAACATCGTTGTTTAGTTGCTCAGATGAAGATGTTGCAGTAAATCTTTGCAGTCCGTTGGTCTCCGTAGGCTTAACCTATCCCGTCTTGGTCGAGCGGGAATTTCATCACCAGGTGGAAGGTCGGTATTTAGGCCCTGAGGGAGTTCAGTGTAGGGTGGCCGAGGAGGATGTTGTAGGCCGACGGGATTCTTGCTACGATGAATTCCACATGAACGATGCGCGTTTGGCCGTCCTCCCCGATGTTAAATTGGAGAGTGATTACCCCTTCTGCCGGGATGGAGTGGTTGGTGAACCCTGACAAGACGTGTGTGGTCGGCCTTAGGTCCGATAGGGCGAGTCCCATACGTAGGAAGCAGTCATAAAATAGAATGTCTGCCGAGCTTCCAGTGTCAACCAATATCCTCTGCACCTCGTAGCGGTGGACCCGAGCTGTGATCACCAGCGGGTCGTTGTGGGGCAGGGTTATACCGTGGAGGTCCTCGTCGTTAAAATCGATCAGCTCGGCTGCCCCGGCCTTCTTCCTCGGATGGATGTCAGTCCCTTCGATCGGTGAGGGGTGCTGAGCCTCGTAGGTATTCGCCGTACCTCCACTGAAATGACCATGATTTGGCTGATTGTTAATTCACCGAGGGGGCGTTGCTTTTGCTCACAGTCAGCCTACCGCTTGTCCTGCAAGTGTGTTACCAGGTGCCCCGAGCGGATTAGCTCCTCGATGTAGTCTCGGAGCTGCTTGCAGTTTTCCGTGGAGTGGCCTTGCGACCTGTGGAAGCCGCAGAAGGGGCCCCGGGTGCGCTTTGCCATCCTGTTCGAGAATGGGGGGAGTTTGAAGAATCTTTCACCCTTAGCCTCCTCCAGCAGTACCGTCTGGGAGACGTTGAGCGGAGTGTACTCCTGAAACTTCAGGGAGTAGGGCTTTGGCTGCTCAAACCTCTTTTTCTCTTCCCGGCCCCTTTTCTTATGATCAACTCGTTCTGTCCGGGGAATATTGGCGCTCACCTCAGATTCCAGCTGGATCTCACGTTCGGCCCAGGCCTTTACCTCGGCCATGGTCTTAGGTTGCGCTAATGCAAAGGAGTGTAACCACTCCTTGTGCCTAAGACCCGACCTAAGTGCCATAATGACCGTCTTGTCCCGGTGTTCTGGGACTTCGAGGAGGACGTTGTAGAAGCGGGTGACGTACCCTTTGAAGGTTTCTTTGTCTCCGCTCTTTATTGTGAAGAGATGGTCGACGGTTCGCTTCTGCCGTTTGTTTCCGACGAAATGGCCGAGGAATTGGGTGGCCAGCTCATCGATGGTTGAGATCGAGCGTGGCGCGAGCCCTCGGAACCAGTCTCGTCCGAAGCGGATGAGAGTGGCTGGGAAAGCGCGGCATTGGGCGGCGTCGGAACAGTCCTGAAAACTCATCCCGGTTGTGAACGCGTCCAAGTGGTCCTTCGGGTCGGACTTCCCGTCGAAGAGTGAGACCTTCGAGGGCTTGTTTCGGGAGGAGATGTTCAGTTGATAAAACTGCACATTTGTATTACATTTTTCCTACCATTTTCATATTAAAAAAGGACTTTATTATAATATATTATACATATGAGGGTTTATGTGTAAAAACACTATTTTCCATGTGTTAATATATTTTAATTAGCATTTGGTAGAAAAATATATGCAAATAAATTCATTGACCAAATCCTAATAGAACTAAGTCTACTAAATATTATTTAAGATTATTGTGCAGAATTTTCCAAGTTGTTATGCAGAATATATCAAAGAAATCAAGCTGTTGAAGAAGACTTGCCTAATTAAGAAGCAAAACTTGGAGACCAAGTCTGGAAGCAACCGAGAGAAGATTTCTGAATTCTAAAGATGCCTAGGATTGCCACATGTCACAAGAAGAAAGCCCAAGAATTTTGATCAAGAGATCCTCACCTTTGACCGCAGAACCGCGGCCAAACCCCCCCTTGGGCCGCGGATCCGCCGCAATTATAGGGAATCAGAGCATAAGATTTTGTGGGGTGAATCAAAGCTGAATTTTACCAAGTTTCCAACTAAAAGATTCTGGCTTTGCACTATAAAATGGCACCGAGAGCCTCTTGGAAAAATCATCAAGCCGACGTGATCACGAAACCCCAGACGCTCACGAATCCAGGCTGATCATCAACTGTTCATCTACCTCCTTAGGAAAGATCGAGAAGCAATTAGTTTGTAATCATTTTCTACGGAATAAAAGTGTAGATTGTTCAAGTTGATTAATAAAGGTAGTTATTTTATTTAATTCTTTTGCATTTTACATTATGTTTTCCCTCTCTGTCTTTTCATCTTCTTCTCCTAACATGCGCGAGTAATTCTCCGCTTGTTAGGGTTCGTAGGATTAGAGTAGGCTAATGGACGATGAAAATAACTAAACCCTTTTTAAGTCCTATAAAGTTTATGAACTTTATCAAAAGAATCATTAACATCCTAATCGGGCGCGCTAGCAATTCTTTGCTAGTTCCGACCGCGATTAGAGATTAGATTAATAATTGTTTTGGTAAAGGCTAGATATGAACGGAGTTCCGTGTCGATGTAAGGACACGGGATCCTAGTGCATGCTCGGCTGGACACGGGATCCTAGTGCCCGTCTTGTCCGCGTTCCTGCTATCGACGCCGAAGTCGGTACTTCTTCATCTTCTTTTCCCCCACCACACACCAGATCGAGAAGTAAACTAGTCTTTGTAATCATTTTCTAAGGAATCAAAGTGTAGATTGTTCAAGTTGATTAATAAAGGTAATTGTTTTATTTAATTCTTTTGCATTTTGCATTATGTTTTCCCTCTCTGTCGTTTCATCTTCTTTTCCCAACATGCGCGACTAATTCTCCGCTTGTTAGGGTTCGTAGGATTAGGGTAGGCTAATGGATGATAAAGATCCCTAAACCCTTTTTAAGTCCTATAAAGTTTATGAACTTTATCAAAAGAATCATTAACATCCTAATCGGGCGCGCTAGCAATTCTTTACTAGTTCCGACCGCGATTAGAGATTAGATTAATGATTGTTTTGGTAAAGGCTAGATATGAACGGAGTTCCGTGTCGAGGTAAGGGTTAAGAGTGGGATTCCTTTTCTCTCCAGAAACCCTAATCTACACGCATCACCGTCGTTCTAGTTATAAATCTATTAAAGGATAAAAATGGTAAGTTTTAATTAATTGTCCATGACTACTAAATCCTAACGAACCCTACAAGCCCTTCTATTATATTATCTACATCTCTAAAATAATCTAGATCTATATTTTTGCATTCTTGCTTAACGTAGATCTAGAAACTTTTCACAAAATTCTTATTTCTCCTATCTTTTTCAACACATCTAAAGTAAGAATAAAAGGTTCCACGTTTCCCTGAGGATGACCCGTACTCACCTCGGTCTAGCTACGCGCGACACCGTTCTGATTGCGGTTTTAAACTACTAAACACACCTTTTCACAACAATCAAATGGCGCCATTGCCGGAGATCGAACCCGGGTCACCCGCGTGACAGGCGGGAATACTTACCACTATACTACAACGACCGTGATGGGCGGCACTCCATCTAATTATAACACCACGCTGCCACCGCCCGTAGGTGAGCAGAATCCACCGCGCATCTCTCTCCAAGAGAGATGCTATCCTAATTCGTGGTCCCCTTCCCACTTGTCTATCTCTTCCACCACCTAACGGGGATAATTTCGAAATTAAACCCCACTACATCAACCTGCTGCCAAAATTTCACGGGCTTGAGTCGGAAGACACGTACGTTTTCATCACCAAATTCGAAAACGTATGCGCAATGATGGGTACTTCACAATTAACTTTAGATGCTATGCGCTTACGTCTTCTCCCATTCACACTGTGCGACTTGGCAGAAAAATGGCTTTATAATACTGCCGCACACTCTATCACTAATTGGGATGAATTCGTCGTAGCATTTCTTAAGAAGTTTTACCCAAATCATAAGACTGCCCACATTAGGAGCGAGATCAACCAGTTCACCCAGCTTCCCAATGAACCATTTTGGAAGTGCTTTGAACGTTTCAAGGATCTGCTTGTCCAATGCCCCCATCACGGAATACAAAGATGGGATTTATGCCGAATTATATATGAGGGCATTAATCCAGCGACAAAGCAGATGCTTGAAACAATGTGTCAATGCAATTTCATGTCTAAAGATGACGGTGAAGCGTGGAAATATCTGGAAGACCTTGCTGAACATACGTTGCAGTGGGAAAGCGTAAGACCACCTACAACTAAGGGAGGTATTCACCAGCTCGAGGTTTCTATCGCAGTAAAAGCCGAAATGGCAGCGATACAAAAGAAACTCGACGCTATTGAAAACAAGTTCTCATCATTCTCCCTAAATCAGGTCACGCTTCCTAAGACCGTCTGTGGTTGCTGTTCGGATCCTTCACACTTAACGGAAGAATGTCCTATGAATACATCGTTTCAAACCAATGCTGCTTTTCAGCAGCGACCTAGAAACGACCCTTATTCTTCCACGTACAATCAAGGATGGAGGAATCATCCTAACTTTGCTTGGAATCAAAACCAACAAAGCAATTATCAAAGACCTCCTCCACAGCAACCACAACCACAGAATCAGCCCCCCTTTCAGTCACAGAATTTCCAAAATCCGGCCAACATTTCTACACCACAAGTGGCCGGTACTGACAACTCTCTTGCACAAACTTTGGATATGTTCATGAAACAATCCATGCAAATTTCGGCTGAGATGAGGTCTTCTATTGATACCCTAACGAAAAACTCCGCCTCCCATGGTGAGAGTATTAAATCCATAGAAAACCAAATCGCACAGTTAAACGCCGCAATGAGTGCGAGTGAGAAAGAGAAACTCCCATCTCAACCCATACCTAATCCTGGCCACTCACAAAGTTATAATGTGAGTACTGTTACCACGTTGAGATCGGGAAAAGTGCTGAATGACCGAGTGGGTGAGCAGTGTGATGATAATGACACCAGTGATACCCCAGCTTCTTCTTCTTCCCCTAATTCGTCTAGTCTCCCACCTTCACCCGAGCCTATTCTCCGTTTTCCCCAAGGCTCGAACCCTTTGCCCATTTCGCCAAATCTATCTAAGTCGATTCCCACTCCAGTTTTGGGATCGAATCCGTCCCCACAATCCTCTCCAATGTTGGACTAAACCCTTATTGATAAAGCACCTTATCCAAACAGGTTAAGGGGCAACAGATCAAGTCCACAAATGGAGAAGATTGTGGAAATTTTTAAGCAAGTTAACATAAACATTCCTCTTCTAGATGCTATTCAACAAGTTCCGTCATATGCGAAAATCCTAAAGGACTTGTGCACTAGGAAGAGAAAAGTTCAAGTACCTAAAAAAGTTTTCCTTGCGAGTAATGTGAGCACGGCTTTTATACAACAACTACCCAAGAAACGAAAGGACCCCGGAAGTCCTACAATTTCAATTTCTATTGGGGGTAAAAATATCAATCGTGCTCTACTCGATTTAGGTGCTAGTGTTAACTTGCTTCCGTATTCTGTTTATGAGCAATTAGGGATCGGAGAGTTAAAACCTGTGCATTGCACTCTTCAGATGGTCGATCGATCTATCACCCAACCAAGGGGTGAGCTAGAGGATGTGTTAATCAAAGTCGGGGAATTCATATTCCCTGTGGACTTTATCGTTATAGATACACAACCTGTAGCAAACCCACGCAATCAAATCCCGGTGATACTCGGTCGACCCTTTTTGGCCACTTCCAACGCAGTAATTAATTGTAGAAACGGCTCTATAATCCTATCCTTTGGAAAAAAAGTCAATTGAGCTTAACATTTACAAGTTGGGAAGTGAACCCTCCGAACCCTATGCTCATGTGTGTTCTGTCGAATTAATGGATGTCGACAGCAGCGAATTTGATCAACCTCATGATACTGACTCTTTTCATATGTTGTTGTTTGACCCAACCATGTACTCTTCCACCGAGTTGTCCGGGTCAACATCTAACGCTGATGAGGAACTTTTTATAGAGTTTGACGATCACCCCATTTTTTCTGATGACATTATTCTTCGGGGTATCGATAAAAGCTTTGAGGAAATTTTCGCTGATGAACTCGCATTTTTACAAGACACGGGTGTTGAGATGAATCAACTCCAAGATAAAGAAATTGGACATCCACCCCTTCTTTTGGACAATCATGATAATGCAAGCAATCCATCATCACTATCACTGTGTCGTCTCTCCAAATTGAGATGCAATCCTTTTCCATTACACCTCTTATCACCTCCCCACTTCTTCACGTCGAAAGGTGACATGTTCTTCCACCAACTCTGGTGCTTCATCGATAAAATTTTTGAATGGTTGGTGTTGACTTTCGGTCTTTGCAAAGCTTGGCATTGACCAATAACCTTGACCCCCTCGTGTGATTAAAATTGTTTAACTCAAGTTTGGAGGGGTGGTGGTATATTTTGGGCTCTTGAAAGAAAATGATTTTTATAAAATTGTGAGCCAAAAATAAGTTTGGGGGTGGGGATTTTCACTTTCATATATTCTTGCCCCCGTTAATAATTTCCTCCCAAGTTTACAGGTTTTTGTGCTTAACGGATGACATCAGTGAGGACACTGCTGTAAACAGGTTTGGGGGAGGTTTGTGCTTATTTACACATCAATTTGCATCATATTTTGCAAAAGCACAACATTTTCAAAAATTTCAAAATTTTTCTTTTATAACAAAAGAGTCGAAAGTGAAAAATTACATCCAAAAGATAGGAATAGTTTAAGAAAACCAAGAAAATTAGAAGTTTTCTTAAACGAACTAGTAATAAGTAGTTATGAGCTGTTGTCCCAAGGGTTAGTAAGATGAAGGAAGTCACTAATCTGAGGATAAAAATAAGTCTGAAAAATAATTTCTATTCTGGAAGCCAAACATTTGAATGTTGATACCCTACTATATGCACTTACACACGTCTTGAAACTCGGGATAGTAGAGGATACCTTGAAATGCTCTTGTCTAAAAGCCAAAGTATGAAGGAAATGAAAATAATGAAGAAAATATAAAAATGGTGAAAAGAAAAAAAAATGAACACTGGTTTTGTATCGCCAAGGCAGCAATAAAAAAATATAGCGAGGGTGCCTCTTCACCTAATGTCCTAAGGCCAACTGGTCTGGGAGTCACTGATAAGCCTTAGGTGGTGCATGACGAGAAAAATATTATCACCTAATCAACAAGCACATAAGTAATCGGTCGGTTAGTACCTCAAGAAGTATTAACGGTCGCATGAAATGTGTGAGCAAATCTTAATATTCATTAAATTAAAAAGTACTAAGGTAGATGGACAAGAGTATGATAGCTTGACTTGAATTCTCCGAGTGTAGGGATGTTCTTTACACACACGTAGGGTTATATGATCAATGTTTGGATGAAAGGGAGGAATGAAGAATAAAGACGATATTTTATTAAGGGATGATGTGATTTCTAACATTTTTTCATGACTATTAAGATAGGGCTCATGACAACTGAAAAACTAGCATAGTTGGAAACTCTTATTTTCAAAGTTTTTCTTTTATGGTTCTTATCTTTATATGTAAATTTCACCATCTCTCTTTTGTTATAGGATTTTGTGGGTGTAATCCGCTGAAAACTCTCAGGAGACAACACTCCTCCTACTAGGGACATCTAGAGGTTTAACGGCTTGTTGCACGTGCTCAGTGCAATCGTGTTGCCTACGAAAGTGTGCTTAGTTTCTCCTTTCTTTTTCTTCTCTTAAATAAACTAGTTTGCTCGGGACGATCAAAGATAAGTTTGGGGGTATTTGTTCAGTTGATAAAACTGCACATTTGTATTACATTTTTCCTACCATTTTCATATTAAAAAAGGACTTTATTATAATATATTATACATATGAGGGTTTATGTGTAAAAACACTATTTTCCATGTGTTAATATATTTTAATTAGCATTTGGTAGAAAAATGTATGCAAATAAATTCATTGACCAAATCCTAATAGAACTAAGTCTACTAAATATTATTTAAGATTATTGTGCAGAATTTTCCAAGTTGTTATGCAGAATATATCAAAGAAATCAAGCTGTTGAAGAAGACTTGCCTAATTAAGAAACAAAACTTGGAGACCAAGTCTGGAAGCAACTGAGAGAAGATTTCTGAATTCTAAAGATGCCTAGGATTGCCACATGTCACAAGAAGAAAGCCCAAGAATTTTGATCAAGAGATCCTCACCTTTGACCGCGGAACCGCAGCCAAACCCTCCTGTTGGCCGCGGATCCGCGGCAATCTAGAGAGATCGTTGGCTAAAATTTTGGGGCATAAATCTATGATGAATTTTACCAAGTTTTCAACAAGAAGATTCTGGCTTTGCACTATAAAAGGGCACCGAGAGCCTCTTTGAAAAGGCATCAAGCCGACGCGATCACGAAGGCCCAGACGCTCACGTATCCAGGCTGATCATCAACTGTTCGTCTACCTCCTTGGAAGAGATCGAGAAGCAAACTAGTCTTTGTAATCATTTTCTAAGGAATCAAAGTGTAGATTATTCAAGTTGATTAATAAAGGTAGTTGTTTTATTTAATTCTTTTGCATTTTACATTATGTTTTTCCTCTCTGTCTTTTCATCTTCTTTTCCCAACATGCGCGAGTAATTCTCCGCTTGTTAGGGTTCGTAGGATTAGGGTAGGCTAATGGATGATGAAGATCCCTAAACCCTTTTTAAGTCCTATAAAATTTATGAACTTTATCGAAAGAATCATTAACATCCTAATCGGGCGCGCTAGCAATTCTTTACTAGTTCCGACCGCGATTAGAGATTAGATTAATGATTGTTTTGGTAAAGGCTAGATATGAACGGAGTTCCGTGTCGAGGTAAGGGTTAAGAGTGGGATACCTTTTCCCTCCACAAACCCTAATCTACACGCATCACCGTCGTTCTAGTTATAAATCTATTAAAGGATAAAAATGGTAAGTTTTAATTAATCGTCCATGACTACTAAATCCTAACGAACCCTACAAGCCCTTCTATTATATTATCTACATTTCTAAAATAATCTAGATCTATATTTTTGCATTCTTGCTTAACGTAGATCTAGAAACTTTTCACAAAATTCTTATTTCCTCCTCTCTTTTTCAACACATCTAAAGTAAGAATAAAAGGTTCCACGTTTCCCTGAGGACGACCCGTACTCACCTCGGTCTAGCTACACGCGACACCGTTCTGATTGCGGTTTTAAACTACTAAACACACCTTTTCTTAAATTAAAAAGTACTAAGGTAGATGGACAAGAGTATGATAGCTTGACTTGAATTCTCCGAGTGTAGGGATGTTCTTTACACACACGTAGGTTTATATGATCAATGTTTGGATGAAAGGTAGGAATGAAGAATAAAGACGATGTTTTATTGAGGGATGATGTGATTTCTAACATTTTTTCATGACTATTAAGATATGGCTCATGACAACTGAAAAACTAGCATAGTTGGAAACTCTTATTTTCAAAGTTTTTCTTTTATGGTTCTTATCTTTATATGTAAATTTCACCATCTCTCTTTTGTTATAGGATTTTGTGGGTGTAATCCGCTGAAAACCCTCAGGAGACAACACTCCTCCTACTAGGGACACCTAGAGGTTTAACGGCTTGTTGCACGTGCTCAGTGCAATCGTGTTGCCTACGAAAGTGTGCTTAGTTTCTCCTTTCTTTTTCTCCTCTTAAATAAACTAGTTTGCTCGGGACGATCAAAGATAAGTTTGGGGGTATTTGTTCAGTTGATAAAACTGCACATTTGTATTACATTTTTCCTACCATTTTCATATTAAAAAAGGACTTTATTATAATATATTATACATATGAGGGTTTATGTGTAAAAACACTATTTTCCATGTGTTAATATATTTTAATTAGCATTTGGTAGAAAAATGTATGCAAATAAATTCATTGACCAAATCCTAGTAGAACTAAGTCTACTAAATATTATTTAAGATTATTGTGCAGAATTTTCCAAGTTGTTATGCAGAATATATCAAAGAAATCAAGCTGTTGAAGAAGACTTGCCTAATTAAGAAGCAAAACTTGGAGACCAAGTCTGGAAGCAACCGAGAGAAGATTTCTGAATTCTAAAGGTGCCTAGGATTGCCACATGTCACAAGAAGAAAGCCCAAGAATTTTGATCAAGAGATCCTCACCTTTGAGCGTGGATCCGCGGCCAAACCCCCCCTTGGGCCGCGGATCCGCCGCAATTATAGGGAATCAGAGCATAAGATTTTGTGGGGTGAATCAAAGATGAATTTTACCAAGTTTCCAACTAAAAGATTCTGGCTTTGCACTATAAAATGGCACCGAGAGCCTCTTGGAAAAATCATCAAGCCGACGCGATCACGAAACCCCAGACGCTCACGAATCCAGGCTGATCATCAACTGTTCGTCTACCTCCTTAGGAAAGATCGAGAAGCAACTAGTTTGTAATCATTTTCTACGGAATAAAAGTGTAGATTGTTCAAGTTGATTAATAAAGGTAGTTATTTTATTTAATTCTTTTGCATTTTACATTATGTTTTCCCTCTCTGTCTTTTCATCTTCTTCTCCCAACATGCGCGAGTAATTCTCCGCTTGTTAGGGTTCGTAGGATTAGGGTAGGCTAATGGACGATGAAAATAACTAAACCCTTTTTAAGTCCTATAAAGTTTATGAACTTTATCAAAAGAATCATTAACATTCTAATCGGGCGCGCTAGCAATTCTTTGCTAGTTCCGACCGCGATTAGAGATTAGATTAATAATTGTTTTGGTAAAGGCTAGATATGAACGGAGTTCCGTGTCGAGATAAGGGTTAAGAGTGGGATTCCTTTTCCCTCCAGAAACCCTAATCTACACGCATCACCGTCGTTCTAGTTATAAATCTATTAATTGATAAAAAGGGTAACTTTTAATTAATCGTCCATAACTACTAAATCCTAACGAACCCTACAAGCCCTCTTATTATATTATCTAAGTCTCTAAAACAATCTAGATCTATATTTTACATTCTTGTTTAACGTAGATCTAGAAACCATTCTATAAAATTCTTTATCCCTCCTCTCTTTCTCAACACATCTAAAGTAAAAGTAAAAGGTTCCACGTTTCCCAGAGGACGACCCGTACTCATCTCGGTCTAGCTACGCGCGACACCGTTCTGATTGCTGTTAACTACAAACAAACACTCTTTCGTACCAATCAGGAGACGTGGACGGCGGGAAGCTCTTCGGTGAAGGGCTTCGTGAGCGAGTCGGCGGCGTACTTAGCCCCGTCGCTCGAATGATGACCTTCCCGATGCATACATTCGATCTTCTTTTCTAGGGTGTCGAGTCGGCCGTGGTATCCTGATGAGTCGGCATACTCCGATTTTTAGCCTCTGTTATCGGAGGCCTCTGCCTGGCCGCGGCCGCGGCCCCGGTTCCATTCGATGACGATCCTCAGGTCTCCTGGCAAGGTCGGTTTTGAGCTGCCGTGGCGAGTCCCGTGCGCCGGTCATGCCTGGGCATAGGAGAGCCGACCGACACCTCCTCAGGAGGAACATGGGCGTGATGGGGATCGGGGCAAGGCGCTCTAGCATAAGACCTCAGAGTTAAACTGTGCGGCGCCCACCGAGTCATTGAATATGTCGTCTCGGGGGATCTGCGGCCGCCGGAGACAGCGAGGCGGTGATCGGACGTGCTAACACGGGCAGAGTCTTCTCTCCCTCTGTAAGGGTCCCGGTCCCGCGGATGAGGAGCGACGACCTGGGGAGCTTGTCCGGCCGCTTGGACACGGACGAGCGCATCCACGACGGACGTGAGTCAATCTATCCGAGCGGATAGGGCGTGAATGGCATTCGGTGGAGAAGGGGATTCTCCCTCTCTCTACTGCGGGGATGGCGACGACTGGTGTTTGGATTGTCGTGGTGACCGCTAGCCATGTATTCGAGATCGGAAGATGAACTTTTGGTTGAGTGGAACCCGATTCCCACAGACGGCGCCAACTGATGGATCTCTGGATCTCCTTCAGATGTTATCTTTCGTTGATCTCTTCGTGTGCAGACGGACGACTGAGATTGAGTTGGAGGGTTGCCTCCTGGAGCGTGTGGATCTCAATGGGTTTTGAGTGGTTATAGCTGAGCTACTTGCAAAGAAGTCCCGGGGTGGTTGTGCCACCGAGGACCCTCCGACGATCAACTTAGACAGGGTATTTTGGTAGAGTAACGGCCTTATGGAGTTAAAATGGCTCCCCTCGATCGTCTGAGAGAGGGGTTTATATAGAGGCAGCAATGGGCAGGCAAGCACGAGAATCACGCCGGCCGTTACACTCCTGGCGTCACGTCCGCGTGATAGATGGGATCCCGCATTAATAACGAGACATGCTCGTTAATGGGGGATCGTGATGGCGTGGAACACGGGATCGTGGGCGGCGGATATCTCGCGCGTGGCGAGATTCACGGAGCCGTGGCGTAGGCGCCTGTGATCAGCGCCGTGGGTCGGTCTGGGTGAAACCGAGGAAGATGAGCTCGGCAGGAGGCTCAGGCCCGAGCGGGAGGCCGATGCATCTTTGTTCCGTGATAGTTCGGAGCGAGCCGGGAGAGGTCTGGAAGGTCACCAAAGGTCGGGAGACTAATCTGGCCGGAGGCCCGAGGTGTGATCCCGACTGAAGTTCTTGATCCCTTCTTGTAGGTTCTGGGACACGTCATCTGCCATGTGTTAGCATCTGGAGAGTCACCGATATCGAGCCTCATCATCCTCTAACTAATAGAAAGCCCTCAACAACGTCTTTGCTACATGTACAACTGAACTGGTAAACATGCTTTATGATCGAGGCTCTCGCTTGTATCCACTCCAAGGTCAGAATTTTTTCAGTCAGGATATGCTAACGAATTAATTAAAGTGATTCGTTATCGAGGCTCTCACGGGCCTCAACGAACTCCAGAGAGCCCCGAGCCAAGATGATTGGTACTCATATGTTTCAGACTTTTCTTCTTGGTTGATACAATCTCAACTTCTATTTTTAAACTTGAGTTGTACATTTTTACAAACACCTAATATGCTATAAGAAGAAAATTTGCATTGAGCACAATTAAGTTTCTATGACATTATTTACAAGCAAAGTTAAATGCTTCTTTAGCTGTATTGGCATGATCCTTCATTTTCATATCAAATCTTTCAGAATAAAAAATGAATACTTTTGAATCTATTTCCATGCCAAATTTACTTCGCCTATAACCAACAAAAATGCCTAATAAAATTAGAATTGAATAAAAAGATACATAAATCAAAACTATACTCTTTTATTGATTCATGAAACTAAATCCGCTACAATAATTGGTGCAAAATCTAAACCAAAAAACAATAGTAATACATGCTCTCAGTTTCAAATAAAATATGAAACCCCTACTCTAGAACTATAATGATGCAGACCCATTCTCTCATTTCTACTTTCATTGCGCTTCCATGGCAGTGAAGGGGAGTCATGGATGACATTGCTGGCGATAGTGAGGTTGATTCGTTTAGAAGGTCGCCGGCGATGGTTGATGGTGAATAGCCGATGAAGATGAGATGCGGCCTTGCGCTAAAGAGTCTCAACACCATATAAAAGGACAATGATACAAACAAAATCTAAATATCATCATCATTCAACCATTTATACAGACACATTTCAAACATCATTTATTAACATAAATTTGTTATAACAAATAACATCATCATCATCATTCAAGCATTTATATAAATACATTACAAGACTCATTTATTAACATAATTTTATTATAACAAAAACTAAATTAGTTTGACACATATAGAAAAATTTATATATACACATTACAAGCGGCAGAGGTGCGCTTGATATTTGTATTCTCGATGGTGTGCAATGATCGGAAATAAAATATTGAATTTTGAAGCAAAAATCAACTAAAGGAAACCAAATTGTACATACCCACGACCCCGAAAACCAAGAATCTTCCATCAAATTTTCCCACTAAATCCATAACTCAAAAAGAGCCAATCTTTACATTCATTCATTCATTCAATCATTCATTCATCTATTCATTCATTCATCTATTCTATCAAACACATTGCGGGCATCACTCACATCAAGAGCTCGCTTGTTCTTCTTGAGCTTTCTCAATCGATGGATCACATGGAAGACGTCGCCCCCTTGGCCGTTAACGTTGGGCCTGTAGCGGTAGACCTCAATCATCTAGTTAAGGAACTGGAGGGCGTGATCAAGCCGACCCTTGCGGCAGAGGCCATTGATGAGGACGTTGTAGGTGACGACGTCGGGCTGGCAGTCCTTGAAGCGCATCTCGTGGAAGAGGCGCGTGGCGAAGGAGACGAAGGACTTACAGGCGGCCTCGATGAGGATGTAGGTGAAGACGTCGGGGGTGATATCTCTCTGCAGCATTTCGTTGAGCAGGTCGAGGGCCAATGACAAGTTTGGAGAGGAGAAGGAGCGACAGCAGAGGGATTGGAGGATGGTGTTGTAGGAGATGGATTTTGGGGGTGATGGGCATTTGGCAGAGAAGGGAGTGGGCGGAAAGGAGGTCACGAGAGTATTTACAGTAGCCAGAGAGGGAAAAGGGCGGAGGGAGTGCGGTGGAGGAGAGAGAGACGGAGGAGAGGAGGAAAGAGAGGTTTGGATTGAGGAAATGGAGGCAGAGAAGAAGAGGAGGAGAATGAAATAGTTATAAGAGTTATTTATTGTAATTTGAGAAAGATAAGAAGTGTATTTTAGTTATTTCACGTAAAATTTAACGACATGGGGTAATAAGATAACCACTACTACAATAAGGGGTTGCCCTTACGGATAAAGACATCAGTAAGGGCAACCTTTTATTGCCTCTGCGGATTAATCCATAGGTCCCCATGGTTGTCCCTACAGTGCCCTATGTTTTAATTTAAAAATATTAAATCATAATTTGTTGTTTGGCCCTACGGAGCCGCAAAAAAATGCCTTACGGTTCAGTCCGTAGGGGCATATATATGGGTTATTAATAAAAAAAAGTACAGAAAAGCCCTCATCGTTCCCAAAAATTCTCTCTCTCACTCTCCCGCGCACGCCTTTCGTTGCCACCTCTTCCACGCCTCGTCGCCACCGCCTTCCGCCCGCGGCCTGCCACCGATCGTTCCCAAAACTTTCTCGCCCGCGACTCGTCGCCCCCACCCGCGACTCGTCGCCGATTGCGTCGTCGACCACCGGTCTCCTCCGTCGTCTCCTCCACCGCCTGCTACAGGTTAGTAAATCTCAAAATTTTACTTCTAATAATGCTTTTATTTATAATTTTGATGATGTTAGGGTTATGGTTCAGGTAGGGGTGAGAGTTAGGGTTAGGCATCGGGGTTCAGTTTAGGGTAGGGTAAGGGTTAGGGTTCTGTTGGGGTTGGGGTTAGGGTTGGGGTTGGGGTTTGGTTGGGGTTGGGGTTGGGGTTGGGGATAGGGTTATGGTTAATTAGTTGGGGTTATGGTAATTAGGGTTAGGGTTAGGGTTCAGTGTATGGTTGGGTTAGGGTTTAGGGTTAGGGTTTGGTTCAGGTTTAGGGTTAGAGGCTATGGTTAATTTGGGTTAATTAGAGGGTAGGGTTAATTTGCGTTAATTAGTGAGAATTTGAAAGATTTAGGGTGTTGATTAGGGTTAATTAGGTTAATTTGGGTAAATTGGGTTAAGTTTGGGTTGATAGGGTTAATTAGGTTAATTTGGGTAAATTGGGTTAAGTTTGGGTTAATTAGTGATAATTTGAAAGGGTTAGGGTGTTGATAGGGTTAATTAGGTTAATTAGGGTTAATTGGGTTAAGTTTGGGTCAATTAGGGTTAATTAGGTTAATTTGGGTAAATTGGGTTAAGTTTGGGTTAATTAGGGATAATTTGTGTTAGGGTAACGATTATGGTTAATTGTGCTTAATTAGGTTAATTTGGGTTATTTATGGTTAGGGTTTAGGGTGCACTAATTCATTCAGTAGGATACTCAATGATAACGTAAACGTACAATTTTACCGTAAACGCAAGAAAAATTTACCCTAAAGTTGAAATTTCGAACCCTTAATAACGAAACGTAAACGTAAAACCTATTCATATTAAATGTTCAAGTTAAAACTAATATATGATACTCGATGATAATATGAAACTTTCATATTCTCATCGATACTCATATATGAAACTCAAAGCGCCACTTAGTCCCCGTTTATCGGTTAACATACGTTTGATGTTCGTCGTGACATAGAACTATACGAAGGTTGTTAAATATCGGACGGTATAGCTCGGTACTAACAACCGTCGTGTAGTTTATGTGATGAGAAGATTCAATCGTATGATACCGATAGATTTGTCCCGTGTGGACAAGTTAGGAATGTATAAAGCGAACACCTGCATTCACTTGTGTTTTCATCCGTTTCGAGTTATTTCGTCGGTAATTTTCCGCTGGTTTTCCGTGTACAAAGATAGATTAAATGTTCATTTCAACGTTGTTTCACAGCTTTGAAATGATTATTTATTCTATTACAGTGTACTCGGAGAACAGCGGGGAGGTGTTGCCGATATTTACTCGAAACGGTTGAAAGCACAAGCGAATGGGTGTCTGCTCTATACATTCTTAATGTGATAGAAGCCTTACCCCCGATAGCCGAAACACACACATACAACACGAATACACAACAAACGCACACATAGCACATACATACTAATAACCCAACACTTACGCGAAATCATAAATTGAAACACACATATATAGAATACAACTCATACATGGGTATCCTCAAATCTAACTTTGATTATCGATAATTTATTCTTTTCAACGACAAACGCACACACAAAGCATATACACGGATTTTCTCCTTTGTAAGTAACCATCCCGTTCTTAGATTTCTCAATATAGTCATCATAACCTACAATTTATATGTTATACAGTTTAACATGGCCCATGAGTACATCAGAGTTAAGGACTGGATGTATGTGGATTGGCAACAACGTATGCAACCTAAGTTTGTCGCAGGAGTTGCTGCTTTTATTGAATTTGCACGCGCACATAATAAAATCGTGATAGAGAAGATTCTCTGCCCGTGCGATAGATGTGGGAATAAGTACTGGCAGAAGGTAGAATTTGCAGAGCTTCATATCGTTAAACATGATTTTACTAGACTTTATACAACTTGACTATATCACGGGGAATGGGAAGAACACAGTAATGCGGTAGAAGAAGAAGACGGTAATTTCTTTTCAGGAGAAGAAATGAAGGATATGGTAGAGCCTGCCCTAAGTGAATCTATTCGTACCGAAGATGACATTCCTTCCGGTCAAGGACCATGTGCGGATAAGTATGAAAATTTCATGAATGATGCTAGAAAACCAATTTATGAGAATGCAAAGTATTCCACCCTCTCATGGTTCGTCCAACTTTTTCAGATTAAATGCCTAAATAGATAGAGCAACAAGTAATTCACAATACTTCTTTCGTTCTTGAAAGATTCTATGCCCCCGGGAAATAACGTGCCCGACAGCTGGTACGGAGCCCAGAAGATGATGTCTGATTTGGGTCTGAAGTGTGAGAAGATTCAAGCATGTCCTAAAAATTGCGTGTTGTATCGGAAAGAGAATTCAGATTTGAAAGAGTGTCCAACATGCGGAGAGACCAGGTATAAGCCGAAAGATTCCAATAAGAAGCCTGATATACCTGTCAAGATAGCACGGTACTTTCCCATAACATAGAGGCTGCAGAGGCTATTCAGGTGCAAGAAAACAGCCGAGGCAATGATTTGGCATCGCCGTGCTCTTCCAAGTGAAGATGGAAAAATGAGTCATCCAAGAGATTCACCGGCATGGAAAGATTTCGATAGAAGGCACAAAATATTCAGTAGCGATCCTCGCAATGTCAGGCTCGGACTCGCTAGTGATGGTTTCTGCCCATTCAACCATATGGCTGGAAGCCACAGCACACGGCCCGTTGTAATGATAGTTTATAATCTGTCGTCTTGGTTGGCTATGGACCAATCATACTTTATGATACCTCTTCTTATCGACGGACCAAACTCACCGGGAAACAATATCGACGTCTATCTCCGATCTCTGGTCGATGAGTTAAAATCTTTATTTATTGATGGTGTAGAGACTTACGATGCAAACACAAATACAACCTTCATACTGCGTGTGGTTTTAATGTGGATAATTAATGACTTTCCTGCGTATGGAATTCTATCAGATTGGTCCGTACATGGTCACAAAGCATGTCCTTATTGCCATCAAAATACAACATCGAAATTCTTGAATTTTAGCAGGAAGGTTTGTTATTGCGGCCATTGACATTTCCTGCCTCTAGACCATCCCTACAGATTAGACGCTGTTCACTTTGATGGTCATCAGGAGCTTCTTGGACCTCCAGCTCCATTGTCTGGAGAGGACGTGACTGCTCAGTGGGATGGTTACAATAATGTACCTTCGGGATGGATCCGATAAAACAGGTCAAACCACCATTCTGGAACAAGTTAAGCATTTTCTTCGATCTTCCGTACTGGTCAACAAATTTAGTGCGTCATTGTCTAGACGTTATACACATAGAGAAGGGAGTATCCGAGCACGTACTCAATTTGCTTCTTTGTAAAGACGGGAAATCAAAAGACAATCTCAATGCTCGGATGGATTTACAGGACTGGGAAATTAGAAGTGAATTGCATCCTAAACCGATAGCGGGTAAACCAGGCAAGTTTGTACTTCCCAATGCCGCATATCATATGTCACAACTGGAGAAGAAAAGATTTTTGCAGGTGTTGCATGATTTGAAAGTTCCCACAGGTTTCTCAAGATCATTCAGTAAGAAGATAAAAATTGTGAAATGTAAGATTGATGGGCTGAAAAGTCATGATCACCATGTTATTATGGAGCACCTTCTCCCATTAGCTCTCAGGACATCCCTTCTCGAATCGGTTGGTCTAGTAATCAATGACTTATGTTGTTTTTTCAGAAAATTATGCGCTAAAACACTGGATGTTGTTGTCACGACCTAAAGTTTGGATGTGACCGGCACTTAGATTGTATAACATCTAAAAATATATACACAACTCGAGTTAGCTGAAACCAAGATCAAAATCCTTTTTGCGGAATTCTTTATAAAAATTTAGTTTTTAAGTAAAAATCACATTTGTTATGAAATTAAGATATAATAACAAATATAAAGTGTTAAGTTTGGTTGCATCCCTAGTTGGGATCAACAAAATACAACAGCGGAATAAAAATTACAACTTATATGAGACCAATAGAATCACAGATATAATTAAAAGAAATATCCATTAACATACCAACGATCTCACCTGTCAACTAATATACATGTAATCATCTCTTGTTCTAAATCATAGTACAAAGTTTGATGGAGATTTTGTAGATACAATGATACAATACCAAAATAGAAGGTCACTACATATATAACCCACCTATCAAAAGATGCGATAAAAGCTGCAAAAGTGGATCTACACCGTTGCTAACCGTCCACTCTACCCCTGCAAGGAACTGTGTCACAACGGGGGTGAGTTGTCAACTCAGTGAATATAACTAACATATAACGGTAAATAATGTAAATATGACGATCACAACTAACTGAAATGAGAGCAAGTAGGATGTATGATAGTATATGGAAAGCATGAATCTGTACTACAAATCAGATAACCAAAACTGAAATCTCATCATTTATTATCAACAAATTTCATCTTTCCGTGTCCATCATCGACACAAAACTTCCATTTCTCTAAGGCATCATTCCTCGAACGATCCTGTAATCAACAAAGTCCACCATGTATCCAACTGTATCCCCACCGACTCAGTCTGGATAAAACTGTAAATCCGTAACCGTATACCCACCGACTCGGTTCGGAATAAAACTAAAAATCCATAACCGTATACCCACCGACTCGGTTCGGAATAAACTCAAATTAAAAAAAAACATCTCCTGGTGAACATGTCACATAAATCATGAAATCACTGGATCTATGTAATAGTACAGGAAAACTCAAACCATAAATTCTCAATAATATAAAACTGCCTATATCAACTTAGAATACTCGGATGATAAACATGATGTCATTTATGCAAGTTACCACTAATGTTAATAATTTAGGTATGATAGGAATCATTTTTAACAAGATGAATATTTAGTGTAAAAGTGACATGTTAATATCGACGAGGTGTAGTGTAACATGTAAAGATGTGCACGTGCGGCATAACTCGTCGATAATTGTGCAGTGTTCTAACAACTAAAGTGAGGTACATGTAGATATGAATGCATATTATCATTTTAGCATACAAAAGTAAAGCATTTATTTAAATAAAACTACGGGCGTAACACGCCATCTCTACAAAATTTCTCGGTAGATGTTTAGTCTACTCACCGGAAAAACGTCGTATCTACTCAGGAATCGCCAATCCTTTTCATTTCCTCGCCGCCTCCGAAACTCCCGAACTCAAATCTAATATTAAATTTAACTTGTATAAGAAAACGGCTACATTCCGATACGGTAGAATCAAGAAATACAAGTTGTACGTGCTAACTACACTACGTACGACTATAGCAAGCAATCTAACACTCATCCTCACTGAATTTGAACCCAACTCTGCATCGCGACAGAAAACAGATCGCGATACGTTTTAACCGTGTCGTATTTTGGGTTTTTAGATACCTTTTCCGATATTAGCGTTCAGATTTCCTATACAGTTAAATTAACTTATTTAAACAGTACCAAAATGACCAAAATTCTACACAAAAACCTACCCAACAAGCCAAAACACCCTAACTCCCTACAAATCCGGCGACGCCGGAATTTCCCTATTGGTCGCCGGCCCAAAACCAAGCCCTCTGGTTCGTGTTCTTATGGTTGGCTCTAGATTCAACATACATCATTTAGACCTTATTCAGTTAAGTAAATTTTTCTCTAAAGTACAGCAGATTCAAACAGAGCCTAGTTTTGACTAAAATACGAAATTATAGAAAATTTTCATTTCAATTTAAACTAGTTACAGAATCTAAATACCTGTTGGAGATAGTGCCCTCTGAGTAAATTATTGGATCACAGGCACGTGATTGCAATGATTGAGGGATGACCTGTCCCAGTAGGACAGTCTTACTCGAGATGATAGTATGCTATCTGGTTTATCTTTATCATCGTGTACTGTTTTAGGTGACTTGACATGTCGCTATTACACGTTGATAGAGCCCCTAGGATTCTTGCTTGACCACCAGCAGTATGAGGGCGATCTTATAAGTAGGAGCTGGGGTCTATAAGCACATCCTTAAAAGGTCCCTAGTCATGGGAGTTTCGAGACAGGGCATCGATACTCCAGAGTAGACTAGTGTATACAGTCGAGACCTCGACGAAGGGCGGTGGCCGGTCTCACAAGCCACCGGTGTCAGTTGGTTCACCTAAGATGTATACAGGTGCTCATTGGGTTATGAGTACACCGGACATGACTCGCCGGGAACATGCTAGTTGGTCTTATACCTGACGTCAGATAGCAGTTCCCTGGTGACATGTGTACAGGTTAGTTCATCGACCTGGGGATCGTCATTTGTCTCGTGTGAGTTCCCACTGTACTTTGATTACTACCCTACCACGCTCAAAGGAGACGTGCAAACAGGTTTTAGTTGGGTACGGTCCCGAGCCACATGGAGGCAGTGAGCGGATCTTCAGGGGTTCGTCTCTCCCGGTATTGGGGGTGAGGTCGCGCTGTGTCTAGGAGAGCCATTACACGAAGCCCTCGGCCGAGACAGGAGATTTACTGGTAGGTATTCCAGTAGTATCTCAGGGTGTTCTGGGCTACACTCTGACATGACTTGTACCACTTTTGGGGGTCTGACTTTTACCAACCCCCTAGGCCCGCCATGCGATGCTCATAGACGAACGGACCGGACTGTACGGATATTGTCACTGACGGGCTCAGTAGGGTGTCAGGATGGGTTCGCTCATCGACGTCCCTTTTGGTCAGTAGCTGGTGGCCCGTCACGTATGGCTAATACCTCTGACGTGCTAGTGGTTAAATCCACAGCCATAGTATTGACGAGTCTTTAGAGTCCACCACACATTCAGTTACTCAACTTTCGGGCGAAACGCTGTAGAAGCCGTATGGAGATATGGCAGGGTTCGATCAGATACGTGCGGTATTGCACGGATCCTGATCGAACGGTTTATACTAGCCGGTTTTGGTTTAAGCCGGATCCTAGTATAGTACAGTGTAGATTTTGTCTCATTGCATTTGTATTCGGTCGGAATACAGATGCGGGTGTGTATACACAGTATCGGGGTTTTCCTGTAATTTATTATGGGATCAGTTTTCTGGAGTTGCCAGTTTGCTTTCCGTTTCGGCCATATTTCTTTGTATTTTTCATTGGCCGAAGATTGGTGGAGGAGGGCTTATTTGCATTTGTGCAAATAAGTATTTGTGGAGGGTGTTCTTTGCATATTGTTGTGTCATGATCACTTGACTTTCTTCAGTCATCATGGCTAGTCTTGTAGTGTCATGATGACATAACTTTTTGGTGATGATGATGGATTATGATGGTTGTATGAGTGTTGGAGTTTCTTTGTGATCATTTCTTTATATGACAACTTTTCCTCTCACTTGCATTATTCTTGTGGCTATCATTTTCACTCACTCATTTTTCTCACTCTCACCTCACCAAGTGCCATGGCCGGCCACTCCCTCTTAGGGGCTGCCCATTTTTATTGGTGTGGGGTTTTTGTTCATTTGATGCTCCAAAAATCCCCAAGTTCCTCTACATAGTTCATGTATCATCCCTCCACCAAAATGGCACCTCCATGAACTCCAAAATGAGACATGGTTCTACACTATATTCTACAGCAAACCTTGGACACGTCGGCTAGCCAACTTCGTGCCCGAGTTGCCTCGGTATAGAGGTGGGAGCCCGTAAAAGAAGCAGGCGACGTGGTGCCCTTCTGGCGAGGAGGTGGAGACAGGACATTCCGCGGGAGATCGGGACGACGGCGAGAAGACCGGAGGACACGGATCGCTCGGTATATCTCTCTTCCCCATCTTGTAGTTAGCTAAGACTAGATTAATGGCACGATCCGGGTTTATAGTGCGCGGTGGTGCCGGTATTTGAAAAGTTAAAGTTAAGCATCGCTTCCGCATTCCGGCGTCGGATTGACGGCCGGGGAGCCGCCGTGCACTTACAATACCTACTGTGGTTAAAGATTTTACCTTCAAGTAATTTGCTGGAAGAACACCCACTAAGATGCACAAGCTCCTACTCCTAGCTTGATGATGATGAAATTCTAGACTTAGCTCTTCTCCTTTCTCTTGTTCTTCTATGTTTGTTCTTGTTTTCTTTTTCTTTCTTTAAAATTTCAGAATTTAAACTAGCTAAATGATCTGAACATGAGTTATATGTGACAAAAAGAAAGGATAAGGTGAAGGAGGAGGTGTCATCAAGTAAGATGTGGGGGTGTTTCCTGATTTAAAATCAAGAAAACCTACGGAAGAGGCATCACGTGCTAGCACGTGACCAGCGGTCACGTGTTGACACGTGATGACTAAGCAGCGGCAAAGAACAAAGCGCAGAAGGAAGGGAAGCCCATTCTAGGGGGGTCACGTGCCCACACGTGACCAGGGGTCACATGCGTACACGTGACCAACGGTCACGTGGCCACACGTGACCAGCCTCAAGAGCCTTATTTTTATGACAGGATTAAATTCTGAGAAAAGATCTCTCAAGTCTTTCCAAAGTGGAAAAGAACTATTTGGAACCGTTGGATTTAAAATCTGAAGGTGATTAGATATCACCAGTTTATGGAAAAATCTTGGACTTGGAAAGATTTCCCCCCTAAATATAACTGAAATAACAAAGAGATACATTTGGATTTAAAATCCAATGGTGAATAAAATTCACCTAATAATCTAAAGGCCCAGATTAATGATAAACATAAATCAAATCTCTCAATAAACAAATCAAATCTTTCAATGAAAGATTCACTAAAACTAATTGATCCTCTTCCTTCTCCTATAAATAGGAGCCAAAGAAGAGAGTTAAAAAAAAGGGAAAAAAGGAAGAAAAAGAGGAGAGAAAAAAACTTTGAGACATATACAGAGAGAGAGATAGTGCTTTGGAATATTGAAAATTCAAAAGGAAGAATTTGATTCTCTGCAAAAGAAAATCCCTAGGTAAGAAAAGAAAGGCTTCAAAAGGGAATTTAATTCTCAAAAGAGTTTAACTCTTATATAAAGAAAAGAACTTGGTTCTTTCTTTGGCGGAGGATCTGTAATGTGCACATCTCTCCATGAATTGAGAATTTAATTCTCATTGGGTTGAGATCCTGCCTTGCAGATCTAAAATACAGAGGAGGAACTGAGTTTTGAGAATTTAATTCTCACAAAATGATAGGAATTCAATTCCTTTGAGATAAACTTAGGGTTTAACCCTATGTTATGGGAATTTAATTCCTTCAGAATGAACAAAACTAGGGTTTAACCCTAATTGAGAACATAATTCTCTCAAACTCACAGGAATTTAATTCCCTTAAGAAAATAAATTAGGGTTTAACCCTATTTAAGAATATAATTCTTCAGAAGAAAACAGGAATTTAATTCCCCTAAAGTTTGTTGTTAGGGTTTAACCCTATGAAGAACTTAATTCTTAAAAGATGAACAGATCTTTAAAACATGCAAAGAACACCTCACGTGTTACCACGTGACTCCTGCAAAGATCCATAAAAAAAAGCTTTGAGGCAATGCCTCACGTGCCCCACGTGATCTCTAAAGCATACAGAGAAAAAGGCAAAAGGAAACAGAGAAGAGCTCTAGGGCGCCCTCACGTGTCGACACGTGACCCCTACTGAACATTCTTACGGATCAAAGCGCAAGCCCCCATCACGTGCTCACACGTGATGTCTTTCAGAATTAAAAGTGTTAAACACTTATCTATAGAACAAAATAAAGGGAAACGGGGCGCTATCACGTGCTACCACGTGACCCCTTGGCTGAAGCTTTAACAGACAAGCACCAAAATTCCCATCACGTGACGGCACGTGATACTTTAAAAGTATTCAAGAATTTTGACCGAATAAAATAAAGGGAAGCAGGGCGCCCTCACGTGTTACCACGTGACCCCTCTTGCCTTAGTGTGTAACATTAAATTGAAACTCTGTATCCAGTGTTTAACATTGATTCTCCTCAGTGTTTAACACTAATTTAGAAAACTCTATTGGCCGTGTTTAACACTAATTTGCGTAGTGTTTAACACTAATCTGAAAACTCTTTTCCCAGTGTTCAACACTGATTATCTTTTAGTATTTAACACTAACTTGTCAATCTTATTCTCAGTGGTCAACAATGTTGGTCTCTAGTGTTTAACACTAGTTTTAGCCCAATTGGCTAAAGTTTCCAGAGGCAAAGCCTCTCCTTCAATGAACCAACAGAGGGTTAATATCCCAAACATAATTGGACTTAGCCCAGGATGGCCATAAGTCCTCAATTCAAACTTAATTGGGCCGATGAGCTTATAATATGATAATTGATCCTAGTTTCCAAATTGGACTGCAGATCACTTAATCTACCGCGGTTTAAGGGTACATCTCTTCACTCCTTTGATATTCGGCGTTGTAATTCCTCAACGTCTTCAAAGAGGTGGCAGGTCCCGATATCCACACACATTGATACGGACTGTAGGGTCCTTAAACTCATGGACTACGACGTCCTTAACCTTGACCGTGATGTCTTAAAACTAACTCCGAATTGTGGAGTCCTTAAATCCACGGACTACGACGTCCTTAACCTTGACCGTGATGTCTTAAAACTAACGCCGGATTGTGGAGTCCTTAAATCCATGGACTACGACGTCCTTAACTTTGACCGAGATGTCTTAAAACTAACATCGGACTGTGGAGTCCTTAAATCCACGGACTACGACGTCCTTAACCTTGACCGTGATGTCTTAAAACTAACACCGGACTGTGGAGTCCTTAAATCTACGGACTACGACGTCCTTAACCTTGACCGCAACGTCTTAAAAATAACACTGGACCGCAATGTCCTTAAACTACTTATTGACCGCATTGTCATTAAACTAAACAACAGGGCTCCCCTAATCGCTCTCTTGTCGGATCTAAACGATCCCGTTAAGTTGATCTTAGTCTAAAACTAGACTAACGTATCCTTAACAAACGTTTAAGTCGATCTTAGTCTCAAATGAGGCTAACGTATCCTTAAACACAACCCCCAAACCCAAATCTAAGATAATACGGATTTGGACTAGTCCACGCCCTACGGGCGACGACATAACTCAGTCTCCGTATACAATCCACGGGCAACCAAACACAAATTAAACACACACGATACGAAGTGACCATCTGGAGAAGGAGAAAGTTGTTACCGCAACGCGGTAGCGTAATTAACTGTAGGGGGTTGCGCCTGCAGGGAAGAGCGTCCCCACAATCAAAAACCCCTCAAGCGAGGGGGAATCTGACGAAGTCTGCTACATCGGACGCATCCGTCTAAACCTTCGATACACGGTGCCATAAATCAACTTGGCATCTTCGGAGAGGTAGACGGATAGCATCAATTAGCATCTGCCCCGAATTTCAGGCAAGACGTCCGTCTTGCGCCGTCTTTCGGAGGGGAACAGATTCTGGCACGCCCGGTGGGACCTTTTCCTCTTTCCACTCCACACTTCGTGTGTCGTGATTCGCGAACCAATCTCGGTTTGCTAATGGTTGCCCTTGGGTTTCAAGGTACTAAGATTTGGCGTTTTGCTTATTGCAGAAAGCAAAAGGATCAATGGCCGGCAACTGCTCGAACTGCTCGAACTGCAAATGCAACCGACGCTCCGCCTCACCTGGAGGTGTAGCATATGGACCGCAGGCTGCTTCCCTATTCACTATGCCTGTGGAGCAAGTGACCCAAGCTACTACCGGTCTGTTCTTTGGGACCATGCTCCCGCCGGTGAACATTGATATCCCAATGCCCGTACCGGAAGCTTCGAAGAAGTCGGTCTTTGATCGACTTTCTACTCCCACAGCCCCTCTCAACGGGTCGTCCAACTCCTCGGTCTTCTCCAGACTGGGCCAAAACTCCTGCGGGCCCACAATGAAGCTTGCACTCCCAGGAAAGGTTATTCCAAAAAGAGTAGCCAAACCTGCTCCTGAAGTCGCCGATGCGGCTTCTCCTGCTAAGAGATCGGTCTTCGCGAGACTGACTACCTCCGTTCCCGCTCCCGCGTAGAAAACTGTAGCTTCTCAACGAACGTCAGTCTTCAAGAGGCTGACACCGGCAGCAGCCCTTCCCTAGAGCAGGGGGCAAGACGCAGCCATCGTTGAACCAGTCCCAACAACTCGTCACGCCCGACGTCGCCACTGGCGCCGGATAAGAAAGGCTGGGGGCAACTCCTCCTCTGGGATAACTCCACCAGCTCCAACGGTGGAGGTTAATGCTGCTGTTCCAACTGGGAACAGCTTTGAGCTGCTGAACAGGGTACGCAAAAACTCGCCAACTGCAATGCTCAGAAGATCTCCTCCACCGGTAGAGACTGCCGTGGAAGCAGAAAAGCCGGAGCAGTCTCCTCAATCGCTGTCCTCCAGGATCTACAAGACATGGCGACGAGTCCGAGAATCTGTGATCGATCCTAATTACTCTCGCCAATACAAGAAGTCGAAAGGTCGGCAAGAAGAAAATTCCCCGGTCAAGCAACGAAAGGCGACGACCAATTGGGTGCCCAAAGCAATGGCCCCCTCAACTTCGACGGCCTACAAGAGAAGAAGACCGGAGAAAGTCCCCGCTCCTGCAGCAAATATCAAGGACAATAAGCTAAAACGCCCTAAGTCTGGAGGCATGATGGTGCATACGGTATACATGGCGCTGGGAAAAGAGGACAGCCGTGCATCCACGGGTCATAGACCGCTTACGCGGTCAGTGACCAAAGCTCAGGAGCAACAACAGAAACTTCAGGAAATGATGACCACAATGGCCGCACTTACTGGGCCAAAAGAAAACCCTGAAACATCTTCGGATGAACGCCAGGAGCAAGAAACTGACGTCGAGTTCCTTCGTCGGATATTGGAGAAGAAGGATAAAGAGGCTGCTGAACAAGCAGCCAACATAAAACGTATGGGCCTCCTGTTCCAAGTCATGGTGGGGATGATGATCCAACAAGACCCTCCGGCCGAAGACCCTCCAATCGTTCTTGAAGACGACAGGGGAGAAACGTCAAATCCTCCGCCCGCTCTGTCAACAGCCAAGGAAGAGACAATCTCCAAAGCTGACCTGGATGAATACATAGCCTAAAAGTACGAGTTCACCAAGCGACTGAGGCAGCCGGTCAAGTTTTCAGAACGGGGCGACCATATCCGAGCTGGTATGATCAGATCAAGTACCCGCCGGGCTATACAATACCGAAATTTCATGTCTATAAGGGGACGGGAAATCCCCACCAGCATATTGCCCAGTTCAGGGCGCTTTGCGGCAACACCGGCGGCGATGATAAGCTCTTGCTTCGCTAGTTCGTCTGCAGCTTGTCAGAAACAGCGTTCGAATGGTATTCAGAACTCCCGAACGATTCCGTCAAGACATTCGCTGAAATGGAGTTGCTATTTACTCAGCGATTCGCGAGCGCCAGCGAACGCACTCCGATAACAGCATTGATTAATGCCAGGGTGAAACCAGGCGAAACGTGGGTCCAGTATGCTATAGGCTGGCGAAATTTATGGTCGAAATGCGAACAACGCATTGAGGAAGCGCCCGCGGTGGGCATGTTCGTAGGAACCCTAGACCCTCATGCAACTATCTCCCAGTTTATGATGTTCTTTAAGCCAACCGCGTTCCAGGCTTTGATCGAAAAGTTGGCCCAGATAGACCAGATGGGTCACAGACCGCCTCCCCCAAAGTCGGAACCTCGGAGTGACAAGGGTAAAGGGAAGGCAACCTTCGTTGCGAATGCTCAGCAGCAACCCAGTGCCTCAAAGCTGGCGGATCAGCTGGAAGAAAGACGGCGGTATTATAATGAGAAGATGACGCGCCCCTACTCGTTCCCGCGGGACAAAACGAAACGGTTATTCGAGCTGGAAATACGCAATAGGCTTGTTAACTTACCAAATCCGAGGCGACCGCCACAACCCAGTGAGGTGAATAACCCCAATTATTGCCCTTACCATCAGACGGTAAGCCATCCGATTGAAGATTGATTCGTCTTCAAAGGATGGATTGAAGATCAATATCTACAAGGCAAGTTTGCGCTGTCCGAGAAGTGGAAGGTGAACCCGCCACAACCTCACACTGCTAAGAAGACGGACACACCGGGGGAAACTTGTTCTTTTATTGAAGAAGCTCCATGGGAAGTCGTGCTTTCAGCAAAAGCCAAAAGAATGCTGAACGAGCTCCAAACATGTCCGGCCATCAGGTGGAAGAACCCGCTGGAACCCCAGATCATTGAAGGGATGCTGAAGCCGCACCCAACTCCAAAGATCGGTGGTGATGGCCCGAGCACTCACAACCAGCCGTCAAAATCTTCAAAGAAAAAGAAGAAGAAATCCAAGAAGCCCGTGAAGCCTGGAGACAAGCGCACGGACTTGCAGAAATAGATTGACGCGCTAGAGGAGTACAATCAAAAGGCGCGGACTTCCATTACACTCCAAGAATTCCTCAACCATGTCTTTCAGGAGGAAGATAATGGAGAAAGCTCGTCGGATGAATCCGAGGGATATGTGGCGAGTTGTCATGTGATCTTCCACTCGTTTACGGACGCTGAAACAACCCCTGGCACTGAGAAACTGGGAGCAAAGCCTGAGCCGGAGCTTGTGTGGCCGACGGACGAAATGATCGATGCCTTTCTAGATGAGATTCGTTTGAAAAGTAAAGCCGACCAGGAGCGTGAGATGGCCGCTTTAGAAGGAGACAAACGCAAGCGACTAAACGAAAGAGTTGAAGCATTCCCGCCAGATCAAAATACATCCGATGCAGATAAAAACATATTCAAGACGAGGAAAAGGTTTGCCAAATCCATGTCAATGGGAATGGAGCTACCGCCCTCGGAAGGAAACACGCTCAATGGGGCGGAAAGTCATCCTAATTATTGTTCATATCATCGGAAGATTTCATACCCTACAAAGGAGTGCGACGCTTTCAGGATATGGTGGCAAGGATATGTTGCTCACCGGCAACATTTTAAGCGCGTGAAACGCAGAACTCGTCGGGAGCAGGGAAGAACTACCGACGGGCATAAAAGAACTACCGGCAACTGTCGCACGGTTAACGCCGGAGAATCACAGGTTTTCACTTTTGGGAGCGACTCTGATGAAGAAATGGCTCCGGGCGCTCTCTTTAAAGAATCCGTCTTAGGGAAGAAGGAAGAACCGGAGACCTGCGAAAACATTCAGCTGCGCAATCGCACACTCCCGGAAAAGAATCTCGGACCCCCAAATAGAAAAGATAAGGGAAAGGAAAAAGTCACTGAGGATATCGCCTGAGATGACCAAGTCATGAAAGAGTTGACTGCCAAGAGCCCTCCCAGGAAGGGTAAGGTGGACTGCAACATCCTGGCACACCTGAGGAAGCCACCCTCTCAGCTCAGCATTCTCGACACCCTCCTGTTATCAAAGAAAGTGAGAGATTCATTAATCAAGGCGCTACAAGAGCCCGAACAATTCCAGGCATTCCTCGCCGAAGAAAGGATGAAGGATGAACTAGAAGAAGTGCACGCGGCTGATATCACTTTCGGTGTCGAAGACCTGCTCCTTAGGACGTGTGACCACAACCGTCCCCTATACGTCTCTGGATACTGCCACGATATCAAGATATGCAAAATCCTAGTGGATAATGGGTCCTCCGTCAATCTCCTCAATGTTCGGGTATTGAAGGAAATCTGCATGAGCGTGCAGCACCTCGCTCGTGACAAAATTACCATCTCCGGTTTTGACTCCCAGTCGTCACGGACCCTCGGATCTGTAATACTAACATTGCGCTTCGGACTGCTCGTCACGGACATTAAGTTTCACGTCATTGACGCCAAGACCTGCTACAACGCCTTACTCGGTCGACCATGGTTACACGAGTACAACATCATCCCTTCTACACAGTATCAGTGTATGAAGCATTTTAAGGATGGTCTTGAATATACCGTAACAGGTGAGCTGAACCCATTCTCCAAGAACGAAGTCCGCAAGTACGAAGATGCAAAGTACTTTTTGCCAGACTTCGAGGATACAAAAAGGTGTCACAAACCGGAAAACAAAGCCGCTGTCACCACCCCTGTTTTCGGGAGCGATACCGAAGAAGAAGAAGAGATAGTTTACTCTGGGATGTCTCGACGCAATGACCCGGGACCGTCCGCCCCCATATTAATCTTCGGAAGTGACTCGGAAGATGAGGTTAATGTTGTGTTCTCCAGTCGGCCGGCAATACAGGAATTCCCTTGTGAAGATCAGAGTTTGCAAATCACCATGATTCCGCGAGAGCACTACAAAGATCTTGACGCGCTTGAAGCTCACAACGTGCAAGACCTGCAGATGTTTTACGTCCCTCCCAAGTGAGAAGGCGAAAAGGCGATCCTATTCTATCGATCCTCGGAAACAAGAGTGGAGAAAGAGATCTGGCACGGCGTGGATTCCACCCTCGACAGACTTCAACCCATCTGCTTGCCCAGGTATTACACGAACGGATTGAAAAGGCTATTGAAGCGCCAAGGGGTACCCTTAAAACAGACTACTCAACAAGCTCGATTCTATAACAGGATTTGGGATGTCCTTGGGACTCAGCGCAAATTGCCCAACGGGAGAATGGAAACACTTGGGCTTGGATACGTGAGACCCGGAAAACGGGAACGAGTCTACGGTAGCTACGCCATATACACCTTTGATGAAGAAGAGGACGCCTTGTCAGAAAATGCCAACCCCTCATCGGAACTGCATCCCGCGATCGAAGTCCCGAATCCATCATTTGAAGAGCGAATAGACAAGCTTATCAGGAAAGCAGGTCGAAAAGCTCGGGACGATCATGATCGCGAGATGGACATTTACAAAAAAGCCAGGGCGCAACGCCTTTTTCAACAGGCTGCAAAAGATGAGGACGCTCCTCCCTATAAATCTGTTGTGCATAAGCCCCGACGCAAAGGTAGAGACAAGCCAAAGAGCGGAAAAGGTGTTCGACAGCAACAAAGCGGGACCAAGAAGCCACGCGGTCAGGGGTCGAGCAACTCAGATTTGTCCCTCATGAAAAAGATGAGTCAGGCATACTCCTTTCCTCAGAACAAAACACGGAAGATACTTTACCTCGCTTTAAAACATCGAATGATTACGCTTCCGAAGTCTAAACACCCTGAGCAAGCTATTGAGGTTTCTCATCCGGGCTATTGCTCTTATCACCGAGCCATAGGACACCCTATCGAAGACTGCTTCACCTTCAAGAACTGGGTCGAAGACCAATACCAGCGAGGCAGATTTGCTCTATCCGACAGCTGGAGGGTAACGCCGCCACAAAAGCACGAACCCAAAGCCATAAGAGCAGAACCAGGTCCACATCGGTCTTGGAAGCGAGCTCGTACCTGTCGTATGATAACAATATCAAAAGAAGAGCCCGAGAATAGGGATGACTTTCCTTGGTGCTTCGAAAACAGCGATGACGAGGTAATCTCGGAATTTCCGCCAGCTCCGAAAGAATTGGAAGATGGCATACATACTACTGCAGATAACCTCAGGAAAATGGAACTGGGAACGATAAACGACCCGCGACCGACGTTCGTCAGCGAGTTTCTATCTGAAGAAAGGGTGGCCGCGTTAAAAGACGTGCTTATGCAGCATAAAGATTGTTTCGCATGGAACTATTCTGAAATGCCAGGGCTAGATTCAGAGATTGCAGTGCATAAATTGGCAATATCCCCAGACGTCAAGCCAGTCAAACAGGCGCAGAGAAGGATGCGGCTCGAGCTTGAGATGAGCATCAACGCCGAAGTCAAGAAGCTGATCGATTCCGGGTTTATCCAAGAAGTTCAATATCCTGACTAGATCGCCAACATCGTCCCGGTAATGAAGAAAAATGGGACAGTGCGCATATGCGTGGACTTCCGGGATCTCAATAAAGCTTGCCCGAAGGACGATTTCCCAGTGCCAGTCACCGAACTGATGATAGACAATAAGTCCACTCATGAGGTTTTCTCCTTTATCGACGGCTCATCAGGGTATAATCAGATAAAGATGCATCCCGAAGACCAGAAGCACACTGCTTTCCGGACTCCTTTGGGTATATTCTGCTACAAAGTTATGCCTTTCGGTTTAAAGAATGCCGGTGCCACCTATCAGAGGGCCATGACAAAGATCTTCGATGATCTCATACATGAAATCGTCGAATTCTATATCGACGACCTTGTAGTGAAGAGCATGTCATACAAAGAGCATTTAGAGCATCTGAAGACCGTATTTCAACGCCTTCGGCAATACAACTTGAAGATGAACCTTCTCAAATGCGCGTTCAGGGTGTCCTCAGGCAAATTCCTAGATTCATTGTCCGGCACCGAGGCATCGAGATAGATCCGTCGAAGATCAAGGCGATCATGGAAATGCCACCACCAAGGACTCTCAAACAATTGCGGTCTTTCCAGGGGAAGCTCGCATACATCCGGCGATTTATAGCCAACCTTTCAGGCAAATGCCGCCCTTACAGTCACCTGATGAAGAAGAGAACCCCGTTCGTCTGGGATAAAAAATGCCAAAGCGCGCTAGACGAGATCAAGCAATACCTGCAGAACCCGCCAGTGTTGGCTGCTCCGGTCAAGGGAAAGCCCCTTATTCTTTATACAACCGCCCTCGAAGGTTCCTTAGGGGCATTATGGGCGCAAGAGAACGATCAAGGGAAAGAAAGAGCGCTCTACTATTTAAGTCGAGTTCTACTGGGGGCAGAAGGCAACTACTCCCCCATTGAAAAACACTACCTGGCGTTGATCTTTGCGATAACCAAGCTCATGCACTATGCGTTGGCAAACGAAGTCCGTCTCATATCGAAGGTGGACCCCCTTAAGTATTTAATGTCGAAGGCTATACTGACTGGTCGACTCACTAAATGGGCCCTGCTCTTGATGGAGTTCTCGATAACTTATCAACCTCTCAAGGCAATGAAAGGCCAGGCCATCGCCAACTTCCTCGCTGAGCATCCGGTACCGGCCGACTCTCCTTTGAATTGCGAACTGCCAGACGAACACATGTTTGATGCGATCGATGGCGGTAATATCCGATGGGAGATTTATTTCGATGGAGCATCTTCCGTGAAGAAGCGCAAACAAAGCACCCCTATAATCAAATCAGGGGTGGGTTTTATTTTCGTAACTCCACAAGGAGGGATAATACGCTTCGCTTTCTCCTTAACAGAGCCGAGGACGAACAATGAAGCCGAATACGAAGCTTTGATAGCAGGCCTCGAGATCGCCATCGACATGAGAATCGAAAACCTCCTTATATACGGAGACTCCCAACTGGTCGTTAGTCAAGTAAACGGCGACTACCAAACACGCAAGCCAGAGCTGGTGAAGTATGGAGAGAGAGTACGACAGCTGCTGACTCAAATCCCTTCCTACACCTTAGAAAACATACCGCGTGCCGAAAATAGCAAAGCGGATGCATTGGCTAAGCTCGCTAAAGAGCTGATTGATGAGAACCTTGATGATGTTAGGATCGTGGTACAAAGCCGTCGAGTACTTGCCCCTACAGGGATATCCCTGGAGTCACCCGAAGGAAGGGGAGCAAATGAGCACACGGCCCTGCAAATGAATGACCAAGAAAAGGCCGAGGATTGGAGGGAAATCTTTATAGACTACTTCAAATCCCGTCGAACGCCTGAAGATGCATCCTCAAGACATCAGCTCATGAAACGAGCTCTGTCCTTCGCCTTCGTCAATAATACTCTGTACAAGAGGTCATTCGACTCTCTATGGTTGAGATGCCTGGGACCCGACGAAGCGAAAAGAGTCGTTCAGAAAGTTCACGACGGACTTTGCGGTTCTCATCAAGCTGGCCCAAAGATGAAGCTGAAGATCAAACGAATGGGTTATTATTGGCCCATAATGATCCAAGACTGCCTCGAGTATGCGAGACAATGCCACTCGTGCCAAATCCATGGGGACTTTATCCACCAGCACTCAAATCCACTACATCCAACGGTGGCTAGTTGGCCATTCGAAATGTGGGGGACTGACGTAATCGGCCCCATCGAACCAACATCATCCAGGGGACATCGTTTCATCCTGGCGACGACTGATTACTTCTCCAAATGGGCAGAAGCAGTACCGTTAAGGAAGTGAAGACGGAAAATATTCTCCATTTCTTCAAGACTCACGTCATCTATCGGTTTGGAACTCCGCGACGGATCATTTCCGACAACAAGCCAGCCTACAGAAGCCACAAGATTAGTCGCTTCGCGCAGCAACACAACATAGACTGGAGATATTCCTCAGTTTATAATCCACGGGCTAACGGTCTAGCTGAGGCTTTCAACAAAACCTTGACAAAGATCGTGAAGAAAACGGTGTCCCGAAATAAAAAGGACTGGCATGAGAGGCTGCAAGAAGCTCTTTGGGCATATCGAACTATATTCAAGACGGCCACGAACACAACGCCATACGCGTTGGTATTCGGTACAGAAGCAGTACTCCACCTCGAGATAGAGTTACCCTCTCTACGAGTGGCGGTCCACTACGAGCTGGCGGACGAAGAAAATGCTCACTTTCGGCTTGAGGAGCTTGATGCCCTTGATGAGACCCGGCTCATAGCACAACAAAGTCTGGAGGCCTACAAAGCGAAGATGACGCGCTCGTACGAAAGATTGACCAGGCCGAGGACATTCCGCCAAGGCGAACTCGTGCTAGTGGTCAAAAGACCTATGATCCCCAATCGCGCCAAGCGGGGAAAATTTGAGCCGAACTATGAAGGCCCGTACATCATAGACAAGGTCTACCAGGGTGGAGCGTATCTACTCATGGATATGCACGGTGAAAGGCCTTTCAGGCCAATAAATGGCCGCTTCCTAAAGAAATACTACGCTTAGCGAGTTATCGCCTAGGTCAATGATAGATGACGACGACTATGTCCGCTCACTATCTTCCTAAGCTCAAACTTTATAAGCAGTGGCCAGCCTTCTCCCGAAGGACCGAAACGTCCTTAAACTAACGACGGACCGAAACGTCCTTAAACTAATGGCGGACCGAAACGTCCTTAACCTACTACCGCAGCATCTTCAGGCTGGCGAGATGAATAAAAGAAAAAAGAAAATAAAAAAATATAAAGTAAAAAATATATATATAAAAACGGTATGTCCATAAGCAGAAAAGGGCACGGATGAAAACCCGAAAGGGCTCCATGAGTAAAAACAGCAGGGCTACCGGCGAGTGTTCGTGAAAACCTGAAAGGGCGTGACCTCGTAAAAAAATATATATAAAAAGAATAAAAAAAAAGGTATGTTCATAAGCAAAAAGGGCACGGATGAAAACCCGAAAGGGCTCCGTGAGTAAAAACAGCAGGACTACCGGTGAGTGTTTGTGAAAACCCGAAAGGGCGCAACATCGTTAAAAGACACTTACAGGGTCCCCTCGACCTTGTAAGGAGAAATCACCCGCGTGAGATCCTTACGACTCACAAGGGAGCAACACACTTAGGAGTCCTAACGATTCTTAGGGAGAAATTACACTTGCGAGATCCTCATGACTCGTAAGGAGAACTCTCTTATGGGACCCTCACGGCTCATAAGATTTGAAAGTCTTAAGTCACAGAGACCTAAACCTATGCTTAACCAACCCCCACAACCTTCAATTTATGCCCTACAAGTGGCTCAATACTGACCCTTGTATACAATCCACGGGCGCGAATAAACATTTCCCTAACTAAGTCCCGTCCGTGACTAGGGATATGTTCGTATGGCAAACAACCCCTATAGGTCCTCTCGAGTTATAAGGAGAAAACCCTTTTGTAAGATCCCTACGACTTTCAAGAGGTCATGCACTTAGGAATCCTCACGATTCCCAAGAAGAAAACACATATGCAAGATCCTCACGACTCGCAGGGAGAAATACCTTTATGAGACCCTTATGGCTCATGAAGTCAAAAGCCTTAGTCGACAGGACCCTTAACCCTGTTTGCTAAGCCACCTTTGGTCAATATCGACAGAGGCAAATGATGATTCACTCCTGGCAACATCCCAGTTGCAGCGGTGCTGATGCCGAAATCAGTGTCTAAAATCTAAGCTTGCAGCGAAAAGGCTAGCGAGCCACACATGCATACGAAATAGCCGAAATGATGGGGCAACTTGCAATAAAAAACAGCAAGTAAAAATATATGCATGAGAAATAGCCGAAATGATTGGGCAACTCGCAATAAAAAAAAGCAGCGAGTAAAAATAAAACAAATAGCCAAAATGATTGGGCACCGCGAAAAATAGCCGAAATGATTGGGCAATCGCGACCTTCGCGATATAAAGCTGAAATGATAGAGCATCGCGGGAAAAAGAAATAAAATAAAAATGAAATTTACGCCCTACAGGTGATATTACATCAATCCCTATATACAATCCAGGAGCGCAAACAAAGAAAGAATCGCACTCCTCCTCTCTCAGGTTTCATCAGAAGAAGAAGACGAATCTCGATGAGTCACAGATAGCCTGGAGACTATCTCGACGTTCGTCTCACTACAGCAGACACAATATCAAGTAAAGCGGAACAGCGACAACTCCCAGTTCCATGACTCGGCGATGTACTCCCACTGAGTGTCGAATCCCAACTCCGTGAAATGCGGATACAATCAACAAAATTCTTGGTTGCGTGGAACGCGGATAACGTCACTCTTTGACCCCGTGGAAAACGTCCAGAGCGGATCCTGGTCCTCGCAGAGCACGGCAGTGAACCTGTGTGAAGCATCCAGAGCGGAGCCTAGTCCTTGCCAAGCACGGCAGTGAACCCGTGTGAAGCATCTAGTGCAAAATTCCTGGTTACGTGGAACGCGGATAACGTCACTCTTTGACCCAATGGAAAACGTCCAGAGCGGATCCTGGTCCTCGCAGAGCACGGCAATGAACCCGTGTGAAGCATCCAGAGCGGAGCCTAGTCCTCGCCAAGCACGGCAGTGAACCCGTGTGAAGCATCTAGTGCAAAATTCCTGGTTACGTGGAACGCAGATAACATCACTCTTTGACCCCGTGGAAAACGTCCAGAGCGGATCCTGGTCCTCGCAGAGCACGGCAGTGAACCCGTGTGAAGCATCCAGAGCGGAGCCTAGTCCTCGCCAAGCACGGCAGTAAACCCGTGTGAAGCATCTAGTGCAAAATTCCTGGTTATGTGGAACGCGGATAACGTCACTCTTTGACCCCGTGGAAAACGTCCAGAGCGGATCCTGGTCCTCGCAGAGCACGGCAGTGAACCCGTGTGAAGCATCCAGAGCGGAGCCTAGTCCTTGCCAAGCACGGCAGTGAACCCGTGTGAAGCGTCTAGTGCAAAATTCCTGGTTACGTGGAACGCGGATAACGTCACTCTTTGACCCCGTGGAAAACGTCCAGAGCGGATCCTGGTCCTCGCAGAGCACGGCAGTGAACCCGTGTGAAGCATTCAGAGCGGAGCCTAGTCCTCGCCAAGCACGGCAGTGAACCCGTGTGAAGCATCTAGTGCAAAATTCATGGTTATGTGGAACGCGGATAACATCACTCTTTGACCCCGTGGAAAACGTCCAGAGCGGATCCTGGTCCTCGCAGAGTATGGCAGTGAACCCGTGTGAAGCATCCAGAGCGGAGCCTAGTCCTCGCCAAGCACGGCAGTGAACCCGTGTGAAGCATCCAGAGCAAACACCGGACTGTGGAGTCCTTAAAATCCATGGACTATGATGTCCTTAACCTCGACCGTAATGTCTTAAAACTAACGACCAACTATGATGATTCTAGACTGACTTTACCTTAGTTAAAGGGTACATCTCTTCACTCCTTTGAGATTTGGCGTTGTAATTCCTCAACGTCTTCAAAGAGGTGACGGGTCCCGATAACTAACATTGGACTGTGGAGTCCTTAAATCCACGGACTATGAGGTCCTTAACCTTGACCGTGATGTCTTAAAACTAACATTGGACCGTGGAGTTCTTAAATCCACGGACTATGAGGTCCTTAACCTTGACCGTGATGTCTTAAAACTAACATCGGAATATGGAGTCCTTAAACCCACGGACTATGAGGTCCTTAACCTTGACCGAGATGTCTTTAAACTACGGTACCCTGGAGAACATCCCAAACCAACCCCTGACCCCGTGAAATACGGATATGGACGACTACACCCAACACTTGCGGGGTCCTCATGACCCGTAAGGAAGAAAACTCTCTTGTGAGATCCTTACGACTCCCAAGGGAAAACCCGCTTAAGAATCCTCATGACTATTAAGAAGAACTTACGCCTACGGGATCCTCTCGACCTGTAGGGAGAAAAACTCTTTATGAGACCCTCACGGCTCATAAAGTTCAAAAGTCTTAGGAGGCAAATTTTAACCCTGAATCCTAAGCCGTCGCGGCCCTGCAAAGAGATCAAGATAGATTTTGCAGAACACATTCAATAAAAATGGGACACACCATTGAGAAGAAAATATGTCTTTATTCATAAACTAAAATGAGTACAAAGTACAAGTCATGAGAGAACAAAAAAAATACTCTCGCTCAAGAGTATGTACAAAAAGAGAAGAAAAAGAAAAGATACAAGTCTTCAGGCCGGTGGGCGATTTAGTAGCTTGATCAGCTCATCCTTCTTTCGCTGGGCCACGCCTTCGTGATTCAGTATCGCCAGAAGACGGGCCTCTGCCTGAGCCTGCTGGGCCTGATACGAAGCAAGCCGCCCTTTGAGCTCCTTCTCGGTAGCTTTGTGGGCTTCGACTCTTTCGCGTGTAAACTCGGCGGCTTTGTCGATGGCCACTACCTCCTTGATGGCCTCCTGCAGATTCCGCCAGAGTTCATATACTTTGTTGGCCTTGGCAGTAAGATTGGCTTGAAGCTCGTTCAGCGCCTTAGAAGCCAATTCCCTCTCAGAGAACTTGCGGCCGAGCCTTTTCTCGCACGACACCATGTTTGCCGCACATCGCTCAATCAAACTTCGCAGGCCCGCTTTCGCAGCCACAGCCTCCGAGGAAAGGCGGGTACACTCAAGCACGTGCAGACAAGCCTCCACCTGACGGCAAAACTCAACCCAGACGTGCACTACGGCCTCGCTATGATAGACAACAAGGAAGGGAAGAGAACTGTTAGCTTCGGTGGCAAACACTTCGGCTGTGATTACACTGCCCGCACGAAGCTCCTCGATCAGGGATGACAAGGAATCAAGGCTTAATTTCGCCAGACGGTCTGAGGCTCGCAAAGTATAAGGACCGGGCGACATGGCGATGCGCGACTCCAACATTGTGAGAACTGGCAAAGCTGCTTAGATTTATAAAAGATCAGTGAAACTCTTAAGCAAAGGAACAAGGGGGACCATATTGAGACGTCACTTACCCACAGTCATGCAAGAAGGTGCTGAAGGCTCCCCTGGCCCCTCGAGAATCTCAACCTCGTCATCGGCCTCCAGAACTGTAAGAGACGTCAACGTCAGCCCGCAAAATAATAACAATGATACGAAAAAATGGTGAACGACACTGACCTTGCCCAGACGAGAGGACGATGCGTTGAAGAGGTATTGCCTGCGGAGCGGCCATCTCCAAAAGACGCTGGAAGGATTGCCGAGGAGACAGATCGGTAATGGAGGCCGCCATTCCGCGCAATTCTGAAAAGACAAAAGAGTTCAGGTAACAGAAAGATTACTAGCTTAGAAGGTGGAAGGTTACCTTCGACGTTCCTCCCATTCTGAGATGGGGGGATAGCAGCTTCAACGGCCTCTGCCGTGATCTCGGGCTCCAACAAAGGGAGGGTGATCCCGACTACCTCCATTCCAGCCTCTGGACCGCCTTCAGGAAGAGTCGTTGGGGCGGCGACCACCAAGGGAACCTCTCCCAAAGAAGCGAGTACCCTAGAATCAAGAACCGCCACCGTAGGTTCTATTGTGAGGGGAATGGCATTGTCAGCCCCCACCGCATTGAGTAAGGCTGCATCGGGAATGTCAACGGTCTCTAGCTGCAGCAAGCCAGTGGGGATCTCTCCCATCGCCGAAGACTCTGCACAAGTCGCACAAAAAATAAGGATACAATATACAGGCATAAGCAATCTGAAGAACTGCAAAGAAATATAAAAACGTACCAATGCGCAGGGAAGCCTTCAATATGGCTTCTCCAAGCTGATGCTCCTTCTCAAGGAGGCGTCCTCGCCAGGGTTCGAGGGTAGACTCATGGCCGCCGGTCCACAAGGAAAGCGCGTCCGCAGCATCCTCCGAAGCGGCCTGATTCAGGGCCCTTTCTCCCCATTCCTCCAAAGGGCCAATAAACCGCCGCCGAATCCATGAAGGGTCTTCATAAAAGATTACGGCAGGATAGGGCTTCTTCGGAACCCTGACGTTCTGAGACTCATTTTGGGAACGTCTTATAGCCTCAGCCAATTGTGCGGCCTCCTCGGCAGCCGAACCCGGGAAAAGAAGACCAGCGTCTGACTCTTGCACGGCCAGCGACTCATCTGGAAGTATGGGCTCCGACTCCGTTAAAGAATCAAGTAGGTTGGTGGCCGCCCTCTTCCGCCTCTTAGATCCAGAACCGGCCGCCGAAGACGACCGTTTCTTTCCTCGCGGAGCCTTGGTGCGGCGGCGACCCACGTCGCCTTCAACACCATCGTCCCTATTACCCTCGCTTGGTGCCACAACCGAGGATGACACCGCCATTGTCGATGCCACGGGGGGCAGTGCTGCCGCGGGCGGTGGTGCTGCTACTGGGGCCCGTCTACCCCGCGATCGGGTACCTAGGGGCATACCAGCTGTTGGAGTAAGGTCCACCCCTGACTCCCCCAGAATGAGCGCGATGCCAATCTCCCTCAGAGGGAAGCGGACCGGAGCTCGCGGTCGCAGCATAGCTCCCGTGGCCGGAACCTGAGGAGGGGAAGCATGACCAAGAAGCACCCTTCTTTCCTCAAGAATAACCGGGCTGACTCGATGGAGATACCAACCCATGAACGATCCCACGCACTGGGGAATGTGCTCAGCTTCAGGGACCATGAAGTGGGAGCCAGTGTTCATCCTCACAAAATGATGAGCGGCATCGCGAACGACATCAAGTGAAGGGACCGGCACAACTATGAAAGCCTCGAAGGGAACGCCCTGGTCGTATCCAAGCTGTCGAGCGAAGCGATGCGGATTGTAAAAGAGCTGCACTGTCGTGGCGGAATACCAAATAGTTTGGTCTAATGGTATACAAGTGCACGGCCTCCCGGGGCCTCAGAGAGGGTACATTGTCTTTTGACTGGTCCCAGAGTTGTTGAACTGGACCTGAAGGAGAAGACAGGACCCGATCATTAAAAACCAGCCCGCCAGCAGTAGCGTAAGGAGAAATCAGCACCCGAATAGTCCCGAATTGAGTCGGGTCGGCGGCAGAAGCATCCACCAATCGCATAAGTCGTGGGAAGGGGTAGGCGTCGTAAAATGCGGGCCTCTGATGCATAGCGAAAGCCCCCAGCACGTGCATTTCGACCCAGGACGTGAAATAATGAAGCGGAAAGTTTACTACATCCACGCCGGGAGTAGAGATATTAGCTGCGGTCCCCAACCCGTGATAAAGGTGCGCCAACGCCGGGATGCCGATGGCCAACCGCGTCCCCTCAGCGATACAATAAGCCGGGTAGATAACCGAAGCTCTCATAAAGCGACGATGCATGGGAATGACAAACCAACTGAGCCAGACACTAACAAACCCCACGAAGAACGTCTCTTCATCCATGCCGGGAGCGGCAATGGATTCAAAAGACATCGGCGACATAATGGGGATGTGGTACTGTGGTAGATCCGATTCAGTGGTCGGCAGCTTCTTCGGACCAAACCCAAAGGGGTCATTGATGTTCGCGAACATCGGAGCTGTCTTCGACAGGACGTCCTCGCGAAGGAAGCAGGCAATAAAGCTCTTAAAAGTAACACCTTGCTCCTCACATTCGGTGAACAATCGATCGAAGATACCTAGCGCCTTGATCAAACTGGGACGCTTGTGGCGGACGGCATTCTCAGCAGACAGGCCGTCAACCGGAGCAGGCTCGGGCTCAAAGACGTACTCGTCAGAAGGCAGCAACTCCTCATACAGAGTACCCCTGATTGGCAACCCCGAGATGTCATAGAATTCTGCCAGAGAGATCGAGACCTCGCGGTCCCCTAAAAGGAAAGTGTTGGTGAGGAGGTTCCACTGGTTCAAGAACGCCTTAACCCACCAGACATGCGGGGATTGGTAGTGAAAGAGCGACGCGTATATCACCTGGTAAAGCCCGACCTTCTGTAGCCGAGTGCGATGGGCGGACAGGATGTAACGAGCCCAGAGAAGGTACCCCGTAGGGTGTCGAGGGGTGAGCCCTATCTTGTAGATTTGTCCCCATGGTTGGGCCTCACCCTGGAAAATACGCCGCCCCAGGATATCTATAGCCGGGATCGGATGGTTCGGGATACCGGTCGTCGAAGGCTCGAACCGTCCCGTTGGAGTCCAGTTTGGCATCTCCACAACAAATACCGTCTTCGGAGGGTCCATCGGTAAGAACGGGAAAGTAGGTTCTGTCGGTATTGCGCAGAGGAAACTCCGGCGACCCCGAATAATATGACCATACCAAGTTCCCCATAGAAGTAAGCTGGTGCAGTTCGAGTCATGAGCCCGGATCATCGCCATCGCTTCCTCGTCAGATGGTGATTGTGGAAAAGCGGCCTCTGAGTGAGTGAAGGGAAAGCACGGGACAGAAGCCATTACACCTGAAATAAAATAAAGGAAAACTGTCAGAATCGAAGCCGACAATATATCTATATATATATGAGCGTAAATATATATATGAGGACAGCTGAAGAAAGCGATAGCAGACTCTTCTTTATGGGGCCGTTGGTTACAAAACACATGGGCCCCACAGAATCAGGTTGACGGCTCGTTAATAATGAGACCAAGCAATTGTAATAAGACAAAGGGGATATCCTCATTAAATAGGCAGTGGGTTTCAAATGGCCCTACACATTCTCCTAAAAGACATCCACCTTGGACTCCACAACAAATCACACAGAATCAAGGGAATTAAAATCCCAGACAAGACATCATTGCAAGCTTCGTCTTCGTTGAGTACAGAAGGACAACATAGGGCGAAGGAAACCCTAAGAGGCCTCCATGTGAAGAACTGAGTTCTTCAGGGGAATTAAATTCCTTATTAAGAGAAGGGAATTAAATTCCCCGAAACATTTTCTTCAAAATGGAATTAAAATTCCTTAGAAAGAGGCAACGGATCTCATCATCTTCCTAAAGACCAAATGAACCCTAAGAGATCTACTGTTCGAAGACTAAATGGTTTTCTATTTTCGTTGATAAATTTGAAAAAATGGGTTCATGTTAAAAGGGGTGAAACCCTTGGTGTGGATTTAAAATCCAGAGAGTTTTTGAAAAGAGTATACACAAGGGTTCCTCAATCATCGTTACCTGAAGAAAAGGTCTCTCAAACAGAGTTAAACTCTGAAAAGTTTGAAGCAGAGAACTAAGCTCTGAGGGACGAGAATTAAATTCTCAAGGGAAAAAGTTCTCAAAGGAAGAAGATGAGCAAAAGTAGAGGCTCCTATGAAAGGACATGGGCATTTATAGGATGGGATGGAAAACGTTTCATCTACCCTACTCCCAAAGCAGATCCGACGGTTACAAGAGTGACAGTGTCACACTCACGTGCAGACACGTGAGAACAACGTTGTGGGGGTATTTGTTTCCTTATTTAAAATCAGGAAAACCTACGGAAGAGGCATCACGTGCTAGCACGTGACCAGCGGTCACGTATTGACACGTGATGACTAAGCAGCGGCAAAGAACAAAGCGCAGAAGGAAGGGAAGCCCATTCTAGGGGGGTCACGTGCCCACACGTGACCAGGGGTCACATGCGTACACGTGACCAACGGTCACGTGGCCACACGTGACCAGCCTCAAGAGCCTTATTTTTATGACAGGATTAAATTCTGAGAAAAGATCTCTCAAGTCTTTCCAAAGTGGAAAAGAACTATTTGGAACCGTTGGATTTAAAATCTGAAGGTGATTAGATATCACCAGTTTATGGAAAAATCTTGGACTTGGAAAGATTTCCCCCCTAAATCTAACCGAAATAACAAAGAGATACATTTGGATTTAAAATCCAATAGTGAATAAAATTCACCTAATAATCTAAAGGCCCAGATTAATGATAAACATAAATCAAATCTCTCAATAAACAAATCAAATCTTTCAATGAAAGATTCACTCTTTCAATGAAAGATTCACTAAAACTAATTGATCCTCTTCCTTCTCCTATAAATAGGAGCCAAAGGAGAGAGTTAAAAAAAAGGGAAAAAAGGAAGAAAAAAAGGAGAGAGAAAAACTTTGAGACATATATAGAGAGAGATGGTGCTTTGGAATATTGAAAATTCAAAAGGAAGAATTTGATTCTCTGCAAAAGAAAATCCCTAGGTAAGAAAAGAAAGGCTTCAAAAGAAAATTTAATTCTCAAAAGAGTTTAACTCTTATATAAAGAAAAGAACTTAGTTCTTTCTCTGGCGGAGGATCTGTAAAGTGCACATTTCCCCATGAATTGAGAATTTAATTCTCATTGGGTTGAGATCCTGCCATGCAGATCTAAAACACAGAGGAGGAACTGAGTTTTGAGAATTTAATTCTCACAAAATGATAGGAATTCAATTCCTTTGAGATAAAATTAGGGTTTAACCCTATGTTATGGGAATTTAATTCCTTCAGAATGAACAGAACTAGGGTTTAACCCTAATTGAGAACATAATTCTCTCAAACTCACGGGAATTTAATTCCCTTAAGAAAAGAAATTAGGGTTTAACCCTATTTAAGAATATAATTCTTCAGAAGAAAATAGGAATTTAATTCCCCTAAAGTTTGTTGTTAGGGTTTAACCTTATGAAGAACTTAATTCTTAAAAGATGAACAGATCTTTAAAACATGCAAAGAACACCTCACGTGTTACCACGTGACTCCTGCAAAGATTCATAAAAAAAAAAAGCTTTGAGGCATTGCCTCACGTGCCCTACGTGATCTCTAAAGCACACAGAGAAAAAGGGAAAAGGAAACAGAGAAGAGCTCTAGGGCGCCCTCACGTGTCGACACGTGACCCCTACTGAACATTCTAACGGATCAAAGCGCAAGCCCCCATCACGTGCCCACACATGATGGCTTTCAGAATTAAAAGTGTTAAACACTTATCTGTAGAAAAAAATAAAGGGAAACGGGACGCTATCATGTGCTACCACATTACCCCTTGGCTGAAGCTTTAACAAACAAGCACCAAAATTCCCATCACGTGACGGCACGTGATACTTTAAAAGTATTCAAGACTTTTGACCGAATAAAATAAAGGGAAGCAGGGCGCCCTCACGTGTTACCACGTGACCCCTCTTGCCTTAGTGTGTAACATTAAATTGAAACTCTGTATCCAGTGTTTAACACTGGTTCTCCTCAGTGTTTAACACTAATTTGGAAAACTCTATTGGCGGTGTTTAACACTGATTTACTTAGTGTTTAACACTAATCTGAAAACTCTTTTCCCAGTGTTCAACACTGATTATCTTTTAGTGTTTAACACTAACTTGTCAATCTTATTCTCAGTGGTCAACACTGTTGGTCTCTAGTGTTTAACACTAGTTTTAGCTCAATTAGCTAAAGTTTTCAGAGGCAAAGCCTCTCCTTCAATGAACCAACAGAGGGCTAATATCCCAAACATAATTGGACTTAGCCCAGGATGGTTATAAGTCCTCAATTCAAACTTAATTGGGCCGATGGGCTCATAATATGATAATTGATCATAGTTTCCAAATTGGACTGCAGATCACTTAATCTACTGCGGTTTAAGGGTACATCTCTTCACTCCTTTGATATTCGGCGTTGTAATTCCTCAACGTCTTCAAAGAGGTGGTGGGTCCCGATATCTACACACATTGATATGGACTGTGGGGTCCTTAAACTCATGGACTACGACGTCCTTAACCTTGACCGTGATGTCTTAAAACTAACGCCGGATTGTGGAGTCCTTAAATCCACGGACTACGACGTCATTAACCTTGACCGTGATGTCTTAAAACTAACGCCGGATTGTGGAGTCCTTAAATCCACAGACTACGACGTCCTTAACCTTGACCGTGATGTCTTAAAACTAACGCCGGATTGTGGAGTCCTTAAATCCACGGACTACGACGTCCTTAACCTTGACTGTGATGTCTTAAAACTAACATCGGACTGTGGAGTCCTTAAATCCACGGACTACGACGTCCTTAACCTTGACCGTGATGTCTTAAAACTAACACCGGACCGTGGAGTCCTTAAATCCACGGACTATGACGTCCTTAACCTTGACCGCAACGTCCTAAAACTAACACTGGACCGCAATGTCCTTAAACTACTTATTGACCGCAATGTCATTAAACTAAACAACAGGGCTCCCATAATCGCTCTCTTGTCGGATCTAAACGATCCCGTTAAGTTGATCTTAGTCTAAAACTAGACTAACGTATCCTTAACAAACGTTTAAGTCGATCTTAGTCTCAAATGAGGCTAACGTATCCTTAAACACAACCCCCAAACCCAAATCTAAGATAATACGGATTTGGACTAGTCCACGCCCTACGGGCGACGACATAACTCAATCTCCGTATACAATCTACGGGCAACCAAACACAAATTAAACACACACGACACGAAGTGACCATCTGGAGAAGAAGAATGTTGTTACCGTAACGCGGTAGCGTAATTAACTGCAGGGGCTTGCGCCTGCAGGGAAGAGCGTCCCCACAATCAAAAACCCCTCAAGCGAGGGGGAATCTGACGAAGTCTGCTACATCAGACGTATCCGTTTAAACCTTCGATACACGGTGCCATAAATCAACTTGGCATCTTCGGAGAGGTAGACGGATATCACCAATTAGCATCTGCCCCGAATTTCAGGCAAGACGTCCGTCTTGCGCCGTCTTTCGGAGGGGAACAGGGGGTTTCATGCAAGGAGGAGGTGTGGTGAAGGTGTGTGCATGCAAGAATGATGTGGAATTGATATTTCTTTTTCCAATTTGAATTATCTTTTGATTTTATTCTAAACTAAATCTTGGTTAAACCTTTTTCCATTTACACCCATTAACAAAACTCAATTTGCACAATATCCTAAACTTGTATAAAAACCCCTCACAACTTATGTTATTATATACCACCTTTTTTATTAAAATGAAGCTAAAATTCTCACTAAAACCCTTATAACTTATTTATGTTACATATTAAAATCTTAATTTAATTTATTTTACATACTACTTATAAAAATGTTTTATTTAGTTTTGATAACTTTTTAATTTGGCATTTTATTATTTAATTAATTAATTTTATTTATTTCTAAATTTTCTGAATGTTACAGTTGTGATGCTGGAGAAACTAGAAAATTCTATTGCGTTGATATTTTGCAAGTTTGAGCGTATTTTCCCACCATCATTCTTCGATATCATAATACATCTGACGGTTCATCTTGCAACTGAGGCTAAGTTAGCCGGACCGGTACAATATCGATGGATGTATCCCGTCGAGAGGTACGTGGAATTTTTTGTTTTGCGCAATTTGTAAAATTATTGTTGTCCTGTATGCCTGTATTTATTTATTTAACATACTTTTCTTTAGGTATCTCTACACTTTTAAAAAGTATATACGCAATAGAAATCGATCAGAGGATTCTATCATACAAGGTTATCTTCTAGATGAAGCAACCATATTTTGTTCCCGCTATCTGGACGAGAACATTAAGACGAGACTTAACCGGTCTCGAAGAATTCAGGACGAGCCATATGGTAAAACTGATTATAAGAGTGTAGACACTATGTTTATCAACAAGATATACCGGTTTATCCTTCTCAATAGCGCATGTCTTGAAAAAATTACAGAATAAGTTTTTTTGGATTAATTATTATATTTGTGTTTGTGTGTGTATGAAATGATATAATATTAATGTCATAATTTATTGTCGAGAACAGAATTCATTTTAACGAGGTACGTGAGGGGCATCTTGATTGGAACGATGAACGATTGGAAAAATATCATCAGGATAATTTTTGCGATTGGGTTGCAGATCATGTAAGTTATTCGAATAACATGTTATTGCTATCAGTTTTAATCTAAACTTATATCGTTATGTATTTGTCGTAAAATTTGTTTTGCTAGATCCACGATCCGAACTTGTCTGCATCATTAGCGAGTGATTCAAGATGTTTAGCTCAGTTTCCTAGTATGGAGGTTGCATATTATAAAGGATTCGGTGTCCTTGGATACAAATTCGAAGTTAAGGACATAGAAACATCTAGAACCACTCAGAATAGTGGGATTGCGATGGTAGGATCAGATGGTATGATTTATTATGGATACTTAAATTGTATACTTGGCATCCAATATCCCAGACGATCAGAACCATTTTATATATTTCAATGTACTTGGTACAATACAAGAACCGATACGGATAAGTGGAGAAGCAATCTCGGGACTTGGAAAGATGAATATGGATTGACCAGTGTGAACACACTTCGATTTTACGGTCAAGACGATCCGTTTATCTTTCCGAACCAAGCGTTCCAAGTATACTACTCACAGTGTTTGACGCATCCGGGATGGAGTGTCGTATGCCGTTGGAAACCCAGGGATGTTTACGATATCCTAAAATTCGAGTACAACGATGAGGATGAAGAAGATAGAAGACTTAGAGTGCTTCGACCGTCTGTTTCGAAAGACGGGTTGTTTTTGGCTAATCATGAAGTTACGTGTGTTAGAAATGATATCGATGATGAAATCCAAGTAGATATGTCTAATGCGTCCACGAAACGGAAAAGGTTATCAGCAATGTTATATTATTACTTCACATTTTACGATCTATACATATATAGTCAATGTTTGTAATGATTGTCTAATGCGTCCATGAACCATTTTATCTAGATTTGATGACGATGACGGGAGCAGTGAGGGGCGGCAGGAGCTCCAGCCGCGGCACCGGCAGAGGCAGAGGCAGAGGCAGAGGCAGAGCGGTTCTGCCGCCTGGAGAGCTGCGTAGGGAGTTTCAGAGGGCCGGTCTTGCACCCCGATCGGAGACCCCTTCAGATGCCTCTACCGCACCTCCAGGTATGTTTATATATCATACAGTGCATGTATATTGATTTAGAATGCTATATCATAAATATACATACATTCTTTTTGCTTTTACGTACTTACATCTTGGGCTGTAGGTGGTGCCTCCACATCTCCGGCAGAGCCCACCACCGCACCTGTGGGTATATTTATATATCCTATAGTGTATACATGTTGATTTAGAATGTTATATTATTGATATACACATTCTTTTAGCAATTACTTATATAGTCAATGTTTGATTGTCTAATTATAGGTGGTGTGTCCACGTCTGTTGCAGGGGCCACTCTTGTCACTTCCATACCCTCCGCTCAGTCTGCAGCTTTGTATGAATAAATATAAAATATTTATTCATTTTACATATCCTGTAAGCATAAATATGAACTTCATGTAATTTTATCGATATTTATTTTCTAGTTGGAGATGCGTCCACGTCTGAGTCACCGGTTGTTCCTCACCGGAGGAACTATCGTCCCGCTCGTGCTGTTGCCCGGGCCCAGGCTCGTGCTTCTGTCGCCGGAGGTATATATCACACTTCAATTTTCGTTAAACCTTGATTTCTTAATACCACTTTGTCTTAATGTTGATTGTCTTGATATTTCTTATAGACGCAGGGCATCCCCATCCCGAGAGGGGGACTCGAGGTCCGAATCAGTCCCACAGGCTGAGGCCCGACAGAGCTAGGGGTAAGGCAGCATTCCCCCTCTTCTTTACCCCTGATTATCGTTATACCGGCGATTATGCCGAGAGGTTCGGCCGGTATATGGGGGATGAGAGTCGCCTCGTGAAGAAGTATCCACTTCACGTTGAGTGGGGCGACCAGCACTGGCGCTCATTCGCTCTCTTCTGGGATCAGGCTTGGGTATTAATATATATTTTCATTTAATTTATCCAATATATTTATTATTAACACTTGCAATTTAATAACATTGTTTTTTTTGTATTTGCAGTTGGATTACGATTTTCAGCCTGTACCCGACCCTGATCACCCTGGGACAATGCTCGATCTTCACGCTCTGTACCATGGCCTGATGAAGAACATGCAATCAAAGGTCCGATACAATAGGAATGAGCTGAAGATCGACTGCTATTCCCTGCGGATGGCGACCCCCGAGGCAGAGAGAGCGGCCCTCCTACATACTCCGGCCTTTGCGAGAGTCGACGTAGATACATGGCCTTTATTGTGCCAATATTTTGACTCTCAGCGCAAACAGGTATGTATTTTAAATGTAATTAATTATTTAGTATATAATTTATTTTTTTGTGTTGCTTAATTAGAAAACTAAATCTGAATGTGTTGTGCAGAAACAGACGAATCAAAATAAAGAGAATAGGAAGTCGGCGAAGAGGGGTCGCCCCACTTATATAGGTGGCTCGAGGAATATTACTCGTGCCATGGAGGCATCGGTAAATTACAATAGATCTACTGTGATATAATGTAATATTAAGAATTATTTTATAATATATGTAATTTTTTTGCGAATTGCAGAGAGCTCAGACCCTGGCGCAGGATGGTATACTGAGCGTGCTGTCCGCGTATCTTGCTTCTACGACATCTCGACAGATCCCGCCACGGGCGAGATTCGATACCTCGACAGCGCTACCCAGGAGTATTGCGTAAGTGTTAATATTTATTCAACCCCTATTTGAAATTTTTGGTTTGAAAAGTTCAAATTTAAATGACATACTTATATTTTACTGGTTAATGTGGGTGTAGGAGCGGGTAGTTGAGCAGGAGGAGGCATCGGGGATCGATTTTACTGGACAGAACGATATGATGTTGCTGACCCCAGTCCTAGGCGCCGTACACGGAGGGCACCACGGAGGTTGGGAGAGAGGCCGGGGACTGGGTCCTAGCAGGGCCCATATGAGGTTGGACTCCACTCCGACGGTTACTTCCTTTATCTCCCGTGAGCGACGTCTAGAGCAAGAACTTGACACCTTGAAGGCCACCGTCCAGGAGTTGAAGGAGATGATGGTATGTATACTACGTAATAGTAAAATATTATATCATATTATAGATAGTAACATATCCAATATTAGTACGTAGCCTGAGTTTATTTGGTTGTAGACTTAGTTTTGATTAATCATACATATATAGAACTATCTAATTAAAATAAACTACGGTTTTCCAAACTAGATATCCAAACGAGGCCTAAGTCCCTAAGTATTCATAGATTGGGGTTTCGCAATAACCTGATAATGATACGAATTCGACTAATACACAGTTCTTACTCGTTTATTACACACAAAACTGAACAGACACGATAGGGTACTTCGGCTGAGGCTCCACATGCATATCCTTCGGCTGAGCCTCCACATGCATATCCTTTGGCTGCGGCTCCGCAAGCCACTATCTCGGCTGCAGTTGCGCAGACCACTCCTACAGCTCCACGGCCCGCTCAGACTCCCGCAGCTGCGGCTCCGCAAGCCACTATCTCGGCTGCGGTTGTGCAGACCACTCATACAGCTCCACAACCCGCTCAGACTTCTACACAGTCCGCATTGCTCGAGTTTTTGACTCAGGCTTTATCCAAGGAGCAGATGCGCTAGATTACGGCGATTATCAGAGGTGGAGCTGGACCGAGTTAGGCTAGCTTTTTGATTTTTATATTTTAAACATGTATTTACTTATATGATACATATTGTATATATTTTGGACGATATTGGTGGTGTTTGCGTGTTTATATTGATTTAGATTGATATCGTATTCTGCATCCCGGTTATTGGGATGCCTATCGTTCCGCCCCTCTCGCGCGCGCAGGATTAAGGATTAATCTTATTGATTTATTTTATATATTATGCGTGAGATGTTGATTATGAATACTGCGGTATATATTCTGCTTGTTGATTACTTTCATATATGATGTATATATTATTGTGCACAGGGCGAGATAAAACAACAGCCATTTAAAAAAAAACCTGATAATATGTCCCTACGGATTAATCCGTATGGACAAATGTTGCAACTACCGTTTAATCCGTAGGGTCCAACTTTGCCCCTACAAATTTATCCGTAAGGACAAAATATCATGATACCTGATATTTTGCCCCTATGGACTCAGTAACATGTGTTAGCCTTGTCCCTACGGATTAATCCATAGGGGCATAAACTTTACCCCTACACATTTATCCGTAGGGACAAAATATCAGGATACCTGATATTTTACCCCTACACATTTATCCCTACACATTTATTCGTAGGGGCATAAATATGGACCTACGTATTAAACCGTAGGGGCATATATTTGTCCCTGAACTATTTTATTTTATAAACTGATAAATTAAATAAATATTTTGTCCCTACGGTGTAATCCGTAGGGACATATGGACCTATGCATTAAGCTGTAGGGGCAATTATTACTTCGTAGGGGCATATTTAAGGCTAAGACTTGCACCTGCGGCATGTACATCTACGGTGTATTTTTGTGCCCCTACGAATGTAGCCGTAGAGACAGTGCTTTGCTCCTATGGAGAGCAACCTCTATTTGTAGTAGTGAACAATTGCAAACTTCAAAGGGGTTTTGGTAAAATAAACCATTTTAAAACCTATCGACTTTTGAAAAGGTTTTGGAATATTTTGTAAGCCGTGCTTCTCCTTTTATTTGGTGGTTAGGCAGTGCATTTTGTTTCCTGGTCATGTTCAAACGATGCCTTTTCTGTTTTTTCTTGTTTTCATCTTGTACCGCATTCTACTATACATCCATGATGATCAACAAGTGTCTGAGAAAGAGTATCTAGGACTGAAATCACTATTTAGGATAGAAATTGAGGATGGCATGATTGATTGATAGAACAAAGCTAGAAGATGTGATTGTCTAAAGATGGCGAAGAAACCAAACCCTTCTTGATTATCAGGTAGTAACATCAATGAAATTAAAGAAAAATTATGCAGTAGTGTTGTAAGTAGGGTGGCTTGCATCTGCATCAAATATGGGATGGATATGAGCATCACCATGTCCGTATTTGTTTTCGAGAGACGGATATGAATGTGGATATTGATATGGTTCAATAATAATTAATTATATTTGTATCGGATACGGATAAGCGAATATTAAAGAGATGGATATGAATTCTTATTTGATATAGATATAACAAGATTCAAGCTAAAATAAATGTGGATGCTGAGAGGTATTGTTTATGAAATTGAATACTTACCAAATATGATATGATAATGAAAAATATTTGTGCAAATGAGCATTATATGTGTTGAGATATGTTTGGGAATAGTCCCATGTTGGAGAAACAATGAGAGATGCATGGGTATAAGAGATAAGATGATACAACCCACCATAAGACTTGAGTCTTTTGGATGGAACCCGCTTATGTTGAAATCTCATTTGTGCCCACCTCACACATACAGTCCCTCTCGTTCGTGTATGATTAAAAATTCAATATGGTATCAGAGCTAGCGCGCGCACAGTTCCTCTCGTTCGTGTATGATTAAAAATTCAATATGGTATCGGAGATAGGTTGAACACTAGTGGATTTGAGCACTTAATAACATCTCTTATGATGCTCATAAATGGGAATTTCTCAAATCACGACACGTGGCAAATGACGTGTCACCCGTGACAGCCCACTAGACTCCCGGGGGCTATCAAGGTAAAATCAGTATGGACACTCCACTTCTTGCCCACGAGCAATCTGGCAGCCGAACTTGCACCCTTCCTTTTTTGCTCGCCTCCGAGCTATTGCAGAGCTGAGCTTCCTCGGCCTCCCGGCTCGTCTCCGAGCCATCCGCCGAGCTAAGCCTCCCCAGCTCTCCCGATCAACTAAGAACGCGGAGCCCAAGCGCCTCCGCAACGACTCTGCGTATTTCGCCAAGGCGAGATATCCGCCGCCCCACGCCTCCCGTCTCACTCTGGCGCATCCTCCATTAATGAGCGGATCCCGTCATTAATGGAGGGATCCCATCATTCACACAGGCGTAACGTCAGGGGTGTAACTGACGGCGAAGATCTCGCACTTGCTCGCTCCATGCGGCCACTATAAAAACCCTATCTCAGACGACTCAGGCAACACAATTTAACTCCAATAAGCCACTACTCTGCCAATATCCCTTGGCTCTAACTTGATCGTCGGAGGGTCCTACGGTGGTCACCCACCCCGGGACTTACTTGCAGGTAGTTCGGCTTCCACCTCAAACTCTGCCCATTGAGATCCACACACTCTAGGAAACAACTTTCAACTCAATTCTCAAGCGTTCAACAACGCTCGCTACAGATCGACGGAGGACAGCAGTTGAAGGAGATCCTACCTTCCATCAGCTGGTGCCGTCCATGGGAACGAAAGATTCTTTTTTTGTTCTACTATAAAAGTTGATCTTCCACCCTAGATCCAATAGCGAGCAATGACCACAACGATCCGAACACGAGCCGCCACAACGGAGGCGAGAGCGGCTCGTCTCCCCCTCCTAACGTGATCAACGCCCTATTAGTTCGGATAGACAGGCTCATATCGCTGGTGGACGCCCTCGTCCGCGTTCAAGCGGCGGGCCCTTCCTACTAGACCGTCGTTTCCCCTCCCCAGGATAACGACGTCCGCAGAAGGACGGATGTGCACGCTCAAGCCCTCGATCTCTCTCGTGCTCATCCCAGCATCATCGAGCGCCCGCGTGCCGACTCCGGCCATCGTGACCCACATGCGGCGATTAATTCCATGACCCGTTGGGCGCCGGAAAGCTCCACGCCCCGATCCTAGAGAAGACTGGGCCGTCGCTTTGATGCCCGCCGCGCGTTCTCTCCCCCTGAGGATGTGTCGGTCAGCTCGCCTGCTTTTAGGCATGACCGACGCCCCCACACTCGACGGGGCGGCATGAACAGTGAGCGTCGGGACTATTCGAGAAGGGCCTCGCCCTAGGACCTGAGGAATTTGATAGAGCGGAATCGGAACTGCACCATCGCGTTGACCATGAGCGGGGACAGTCGCCACTCTGACTGTGCTGAATCCTTGGGTTACCACCACCGACTCGAGGCCCTCGAAAAGAAGATCGAGGGCATACGGCGAGACGGCCATCCATACGGAGAAGGGGCTAGGTATTCCGCGGATTCTCCCACGAAGCCCTTCACCGAGGAATTGCTGGCTGAACATGTCTCATCCAAGAACAAGCCGCCTAAGGTGGCACTCTTTGATGGGAAGTCCGACCCAAAAGATCACTTGGACGCATTTACAGCGGGTATGAGCTTCCAAGAAAATTTAGACGCAACTCAATACCGAGCTTTCCCCACCACCCTCATCCGGGCTAGCCGGGATTGGTTTCGGGGACTCACGCCACGCTCTATCTCAACCTTTGATGAGCTGGCCACCGAGTTCCTTGGTCACTTCGTCGGGAACAGACGACAGAAGAAGATGGTTGATTACCTCTTCACCATAAAGGGCGGGGAAAAAGAATCCTTTAAAGGATATGTCGCTCGCTTCTACAATGCTCTCCTCAAGGTCCCCGAGCACTGCGATGAGACGGTTATCACCGCACTAAGGTCGGGTCTTAGGCACAAAGAGTGGCTCCGCTCTTTTTCATTAGCGCAATCTAAGACCATGGTCGAAGTAAAAGCTTGGACCGAGCGGGAGATCCAACTCGAATCGGAGGTGAACTCAAATTTTCCCAGAGGCGACCAAGCCGACCAAAAGAAGAGGGGCAGAGAAGAGAAAAAGAGGTTCGACTAACCAAAACCTTACTCCCCGAAGTTCTAAGAGTACACTCCCCTTAACATCTCTCAGACCGAGCTGTTGGAGGAAGCGAAGGGTGAAAGGTTCTTTAAGCTCCCGCTAGTTACCCAGAGGGCGGGAAAACGTCTCCGTGGCCCTTACCGCGCCTTCCATAGGACACAAGGGCATCCGACCGAGGATTGCAAACAACTCTGCGACTACATTGAGGAGTTGATCCGCTTTGGCCACTTAGGGAAGTACCTAAGGGACAAACGACAGACGGAAGGAGAACAAAGAGACCCGATCGCCCCCGGGGAATTAACGATCGGCCACATCATGACCGTTACCTCAGATCAAGTTTGGTAAGGCGGGGGAGACCGTCGCCCCCGTCCTTACAACGCTGAAAAGCTCAAGTTGTATAAGAAAATGTGTCTTCTTCTTTTGGAACAAGGTAATTCTTATTGACATTAAATTAAATCTCTTGAGCTAGGTCTTCTCATAAAGAAGACCTTTTCAACAACTTTCGTTTCTTTTCTCGGTTCCGAGACCCCTAGATTTGTTTTAAAAATTGTGTAAAATATACTGAGGGGATAAAAAGAGCTTTCCTGCCCGGTCCATCCTTGGCGGGTAGCCTCCTGCCCAACAACACTAAGAATCAAAAGCCCTCATCATGAGGCCACCGGGTAGCTTCCTTACCCGGTCCATCCCTAGCGGGTAGCTTCCTACCCATCTATGCTAAGGATCAAAAGCCCTCATCATGAGGCGATTGAGTAGCTTCCTTCTTGGCTCATCCACAAGCGGGTAGCTTCCTGCCCAACAATGTTGTGGATCAAAAGCCCTCCTCTCGAGACCACTGAGCAGCTTCCCTGCCCTGTCCATCCCTAGCAGGTAGCTTTCTATCCATCTACGCTAAGGATCAAAAGCCCTCCTCTTGAAGCCACCGAGCAGCTTTCCTGCCCGGTCCATCCTTCGCGGGTAGCCTCCTACCCACATATGCTAAGGATTTAAAGCCCTTATCACGAGGCGGACGAGTAGCTTCTTGCTCGGCTCATCCACAAGCGGGTAGCTTCCTGCCCAACAATGATGTGGATCGAAGCCCTCATCACGAGGCCACCGAGCAATTTCCTGCTGGCCCATCCTCAGTGGGTAGCTTCCTGCCCAACAACGTTGTGGATTGAAGCCCTCCTCTCGAGGCGACCAAGTAGCTTCCCTACCCTGTCCATCCCTAGCGGGTAGCTTCCTACCCATCTACGCTAAGGATCGAAATCCCTCATCACGAGGCCACTGGGCAACTTCCTTGCGCGGTCTATTCCTAGCAGGTAGCTTCCTACCCATCTATGCTAAGGACCTAAAACCCTCCTCTCGAGGTTACTGAGCAGCTTCCTTGTTCGGTCCATCCCTAGCGGGTAGCCTCTTACTGATCTACGCTAAACATCTAATGCCTTCCCCTCGAGGCCACCGAGCAGCTTCCCTGCCCGGTTCATCCCTAGTGGGTAGCTTCCAACCCATCTACGCTAAGGATCAAAAGCCCTCTTAACGCGGTCACCGAGTAGTTTCCCTGTCCGGTCCATCCCTAGCGGGTAGCTACTTACCCATATACGCTATGGATCTAAGTCCCCTTAACGAGGCTACCGAGCAGTTTCCCTGCCCGGTCCATCCCTAGTGGGTAGCCTTCCTACCCATCAATGCTAAGGATCTAAAACCCTCCTAAAGAGGCCACCGTGCAGATTCCTGCTCGGCTAATCTCCGAGGGGTAGATTCCTGTCCTACAAAGACATGGATCTAGGACCCATATGGAAGAAGAATCTATTATGGCCGACCTATTCTAACTTGGCTGATCTTCTACTCATGCTAAAACAGGTGGTCGTCACCTCAACTCCGAGGTACAGACTGGTACCGAACTTCATAGCCTTAGGATATCTTTTGATTCATCCTAAATGAACGATCTCCACCTCTACTCCGGGGAGTGGGAGGGTACCGTAACGACCTTCCTGCACTTGGCTACTATTCGACTTACACTCGACGCGCGATCGTCACCTAAAAAGCTTGGCATAGACTTACGACCTAATACTCGCGGGAGGAGAAAACTGACGAGCTAAAATACTCGCGCAAAAAACAGACATTCACGCAGAGGAAAATAAGCTCAATTTTATTTATATTTCAAATTTGTGCAAGGTATTTTGGGCTACTCAGCCTTACAAAAATACCCGGAGGCTTACAAAATTTTAAAAAAAGAAAGAAAAAAACTCCTAAGGGAAGATAGCTCAGGCCGTGGGCTCCGCCGGGATTTCATCCTGCTCGACACCGCCCTCGGGGGCGGGGCTTCGGTCTCTTGAACTGCTCCGCCCCCTGCGACCACCTCGGCGCCCGCCCCCTGCAGCACGTCCTCGGAGAGCAGCTATTTAGCGCGGAGCTCACTGCCGGCAAACTCCGGCATTGACGTCTTGACGACGTTGAGGGCCTCGTGCCAAACGATGGCCGTGGCTTCAGCGAGGTCAGCGTAGAACTGGTCAGACGCCTTATACCTCTCCACGGACTTCACCGCTAAGACCTCGGCAAGCTTCACCGCATTGAGCGCCACCCGAGCATCCTTCCTGCTGGCATCCCTCGACTTCTTCATTATGTTATAGAGGTTGCCAACCTCCTCCAACTTAGCCTGGATGGCGCGGTTGGATTCACTCAGAAATCGGTGAGACTCCTTGTACTTGGAATTCGTCAGCTCCTCGGCGACCACTCGAGCTTCGAGGGCGGCTATCTTCTCCTTCGCCTGCTGCAAATGAAGGCGCAGGTCCTCCTCCCGTGAAGATGATTCGCCCGCCTTCTTCATGGCCGGGGCTATCTCCTCGGATTTCATATTGACAATGAGGGCACAGTTGTGGAGGACCTGAGGAAAGCAGTAAAAAGGAGTTAAAAATGTTCAAACAAAAAAAAATATACTTAAGAAAATTCATAAAGGAAAATGGATACCGACCTGAACCGCCTCCTGAGCAATGGCTGCCATCTGAGCCTTCAGGGTCCCATGGGGAATCTTGCCCCCGAATGCTTGCTCCATGTCGGAGAGCAGGCTGTCGATGACAGAGAGCCCCGAAGGCACCCCGAAGCAGAAGTCCTCCTCCTACACTGGAATTCTGGTGGAGGGCTTCCGAGAGACCGTTCTTTTTTGCCTTTTGAGGGGAACATCGGCGGGTTCCTCCTCCCTCGCTCGGGGCACCGGGTCCCGCACGTGCTTCTGCCCCCCTCCCCCGCGGCTTTCTTCTGGGGCTCGGTGCGCAGTAGAGGGCTTGCTCGGCGGAGTTGGCCTCAGGGCCGAACTCGAACCGGGTCAGGACGAACTTCTACCCCCAGTCTTCTTTTAGGCCTTCGCGGCCATGGCAGCTAAGAACTTGGATCGGTCTATTTTCTTTGCAAAAAGGAGAATACACAAAAGAGAGTTAGTAACGCTGAAAAGGGCAAGGAAAATTTATCAAAGTCTAAATAGATCTTACACTGCCCTAACTTACCTAGAAAGCGCGCGGGGCTGAGCCTAGCCCAGCTCAGAGCCTGCTCAGTAAGCAAGGCGTCGGCCCGCTGGATCGGCTCCCATAATAACACCGCCCTTTCCTCGGGTGAGGATGACTGTTTCACCCTTGGGTAGTCAGACCTGTGCCACTGTGTAGGCACAGGACAATTCTCTACCTCGGGTGGCCCGATGAATACGAACTTCTTTTTCCATTCATAGATGGAAGAAGGGACGGTTACCACACCCGACCCGGCCATCCTGCCCTTACATTTTTTGAAGGAAAAATACACCCAGCTCGGCTCATCCTTGCTGCTGCCAGGGTGATTCTTATAACAGAGGAAGGAAACGAGGAGGGTCAAACTGAAGGGGATATTTTCGAGTTTCAACCGGACCAGAAACCTGAGGAGGATTCTCCATGAGTTCGGCGCTAGCTAGCCCGGAGCAAGATGGAAGCAACGAAGCACCCTACATATCTCGGTTGAAAAGAGCAGACGCATTCCGGCCCAGAATACTTCCAAATACAGGGCAATCTCCTTACTCTGCACCTGGTCCGCCTGCTCACCCTCTCTAGCTAAACGAAGTGAAAAGTTGGAGGGAATATGGAATCGAGTCCGAATTTCGGTAAGCTTATCCACACTCCTCAAGACGGAGGGCGCATCGCAGGCGTTTCCGATGCGCACATTAAGGGCCCTTGTCGCCGCCTGATGGCGAACGACACAGGTAGCCCTGGCTCTAGGGCGAAAGTCCGACACAGATGATGCAGCAGAAAAACCTTCTAGGCTATCTGAAGACGGAGAGGAGGAAGACCCGCTGGACTCGGCTCCAACAATTGGAGCCTCATCGTCCGACTCTATCCTAACTACCTCTACAAACATCTCAGATGAAGACATCTAACCTGATTCAACGGAATGGGCTCGCCGACGAAAAATTATGGGTGATCCGATCTTAAGGGAAGGAGCGCCGGGCAATTTTTGGCAATAAGAGTGAATTAGGGTAAAAGTGTTGGCCCTAGGATGGTCCCCTCATATTTATACACTCCAAAGAAAGCATCAAACGACCCAAATCGATTCCTGCCAAAATGAAACTTCGCGTCTGCCAGCCATCAGAGCTCCACGTGGCGATCGGTCATTGGAGACGTCTCTTCGGTTGCAGGTGACAGCGACAGTCTGCCGCGTCCGCCAACCCACGTCGGAAACGTGGCCTGCAGCCCAACAGACGAATGAGTGAAACGACGCACCCTCCTTAATGCGCAATCATTTCACTGATCCGCGGATATCATCGGAGATACGCGTAAAGATCCAAACTCCGGGGGGAGGTGCCACGTTGCCTCAAAGATCGAAACGACGCAACTGCCCCACGCCACGCTTGTAACAGCTTCAATTTTAATGTACATAAAATTCATTTAAAGTTAATGTATACTTAGGATATTTACATTTCCTGTGAGTACTATAAGTATTTGATTCAATTTTGGACAGCAAGAAGGAGCTTGTAGCTCATCGGCAAAGCCTTACACTGCTGAACCAAAGCACCAGAGTTCAAATCCCATTAGCCACACATTATTTTTATTTAAAATTCTTTTAATCTTTTAGAAGCCTAAGAGTCTACACCTGCATTACACGTAATATGGTAAGTTGCAGAATAAACAAACATGTCCACGAGGTTAGACCAAGCGTCAGGAACACGTGGCATCAAGACGAGCCCCGACTCGTCCGACTCGGGCCGGTGAAACGCCTGACACGGCTGGCTCCGCCTGTTTCGCCCAATCAGAGCAAAGCTCTGTTCAAATTCAAAATTCAAAATTTTGAAGCAACGCTTCAAGTCTCGGGCGCAACGCGCCACGTGTCAGGCGATAATACGTCAGCGCAACGCCCAAGAAGGCGCGCCCAATCAGAGCAGAGCTCTATTTTTATGAAGCAACGCTTCAATTGCGCTGCCCTCTGCGCTGCGCTCTGCGCTGCGCGACACGTGTCAGCGCAGATGCGCTAGCGCAGTTGCGCTGCGCTCTGCGCTGCGCGACACGTGTCAGCGCAGTTGCGCTGCGCAGTGCGCTGCGCGACACGTGTCACGCGCTGAGGCATCTGCGCCAAACAGAATTAAATTTCCAAGAAATCTTTTCAGTTCTTGTTAAAACAAGAAGATTTTCTTCTGCAAAGCAGAAGCCCTTGGATCAAAGATCCAACGGTGGGGAAAATTCCCCAAATCACTCAGAGAAAGATCTCTTTAACAAATTCAACAAACTTATGGGCACTATAAAAAGGACCCTAGGCCTCAATTCAAAGGCATGAACATTTTTCTTGAAAAATCAAGAGCTTCAAATAGAGAGAACTCTGAGAAAAATTTCAAGAAGAGGTAAAAAAACCTTTATAAGGGAGAAGAAATTTTCCTCTAATAGATCATTGATCTAAAAACAAGATCAATGATCTTCATATAATAAATAGTGCTTTGCACTTCTTATGAACCACTGATTCTTTAAAACAGAAAAAAAAAATATATATATATATATATATATATATAGTGCTTTGCACTTTTATGAACCTCTGGTTCTTGAAATGAAAGAAAAATTTATTTCTCTTTGATTCTAATTTGATCAAAGATAAAAAAAAATAGTGCTTTGCACTTCCAAACTGCGCTGTTGCGCTCTTGAGAGAGCGCCACGTGTTAGCTGTAGAACAACTTGGGCTACGCGCTCTTAAGATAGAGTTTTGCTCTCTGGAATTGGCGCAACTCGCTGAGAGCGCGCCACGTGTCAGCAGCGCAACAGCGCAGCGCAACAGCACAGCGCACTGTGCTGTTGCGCTTGCGCTCACCAGAGCATGACACGTGTCCTCACCACAAGCGCTTGCGCTCAGTAATTGGCGCAAAGCGCCTGACAAATGCCATGCATTTCTTTCCTGAAGGGCCAAGCCCATTTAAAAGACTAAACATGCCTAATTAAATTGATGCTCTGCATCATTTATAAATGGGAAGAGCCCAAACGAAATAATAAAAATGCTATGCATTTATAAAGTGGGGTAAAGCCCAGACAAAACAGATGCCTTGCATCATTTATAAATGAGCAGAGCCCAGGATAAATTGATGCTCTGCATTCTTACGGGCAAAGCCCAAACAAAAAATGGAAGAAATGCAAAGCATAAAAATGTGGAACATTTTTCAATTGGACTTAGCCCAATTCTGGCCGTAAGTCCTTAAATTAAATTGAACTGAGCACAAATGCTCTCTTAAATCAATTTACTACCAGTTCGAGGGTACATCTCCGAACTCCTCTGACACCTATCGTTGTAATCCTTCAACGACGTCAGAGAGGTGACGGGTCCCGACGACCACACACGTATATGGACTGCGGGGTCCTTAAACTCGTGGACCGAAACGTCCCTAAACTAATATTGGACCGAAACGTCCCTAAACTAATATCGGACCGAAACGTCCCTAAACTAATATCGGACCGAAACGTCCCTAAACTAATTATGGACCACTATGTCCCTAAACTGAAACAATAGAGCCAATTGCTCTTTTGTCGGATCTAAACGATCCTGTTAAGTTGATCTTAGTCTCAAATAAGACTAACGTATCCTTAACAAACGTTTGAGTTGATCTTAGCCTCAAACATGGCTAACGCATCCTCAAACCAAAACCCTAAACCCAAATCTAAGTAAATACGGATTTGGACTAATCCACGTCCTACGGACGGCAGCATTACTCAGTCTCCGTATACAATCCACGGGCAACCACAAATAAAACAAACACACAAGACACGAAGTGAAATTCTGGAGAAGGAGAAAATTGTTACCGCGATGCGGTAGCGTAATTAACTGCAGGGGCTTGCGCCTGCAGGGAAGAGCGTCCCCACAATCAAAAACCCCCTCACCCTGAGGGGGAATCTGACGAAGTCTGCTACATCGGCCGCATCCGTCTAAACCTCCGATACACGGTGCCATAAATCAACTTGGCATCTTCGGAGAGGTAGACGGATAAAACCATATAGCATCTGCCCCGAATCTCAGGCCAGGACGCGAAGTCCGCGCCACCATTCGGAGGGGAACAGATTCTGGCATGCCCGGTGGGACCTTTTCCTCTTTCCACTCCACACTTCGTGTGTCGTCTTCGCGAACCAATCACGGTTTGTTAAATGGTTGCCTTCGGATTTCAAGTTGCTAAGATTTGGTCTTTTGTCTGGCAGAGAACTCAAGCATCCATGGATTCTAACTGCACCAAATGCGCGAAGTACCACTGCAACGGACGCTCCACCTCACCGAGAGGTGTAACATATGGGCCCCAAGCGGCCTCTTTCCTCGCTCTGCCGGTAGAACAGGTGACCCAGGCCACCACCGGCCTGTTTTTCGGGACCATGGTCCCACCTACAAGCTTCTCTTTGCCGATACCTGCACCGGAAGTGAACAAGAAGTCGGTGTTCGACCGGCTCACTGCTACCACGACCTCTGTCAACGGGTCGTCCGCTACCAAACCGACAGCCTCTGTTTTTACCAGGCTGAATCAGAACTCTAAATTGGCTGTCCCAAAGAGGGGCAACGGCCGCTGTTCCGGAATTCGTTAAGGCGGCTTCTCCCGCCAAAGAGTCAGTCTTTTCAAGACTGACGATTCCTGCTCCTGCCCCTGCACGAAGATCTGTCTTCGACAGATTGGATATTACCCCGCAAGGAACAACCTCGGTCTTCAAGAGGTTAACACCGGCGGCGCCTCATTCAGACAGGGGGCAAAAAGAAGTTATCTCTATCACTGAGCCAATCCCAACGGCTCGTCGTGCTCGACGTCGCCATTGGCAACGAGTGAGGAAGGCAGGGGGCAACTCCCCCTCAGGGCTAACTCCACCTGCTCCAGTGGAGGAGGTCAACGCTGCTGTTCCAACTGGGAACAGCTTTGAATTGCTGAGGAAGGTGAGAAAGAACTCTCCAATTGCTACATTGAAAAGATCTCCACCTATGGAGAAAGCTCCGGAGACAAAGCAGGAACAGCCCCTTCAACGGCTGTCGTCAAAAATTATAAAGTTTGGCGGAGGGTTCAAGACTCCGTGATTGACTCAGACCACTTTCATCGCCAGAAAAAGGCAAAGGTGGAAAAGGACAAAACCCGCCCCATTAAACAGCAAGGGGCAACAATTGCTAGGATGCCCACTTCAATGGTTCCTTCAATCTCAATAGCCCACAAAAGAAGGAGGCCAGAGAAAACTCCCGTGTCAGCGGCAAAAGTTAAAAATGGTGAACCTAAACGCCCCAAGTCAAGGGGCATAACAGTTCATACGGTTTATATGGCTTCTGGAAAGGAGGAAAGCCGCACTTCTACGGGTCACCGACCGCTCACCCGATCAGTGACAAAGGCTCAGGAGCAGCAACAAAAGCTCCAGGAGATGATGAATGCCATGGCCGCACTTACAGAGCCAAAAGAAAACCCTGAAGCGTCCTTAGATGAGCGCCAAGAAGAAGAGACTGACACCGAGTTCCTTCGCCGAATATTGGAAAAGAAGGACAAAGAGGCTGCTGAACAAGCGGCCAACATACAGCGTATGGGCCTCCTCTTCCAGGACATGATAGGGATGATGATACAACAAGATCCCCCGACTGAAGAACCCCCGATCGTCCTTGGAGATGATAGGGGAGAGACATCAAATCCTCAGCCCGTTCTATCAACGGCTAAAGAGGATACAATCTCTAAAACTGATATGGACGAATACATAGCCCAGCAAATAAGGGTTCATCATGCGGCCGAGGCAGCCGGCCATGTCGTAAAAAACGGGGGCGGCCATATCCGGGCTGGTATGACCAAATCAAGTACCCGTCGGGTTACACAATTCCCAAGTTCCATGTCTATAAGGGGACCGGCAATCCCCATCAGCATGTTGCCCAGTTCAGGGCGCTTTGCGGTAACACCGGCAGTGATGACAAGCTTTTGCTCCGCCAGTTCGTTGGAAGTCTATCAGATACGGCGTTCGAGTGGTACTCTGAACTCCCTAATGATTCTATTAAAACCTTCGCGGAAATGGAGCTGCTGTTTACCCAACGTTTTGCAAGTG